>CM035101.1:34118633-34494695 GCA_020205505.1 Panax japonicus | reverse complement strand
CCAGGTCTGGCAACGACTTATTTTTCTTAGATCTCACCGATGTGTTATGTTTTGACCATGATAGTTGTTTGGGGTTGTGGTGTGACATTAATACTACAATATTAAAACATTAGCAAGCCAGAAATCATAAAGACCAAAGATCTAGCCTTGGTCAAACGTGGTACCCGGTTAACTGCCTATGCAGTTCTGGGCTTGATGAAGAACAGACAAAGAAAACCTATAGGGACGGGTCTGTCGCTATAGGGCTCTTTAGCGACGATTTTATTAATTTTGAATTTCTGATTTTCCAGAAATTAATTAATAAATAGATAAAATGTTTTTTAATTATTAAAAATACATAATAAATTATGAAAAATTATTTTAAAGTCTGAAAAATAGTTTTTAATTATTTAGAGTATATTTTATAAATATTTAATATTTTTGGAATATAAATGGTATTTAATTTATTTAATTAAAATATTAAGTAAATTACTTAAAAAAGATTTTAATACGTGAAAATCATGAAAAATAATATTATGGTATAATAAAATATTTTTAGTTGTTTTTAGTGACTTTTAATATTTTGTGATGAATTTCATTAATTAATCAATATTAATGATAATTTGTTTATTTAATAACTCTATTAAATAAATTGTGGAAAAATAGAATTAATGATTTATAAATCATATAAAAATGATTTAAGTATTATAAAAAATATTTTATGTTATAAAGTATAACTTTTGATATTTTGTCATGTAAAATATTAATATGTTAATATTAAAAGTAATTATCAGATAATGGATTTAAGTGTTTAAACATCATATAAATATGATTTTAAAGTATTAGAAATACTTTGATATATTATAAATATATTATAATATTATGCGTTGATTTTCATTAATAGTTGATATTAAATAAATATTAATGATAAAAGAATTAAGTGGTATTTGAATTATATAAATACGATTTTAATGATTAAAAAATTACGATAAATGATGATAAGTAATCTGAAAATTATTACGAGCTTATGAAAAATATTTTGACTGATAATATAATTATTTAAAATAATTGTTAAGCGTTAGGCAGAGTTTAATTAAATTTAAACTCGATATTTATCCGACTAGACCGTCGGGATGTTAGAATTTTGTCGGATTCAACTCAGACTGTAATAGTTTGATTTGATACTAAGTTTTATATGTTGTATAGACTAATAGGATTATGTGGTAATGTGTTTAGGTTATTTTATACTGTGATGATATTATTCTAACTTGGATAATCGATATTGTTAACATTAGGTCTTCAAATAAAGATAAGTTATGTTTCGTAACGATAATCAACGGTTCAGTCAAGTCTTTCTTAACTCGACCTCGAGTTGTATTATTCAATTATATTTATGGTTAATCATTTCTGATTGCCATGTCTAAGAATTATTAAATTTCACCATGTGCGTATGACATGTGTTCATTCGGTATGAAAGGTTGATCACCTTCATTATCAATCGGTCAGATATATTTGTTCATATTAAATACTTGTTCAGTCATAAAATTTGTTCCTGCTAGTTTACAATTATATTGTTGAATTTAGCCAGCTTATTATTCACATTCTTTCAATCATGATATATCGTTAAATTATTGAACTTGGACTTGTTGGGAAAACTTGTTGCTCACCCTTGCTATATCATGATAAAACTTTGCAGATTAAGGCGAATGCGTCGGATACAAGGAAATGTTAAAGACAATTCTAGTTAAAGTTATTGTGTGCGATTAGATTTGTAATAGCAATGTATGATAATATCTTTGTATGTCAGATAAGATAATTAATTGTGTATAAGTTATGGTTACTCGACCTTGGTGATAGTGTATAATGTTTAATGTATAAACAATTTATGTTTATATCTTCCGCAATAGTTATAGAAATAGTGCACCAGATTCGTGGTGATTTAGGACCATGAATTTGGGTGCGCTACAAGGAATCCATTGAGTGTGGATATTGTCTAGATGACAATATTTGTATTAAAATCCACAGCCTATGTTTTATCATATTTTCACACGACTGTTGTATAATTAAGTTGTATTTACATTCAGTACCTTGTATATGGAGACTCAAGATGGGTGATGTATACCTGTTTTGAGGGCGTCACACTGTTAATTGTATCTTATATGGCGTAATAATAGTATACAACTTATGTTCTAATTGGATTAGAAATATGCAGATTCAATTTAATATGATTAATTAAAACTGGACATATATGATATATACCGAGTGTATTGTTTTTATGACTATTTTGGTGGATTAAATATATGATTCTGAAACTTTTTCAGAGATTCGTATGGAAAAATTTTGCAATACAGATTGTAGTTCGACCACCGTCAGGGGGAGACCCCCCTTGGACCCCCCCCCCCCGTCGTAGCGCACGATGGTCGTGTCCCCTATATGTTATATATAGTTTTCTTTAATTATATATAAATTGTTATGTGCTTATTGTGATATGCATGGTTCACAATTATGGCCTTTTGACCCATAGGTTAGTGGTTTTTGGTTTTCAAATACGGCTTGCATGTCGTGCCTTTCTATAAATTCTAATGTAATGTTCTCTTCTCATCTAAATCCCCTCGAATGTAACTCGAGGTTTCTTTATTCCATGTAATAATCTGTAATCGATGAAGATGTCAAGATGGAGAACACGATGGAAAGATGATGATGGAGAGGAGGCACATACTTGAGGAAGATCCAAGGAAGCTATTTATTTTAAGATCTTTTACCACCTTAGATTGACCTTCAATCTTTCATTAGCTTGAAAAGATTGACAGTGGATTGGGCCATAACTGTGACACATTTAATTTCGCACTTTATTTATTCTTGTATTTGACATGATATGATAAATAATGTGCATGCTTAATAAGATTAAAATTGGTGAGATCTAAATTAATTTATAAAATCCCTCAATAAAATATTAAGTCTAAATCAGATGTCTTCCAATGAATAACACTCATCAAGACCTTGATCAATAGATGTAGGTTTGCCAAAGCAAAGTACCCTATTTATCTAGGTAAGATATGATAAGATAATTATGATATCCAAACTATTAAAATCATTGGGCCCGACTTAACTAAGTTATCTTAATAGGATTGTGGACTTAGAGGCATGGAGTTTGGTAGGTACCATTAGATGGACTAGAAACAAATGTTGTTTACCAAACTATCCAGGAGTTATATATGATATAATTGACAAGGGGCTGTCTACCTAAATAATTGTGTTTTAAGAGATTAGCCAAAGCTAACTTAAGGCATGATGAAATATGGATCTTGTAAAAGATTTAATAGAAAATGCTTTCCAAATTAATGGTGAGGGCTATTAATTTGAATAAAATAGTGGGAAGTATATTTTGAATGTACTATTATCAATTACATAATATCAACTCTGTAATTTGACTTATTATTTTTTGCACTTATAAATTATAGATATCAATGGCAAACAACAACAACTTAAATAGTCTTTCATTACGATCATTCCTTGAGAAGGACAAGTTGAGTGGAATTAATTTCCTTGACTGGCATAGGAACTTGAGGATTGTCCTCAAACAAGAGCGCAAGTTATATGTCCTTGATGGACCCATTCCTACAGGACCAACAGTCATTGCACCACGTGCAGAGCATAATGCTTACAAGAAGCATCAAGATGATGCTCTGCACGTGAGTTGTGTCATGATAGCAACCATGAACGCTGAGCTTCAAAAGCAATATGAGTTGATGGATGATTATGAGATGATCGAGTATCTCAAGAAATTATTGGAAGGGCATGCTCGATAGAAGAGGTATGATACAAGCAAGGCGTTGTATCACTACAAGATGGGTGAACATGATCCAGTTGGTCCACATGTGCTGAAAATGATTGGGTATATTGAGTACCTTGATAGGTTGGGTTTTCCAATCACTCCGGAAGCCCAAACAGATCTTGTTTTGCAATCCTTGAATAGCAGCTACTCTCAATTTGTTATGAATTATCTTATGAATGAAATTGAGAAACCCCTTACTGAGTTGTTGAGCATGTTAAGAACTGTCGAGAACAACATGAAAAAGGAAAGACCCGCTCCCATAATGATGGTACAAAAGGGGAATGCTAAGGGAAATTGGAAAGGTAAGAAGAAGATAGGATCTGAATCTTTTGCCAAACCCAATTCCAAAACAAAACAGGCTTTAAAACCTAAAGGTGGGTTGGCTAAAGAAGGTGAGTGTCACTTCTGTGGAAAACTTAGACACTGGAAGAGGAATTGTCATGCTTATTTGGAAGACGTGAAGAAGAGGAAAGGAAGTATGACTTCTGATTTAGGTATATATGTTATAGAAGTCAACTTGTCTACTTCTACATCATGTGTATTGGACACTGGGTGTGGTTATCACATTTGTGTTAATGTGCAGGAACTCTGAAGGAGTGGGACTTTGGCGAAAGGAGAGGTTGACCTACGAGTTGGGAATGGAGCAAAAGTTGTTGCACTGGTTTTAGGAACTTATCATTTATCTTTGCCCACTAGGCTAGTTTTAGAATTAGAAGATTGTTATTTTGTGCATGCTATAAGCAAAAACATTATTTCTGTTTCTTGTTTGGACAAGAAAGGTTTTTCATTTATAATAAAGAACAATCGTTGTTTGTTTTACTTAAATGATATTTGTTATGGTGTTGCACAATTGTGTAACGGTTTCTATATTCTTGATTTAGAAATGCCTATCTATAACATAAATACAAAACGATTTAAATCAAATGATTCAAATCTGACATATCTCTTGCACTGTCGTTTCGGCCATATAATTGAGAAACGCATATCCAAACTCCAAAAAGATGGGTTCTTGGATTCACTTGATTTTGAATCATTTGAGAAATGCAAGTCTTGTTTATTAGGTAAGATGACTAAATCCCCTTTCACAGGACACAGTGAACGGGCTAGCGATGTATTTGGACTTATACATAGTGATGTATGTGGACCCATGAGTTCGTTAGCAAGAGGTAGGTTTTATTACTTCATTACATTTACTGACGACTTTAGTAGATATGGATATATGTATCTTACGAGACACAAATCCGAATCCTTTGAAAAGTTCAAGGAATTCAAGAATGAAGTTCAAAACCAATTTGGCAAAAGCATAAAAGCCCTTCGATCCGATCGAGGAGGTGAATACTTAAGCCAAGACTTTGATGACCTTCTAAAGGAGTGTAGTATTATATCACAGCTCACTCCACCTGGAACACCACAATGGAATGGTGTATCTGATAGGAGGAATTGAACCTTGTTGGACATGGTACGATCAATTATGAGTCATGCAGATCTTCCAATAAGCTTCTGGGGTCATGCCCTAGAGACAGCTGCATTCACACTTAACCGTGTTCCTATAAAGAAGGTTCAGAAGAAACCATATGAGATGTGGACTGGGAAACGTCCTAGTATGTCGTTCATGAAGATTTAGGGTTGTGAGGCGTTCGTAAAATGTCTGGATTCTGACAAGCTCGGACCCAAATCTGACAAATATAATTTTGTGGGATACCCAAGGAAACAAAATGGTATTATTTGTACAAACCTTCTGAGAACAAATTGGTTGTTGCTCGAACTGGTATTTTTCTAGAAAGAGAATTTGTCTCTAAAGGAAACCGTGGGAGGAAAGTAGAACTCTAAGAAATTCGAGAACCACAAAATATCATTGAACCTAAGTTGGAACGTGAGCAGGAACCACAAGATATTGTGGAAAGTAAACCTGCTCAAATTACACAAGGCATTCGTAGATCTGGTAGGACATGCCAAGAGCCTGAGAGATATTATGGATATCTTATGACTCAAAACGGCGATGTGATGCTCATAGATCAAGATGAGCATGCTTCCTACCAAGAATATATGAATGGACCAGATTCTGAGAAATGGCTTGAGACCATGAAATCTAAGATGAACTCCATGTATACTAACCAAGTATAGACTATGGTTGATCCACCCGAAGGGGTAAAACAAATCAGGTGCAAGTGGGTTTTCAAAAAGAAAATCGACATAGATGGTAATGTACAAACCTATAAAGGCCGATTGGTAGAAAAATGTTTCAAACAAATTCAAGGTGTTGATTATGATGAAACCTTCTCTCCAGTGGCAATGGTTAAATCCATCAGGATCTTACTTGCTATTGCAGCTTTTTATGATTACAAAATCTGGCAGATGGATGTCAAAACTTCTTTCCTTAATGGAAATCTCCTTGAGTATGTGTATATGACACAACCTGAGGTTTGTGCCACTCCAAAGGATGCTGGAAAGGTATGTAAGCTATAGCGATCCATTTATGGATTAAAGCAAGCCTCTCGGAGTTAGAATCTTCGATTTGATGAAGCAGTCAATGAATTTGGCTTTATTAAAAATGAAGATGAACCTTGTATATATAAGAAGGTTAGTGGGAGTCACATTGTATTCCTGGTATTATATGTTGATGACATATTAATTATTGGGAATGACATTCCATCCTTACAGGCTGTAAAAACATGGTTAGGAAAATGTTTCTCCGTGAAAGATTTGGGCGATGCTGCCTACATTTTAGATATCAGGATCTATAGAGATAGATCAAGAAAAATTCTCGGCCTATGTTAAAGTACATATATTGATAAAGTGTTAAAACGGTTCAGCATGCAAGAGGCAAAAAGAGTAAAATTACCCGTGACTCATGGTGTAAAGATCTCTAAGGCCCAATGTCCAAAATTAGAAGATGATGAGGAGCGTATGAGAAAGATCACTTATACTTCTGCAATTGGATCTATCATGTATGCAATGATATGTACTTGTCTGGATGTCTCGTATTCTTTGAGCATGACAAGCAGATACCAGTTGAATCCAGGTGAAGGTCACTGAACAGCAGTCAAGAATATCCTCAAGTACCTGAAAAGGACTAAGGATTCATTCTTGGTATATGGAGGTGAAGCCGAACTGGCAGTAAAGGTTTACACAGATGCTAGTTTCTAGACTGATAATAATGACTATAAGTTTCAGTAAGGTTTTGTTTTTTGCCTTAATGGTGGTGCTGTTAGCTGGAAAAGTTCAAAGCAAGAGACAGTAGCTGATTCTACAACAGAGGCTGAGTATATTGTTGCTTCTAGTGCAGCCAAGGAGGCTGTATGGAGTAAAAAGTTCATCACTGAACTTGGTGTTATTCCAACCATTGTTGATTTGGTTTCTCTATATTGTGATAATAATAGAGCCATTTCACAGGCTAAGGAACCCAGATCTCACCAATGATCCAAGCATATACTTAGGCGGTACCATCTCATCCGTTAAATCATTGATAGAGGAGATGTACATATTGGAAGAGTGCTAACAGATGATAATGTTGCAGATCCACTGACCAAGGCTTTGTCATAGCAGAAGCACGACGGTCACACTAGTTCAATTGGTATTAGATACATGAGTGATTGGTTCTAGTTCAAGTGGGAGACTGTTAGAATTTATGCCCTAGAGGCCAATTATTTGATATAATTGCTTAACGTTTTCATAATATATTTGATTGAATAAATGAATGATTTTACTATGGTTTTATTTACTGCGTTATATAAATGTTAGCATAATAAAAATCCTTAGAATATTGATACAAATACTATAGTTTCAAGTATTTGACTTGAACATGAGATTATATATTTACAATTAGTATCATTGTTCTTAAATGTCCCTAGTCGAGTATCATTGTTGATGGGACAACAATGATGCATTAAGACTAGTATGTGGATTGACTAATGACCAAATCTCATTGGTCATAAATATATGAGATATTAAGTCAATGCATAGGTACATGTTAGAGAACGATGTACTGGACAGACCCACCATGAGAATTCTACGTGGAGCATTATGCGAAGTGTCATTAGCAATTCTCATAGTGACAATGATATAATGGTCCTCTGACCTGAAATCACTATATTTCTGCACGGGAATTTATGTACTTTGATATAATCAAATGTCACCTTTAATAGGGAGGACTATAAAGGTGATTATTGGGTACATCATGAATTGTGTGAGTAATATGAGTGATCTAGATGGAATTTAACCCTCCTAAGTATTAGGGGTGATATCCATAGGCCTCTTGATGGAGTAGGACTATGAAATGCATGACCATGCTTAAATAGTGATTTGTTTCATATAGTCTACTTATTGATCAAGAAAAACTCAGATTAAATTATGAAGAGTGTGACACATTCCATGACTCGAGTTTAATCTAGGATATTAAGGTTAAAAGGATTAAATTACATTGAAACATTGGTCACTAAAAGGTTGCATCGAATCATCGATCTTATTATTACTTGGGTAGCAGTGATGCATTACTAGATGCAGCTTACTGTTTATAATTTTATAATATGATTTTAACATCATTGCCAACGTAATAGTAACCTATTGGGTCACACACATAAAACGTAATTAAAAGGGAATTAATTTAAATTATAAAGATTTAAATATGTCAATATGATTGATAGTATTTAAATTATGAATTTCAATTAATAGGATAATTTGTATATAGGTATATTAATTAAGTAAGACTTAATTAAGATATATATATATATATATATATATATATATATATATATATATATAAATTCAGATTTTATTAAATTAGGTTTTGAATAATTCCTTTTAATCTCTATATATATGATATTTAGCAGCCATTTTAGGGATGATTCATTAACCAAAACCCTAGCCGCTCTTAGAGAGAGACTAGAGAGAAAACAGTTTCAGAAAATCCTCATCCTTGGTGGCTAGTACCGTGTTTCCTTCTTCTATAGATCGTAGGATGATTCGTGTGGAGCGTTCGTGTGGATACCATAGAGACGCTGTCCGTTTGAATTGCGTTGGAGATTCGACCGCATCGATTCTAGCTTTAACAATCGGTATAATTTCTAACCTCTGAATTAATTGAATTTTTCGTATGGATCCTGTTTTAGGGTTTCGGAATTGCCTTTAATTGGTTTATTTCCGCTGCGTTTCTATGATGAAACCCAACAATATCATTGTCTTACTAAAGTCTAAATATTACATAAAATATCATAAGTTTATTCGGTTAGCTTTCATTTCCCTTTGTTCTTGCCTGAACCTTCTAGTTCATCACGCTTAGGTGAAAACATTTAAATTTAAAGCAATAATGAGTATTTGATTGCCCAACAAGTAATAGAAAATAATAATTATTAGTTGAAAGAAGTAAATGTTTTATTTTAATAACACTTCTACAACGAATCAACTGTTGTGAAGAAAACTGAACCAGTAATAACAACATATCAAATCTATATCAAAATTTTAAAACTACGTACTGACTATAAATGGAGATCAGTCTACAAACTAGGAACATTGTTTTCTAATTTTGAAAAGGTATACAGAAATTCATCTGTAGACCGTCATAACTTACAGGCACGGGGGGTGATCAGCATGTTATGCCATGTATTGATCAATACTACATGCAAAAACGATACTATCGTTCATCTTATCCTCCTTTGGCGCACAAAAGTTTTCAAATATTCGCGATGTTCATACATAGTCGGGAATCCGAATCAAAACAATTCGATTGGATATAAATAGGGTTCTATCATGTTCAATAATATATTTAAGTTTGTGTCTAGCCGAATCAAATAGCCTAGACGGCTTTTAAGTCAACGTATACATACTGAGAACCAATAAGTATGTATCAACATGTGATTAAAAACAATGGGTGTCCAAGTGAGGACACTTGTATAACCATATTTAGAAATTAACGAACAAAATAAATATTTGAATTATATAGTAATATTGTGTTGATAAACAATGATCAGATAATTTAAGAACTTGTATGAATATAAAGATTGAATACATAATCGATAACAATAGAGTTAATAATGTGTCATAATGATAATATAATTCTGAAACATTCTTACTCAAGTCCATTGCATAAAGTAAATGCAAAGATAGGATACTTGCCTGAGTTGCTGCTTACAATAACGTAACTTAGTTTTATCTTTTATATCACAACCTATCATTACTAAGATCATTCGTTTGATTGAATAACATACCATATCACATAGTACTACTATTTGCAGTCAGCAGATAACCTATTCACATTGTCAAATAAGTTTAACAGTCATTGGTTCATAAACAAACTGTTACAACCCGAGAATTTAGAAAAAAATTAAAATTTTAAAATATTGAATTAAGGTTAAATAATAAACCTAGACAGAAAATAAGTGAATGGATTTACGATTTCTGAGAAGGAATTTTGTGAATTTAAATTTTCTATGGTGAATTATTCAGGATTAAGGGAATAAGTGTTTATGTTCTGTGCATTTGGGTGTATATGTGTACAGTATGCGGTTAAGGGTCAAGGGTTGACTAGATAATCTATATCGGTGACAAACCCTAAGTATATATTAAGAATGTAAACGTTCAGCTAGAAAATTTTTACGATTTATAAGAAACCCTAAATCGGTTTTAAAAACCCTAATTTCAGTTCCAGGAATTCAAAACCCTAATTCAGAAGTTGAAAACCCTAAATTGGGAACTTAATGGCTTAAGCTTATTGATTATAAACTTAATTAGGGTAAAACCTTAAAAATAGTTTAAAAACCCTAATTTGTTAAATTAGAAACCCTAATTGCAAAATTAAGAACCCTAATTACTAATTAGAAACCCTAATTATTATTTTAAAAATTTTAATATTAATTAGGAATCATTAATCCTAATTTTCAAGTTATAAGTAATTAGAAAACCCTAATCTAATTAGGAAAACTAATTTCTAAATTCGAAAAATTACTTTTCTATTTTAAACCCTAATTCGTGGGTTATAAACCCTAATGACCAATTCTGAAGCAAATTGCTTAAATTAGCAATCTTAATTAGGAAATATTAATCCTAATTAGTAAGCTTGAATTTATGATTAGGAAATCTTAATATAATTATAGAATCCTAATTATAATTTAGAAATATTAATTTTATGTTGAAAACCTAATTTAGAAATTCTAGAATTTATTTTTAAAACCTAAGGGTTCAAATCCTAAACCTTAAGGGTTTAAACCCTAAACCCTAAGGATTTGGACCATTTACATGAATGCCATTAAATTTAAAAGTCTAATGACTAGATTGCCCTTGTTGTATTATTGGATGTTACTTGTAAATCTTGCCCTATATTGGGTTGTTGACCAACCCTAGCTACCCCTTGTGACTGAAATCAGCTCATATCAGTCATCCTTGCCAGCTATATGCATTACATTATAATTTATATAGATCAAAAGTAAGAAAAGTCTCACTTTACTTTTCATTTTGTCCAAAACTTTTCTCTCTCCAGAATTTCGAGATTGAGAGTGAATATGAGTATAAAGTTAAGACTAATTCAGTTCATATCTTTCCAAGAACATATCATGAAGTTAGAAATCAAAGAACAAATCAAGAAAGGTATAAACCCTTAAAATTTTTAAATCAGTGATCTTATGTAATATTTTGAAATTGGTTGTTTAAAGTTGTGTATTTGGGTGTCTTTGAGTGATCTGGGTTTGTAGATCATGGATCTATTACATCTAGATGCACAAAAATAAAAATTTTGAAACTGATCTATGAACCCTAAATCATGGCCTGACAGCTGAATGTCAGGGCTCATAGATCCTTACTTGTTAATTATTTTGTGTTGCAAGAGTTTGTACTTGTAGTATGTTGTAAGGGATTTGATCTAGAACTTGTATCAAGTCCAGACCATGTGTAGATTGAAAGATATATGCAGTCAAAAGGCATTTACCAAGCATAAAACTGCTTTTTGGGCAGCCCATAAATTCTGACAATATGTTTGAGGCCTCTTATCTTACTGAATTTTTTTAGTTTTGGCCATGTTGTTGTTTTAATGTTGTAGACAGGTATAAGGACTACTCATTCATGCCTTTAGATCACCAAAATATGTGACACCCCCAAAATAGGTATACATCACCCATTCTGAGTTGCCAAATACATGGTACAGAAACGAATACAACTTCATTAATATAATTGTCGTGTAAAATACGACAACACATATACTGTGAGTTTAAATACAAATACAGTCTAATTGATAGTATACAAACTCAAAAGGAGTTCTCATTAAAATTATTATCACACTATTTTACAAAAATAGTGAGCACTGCTAAAACCACATTCTAGAACCATCATTCCACACCCCGACTACTTCCCGCTACATTCTCGCTTCATGAGAAGAACAATGGAACAAAAAGAAAAAGGGTGAGCTCAACTAGCCCAGTAAAGAATATTACGACTAAGATAATATACAACAATTTATCATTAGTCTTCAACAGGGAAAAATCTGATAAAATATAATAGACAACAAGTTTTAGATCAACAACTGCAGCGGAAATAACAATCCATTAAAGGAGTCAAGTAGAGAATGAATTCTACTATCTTCTAAGATTTAAAAGTCCATTATCAAAATTTTATCCATGTAACATCAATAAATATACATTTTCAATCAAATATTCATCTTTGCACTATAGGCCAAAGATATTCATTTGTATCACCTGTTGGTCATGTTCATCTCAACACCTGTACATCTGAGCACTACAGGCCAAAGATATTCATCAGGAAATCATTCATCTTTGCACTACAGGCCAAAGATATTCAGTAATATCATCATTTAGGACTGAGGATGATGAAAAATATTTTCAAGAAAACGAATCTAGTGAAACAAAAGAACAATTATTTGGGATTCGTACTTCGGTTTATCCAAGTTCAAAAATACTCCATAATAACCAATTATGAAGTAGAATTCAAAATAAATATCAAAACATAGATACAATCAAAGATAATAACCACAATAGACGTCTTGGATAAAAAGAAGAAAATTTCATTTTTCGGTGAATAGTGTCGTATATGTGAATACTAACCCCGACATAAAATGGTAGAAATTCCAAAATAATATTTATATCAATATTTTGGAGTAATGATATTGAAGAAATAATATCATTTACGAAGAAAATAACATCCCTTACCTCAAAAACACAGTACTTCTGACTGGAATACTGGATATTGCTGAAGGAACATGCACCGTATAGCAATACTCAAAGTATCAAAATACTCACAAGAATACGCTCGATAATATAGAGAGAGAAATCTTTAGTTTATGTTGTGATTTTCAATTCTAACCTAAGCACCCTATTTATAGGAAAATGCTTAGAACACCAAAGCAGAAAATTTAATATAATATTAATAAAAATAAAAAAATTCCACTCCCACCTAAGACCAACTGAATTCAGCACATTTATATCACATGTGGGGCCCACCAACATAATAAAAATGTTTTTCTTAAAAATAATAATTAAAACTTCAAAAATTAATTATTCTGGAACTTCAATAATTCATAATAAATAGTCCTTTTATCAGAAAAATTCGAATCTTATGTCCTTCCATAGGAAATTCAATTCTTTACAACTTTGTAAGTTTAAGTTTTTCCAAATTCCAAACAGAAATTGACCGAAATCCACATACGAACGATTTTATAGGCTATAATCAAATTTCAGTCAAGAAATGGGGTCCACAAACATGAAAAACATGTTTTAAATATTTTTAGTAACAAAAATATTCCTCCTCATTTACTCATATATCATACATTCATTGTAAAAATATCACCATTATTATAATATTATAATATAATAATAAATTATTTTATCAGAAAAGATAAAATATCAATTTTCAACAATTGTCACTTTTCTAAAAATTCCACCATTTTATATCCACATAAATAAATATTTTTTTATCATATAAATCAATAATTAATTGTTCACAAATAATATTATAGAATTACAATAATGACAACCTAGCCGTTCCTAGGAAATAGGGGGCTTTCTAATAATGATTTCTCCTTACTGGCGCACAATTAGCTGACCAAAGCTCTCCTTAGACAGAACTTTTTAGACATTGTCAATAATGTTATCTAGTAATATTATTAAAATAATATGAATTATTGATCTGATAATGGGAAATATTGTGTAGTGACAATTATTAAAACAACAATAATATAAAATATCAACGTATCAATTATTGAATCAATAAAATAAAATATTGAACAGTAATTACTGTAACAATTATTGAGTAGTGCCTTCTAACGTAAGAATCAATAATTGGTGCAATAGCGTGTGCTACTGTGCAACAACGCGTATTATTGTGTTTTAACCACCATGTATTCCAACAGTGTTAACGGTAACAACTACGCCGTTATTTATAAAAACTCATACTTGTCGTTTTCTTCATCCAATTGCTTTCCGTCTATGGGGCCCACAAAAGGCTGCGCCGTCGTACGAATATTCCCTGACAGGAAGAATATTACACGACCAAAAGAATATTCCCCGACAATAACGAATATTTTATAACTACTTTCTTATTTAAAATATTTTCGCATTTTACCCATAACTAACCACATTAATCAAATCAACCCTTACTATTTCAAAATAATAAATAGAGAAAATTCAATTTCATTTATAAAATGTTGGGGTCTTACAACCTTCCCTTCTTATGAAATTTCATCCTCGAAATTGATGTACGTACCTGGTGTTTCGAAAAGGTGAGGATACCTTTTTTTCTTTTATGATTCCAACTCCCAGGTCATTTCTTTAATAACATGGTTCCTCCACAAAACCTTAACTTGTGGTATAACTTTTGTGCGTAGGACATGCTCTTTCCTATCCAATATCTTAATAGGTACCTCCTCGTACGTTAAATATTCGGCTATCTCGTCTGGTTCTAACTCAATAATGTGTTTCAGGTCCTTCACATATTTACGAAGCACAAATATGTGAAAAATGTTATGAATACAAGACATGCTTGGAGGTAACGCGAGTCTATAAGCCACATTTCCTACTCGGTCAAGAATCTGAAATGGACAAATAAATCATTGATTGAGGTTTCCTCTCTTCCAGAATCTTGTAACTCCCTTCCATGGAGCAATCCGTAACAATACATGATCCCCAATGTCAAATTCCACGTCCTTTCGATGAAGATCCGCATAACTCTTTTGTTGATCCTGTGCCGTTTGTATACGTTGTCGAATCGTTTGGATCTTCTCTATAGTCATTTGTACCAACTTAGGTCCCAACAACGTTTCTTCTCCCACCTCATCCCAGCATACTGGAGAGCGACACTTTCGTCTATATAATGCCTCGAATGGAGCCACACCTATACTTGCCTAATAACTGTAGTTGTAGGAGAATTCCACCAATGGTAGGTACTTATCCCAACTCCCTTTGAAATCTAGCACACAAAGTCTTAATAGGTCTTCAAGAGTTTGAATAGTCCTCTTTGATTGTCCGTCCGTTTGAGTATGGTATGCCGAATTGAATCGTAAATTCGTGCCCATAGCTTTCTGCAAGCTAACCCAAAATCTTGAAGTGAATCTTGGGTCATGATCCAAAACTATGGATACTGGCATGCCATGCAATCTATGCCTTGAGAAAAATTGGTTAATCTATTCAAGAAATGAACAAACTTGGTTAATCTATCAATAATAACCCAAATCGCATCTATGCCTTGAGAAAAATTGGGAAGACCTCTAACGAAATCCATAGTAATGTGTTCCCACTTCCATTTTGAAATCTCAAGTGGTTGCATTGGACCCTTTGGCACTTGATGCTCTGCCTTTATACGTTAACAAGTTAAACACCTCGAGATAAACTTCGCGATCTCTCTCTTCATATTGTCCCACCAAAATGTATGTCGAAGATCATGATACATTTTGGTACTCCCAGGATGGATTACAAATGGTGTGTTATGTGCCTCCATCATGATTCTATGCTTCAAGTCAGAATCGTTAGGAACACAAAGTCTGGAGTTGACTCGAAGTATTCCTTCTTCATTGATTCTTATTTCCAAAATAGCACCTTCTCGTACTTTCTTCTTTATACACATCAGCTCCATGTCCGTAGCTTGAGCAGCTTTAACTCTATCGATTAAAGTCGATTCTACTCGTATGCTTGATATCATCACGTGCGTATTTGGAGACTTTATCTCTATCTCCATCCTTTGTAAGTCATACAAAATGGGCCTTTGTGTTAACAACATTGAACTTGTACCAAATATGATCTTCTACTCAATGTGTCAGCTACCACGTTTGCTTTTCCAGGATTGTATTTGATGGTATGGTCGTAATCTTTCAATAACTTGAGCCAATGCCGTTGCAACATGTTGAGTTCCTTTTTGGTGATGAAATATTTGAGACTTTTATGATCTGTATAGATCTCCACTTTCTCCCCATACAGGTAGTGTCTCCAGATCTTCAACGCGAAAACGACTGCTGCCAACTCTAGAGCATGAGTAGGATAATTCCTCTCATATTCTTTGAGTTGTCACGAGGCATAGGCTATGACTTTCCCATGTTGCATGAGAACACATCCTAACCCTTTGCCCGAAGCATCGCTATAGATAATAAATCCATCCGAACCAGATCGTATTGTCAGAACAGGTGCCGAAATTAGTCTCCACTTAAGTTCTTGGAAACTCTTCTCGCATTCCTCGCTCCATACGAATTTTGTATCTTTACGAGTCAGCTGAGTTTATGGAGTAGCGATTCGAGAAAATCCTTCCACGAATCTTCGATCATAACCAGCTAAGCCTAGAAAGCTACGGACTTCGGTTGCTCCCAACTTTGTATTGCTTCAATTTTCATCGGGTCAACAGACACTCCATGTTTTGACACCATTTGCCCAAGGAATGATACTTCCTCAAGCCAGAACTCGCATTTCTTCAGCTTGGCATATAGCTTGTTATCACGAAGCCTTTGCAGTACTAGCTTCAAATGGAGCTCATGATCTTAACGACTTTTGGAATAGATGAGGATGTCATCAATAAAGATAACAACGAACTGATTCAAATATTCCTTGAATACTCGGTTCATCGTATCCATCAAAACAGCAGGAGCATTAGTCAATCCAAAAGACATTACTAGGAATTTATAATGCCCGTACCGAGTTCTGAAGGCAGTCATTGGAATATCCTCAGTTTTAACCTTCAGCTGATGATATCCAGAACGAAGATCGATTTTTGAAAAGAATTGTGCTCCTTGCAACTAGTCAAACAGGTCATCAATGCGAGGTAGCGGATACCTATTTTTAATGGTGACATGATTAAATTCTCGATAGTCGATACAAAGTCGCATACTCCCGTCTTTCCTCTTTACAAATAAAAACATGAGCACCCCAATGAGATGTATTAGGACGAATGAAACCGATGTCCAACAACTTCTGTAGTTGGACCTTTAACTCCTGAAGTTCAATAGGAGCCATTCGATATGGGGTTTTAGAAATGGGATTTGTACCAGGTTCAAGGTCAATAAAGAATTCAACTTTACATTATGGGGGTAGACCGGGAAGTTCTTCGGGAAATACGTCAAGAAATTCAATAACAATAGAAATATTATTCACATCTGACGTGTTTTTGTTCAAGTCCGTGACATGGGCTACGAAAGCTTGACATCCGTTTTTTAATAAAAGAATATCTTTATGGCTTGATATGACAGTGATTGACTTTAGTGGTTTGGTTGTTTGGATTCGTATAACAAGTTGGTTAGGAATATGAAAACTAATAATCTTACGAAAATAATCAATTTTAGCATGATGAGTGGTTAACCAATCAATCCCTAAAATCACATCAAATTCAAGTATTTTCAACGAAATAAGATTGGCAGGTAATGTGATGGTTCCAACTTGAATCAAACAAGATTTATAAACAGTAGATGTAACGAAAGTTTCTCCTAATGGAGTCTCAACAAATAAGTCATGGTCTAATTTCTCCAGAGTCAAGTTCAAACGTTGAGCACAAACATGAGAGATAAAAGAATGGGTAGAACCGGTATCTAATAAGGTATAAACTTCGCAAGAATTTATGATTAGCTTTGTGACGCACCCAAATTCAGGTCTCTTTCAACCCAACAGATGGTGCTCCACGGTGCTATAGTTCACACAAACATTCAATTCAAAAAGCCTCAAAATAACGAATCTGTCTAATATATATTCCAAAATAATACTACTATTCCCCAGGTTCTTTATAACCGTTACATTTGTTCTTGTCATAATATCAAATATTATCATTACAAACATATACTATTACATAGGTACGCTACAAGTTCGCTTTATCCTTCACTTTATCCTTGTCGAATCCTTTGGTCATATCGTCTAAGCTGCAATCATATGGTTCAGCAAGTGTGAGCATAACAAGCTCAGCAGGTACAATAATTTCATTTTTAAAAGCATGCTTGAAATATAGGAATCGTATATCTTCAATAACTGGATGATAGTTACGAAGTACTATCAATAATTCAAAATAGCTTTCCTTTTTCCTTCAAAACGTTTTGTAATAACCATATTTCGCAAATCATCAATTCTAGTTCAAGACGTGAACGTCTTATAGTTTCTTTGAAAAGGACAACCCGGCACGAAGTCCGTAAGTCCGGCATAGCTTACGAGTATATCTAGGTGATCAGCCTATAGTACCCTGTAGCATCCCCGAATCCGGGCCCCGAATCGCCGCGGATCCAGTTCACTATTATTTCTATCACTGTCTTGCGAAAGATATAAACATAAATTTGTTTATACAATAAACTTTACACATTTATCCCCAAGTTCGAGTAACCTTAACTTAAAATACAATTCATAATCTTTATAACACATTTATCAAACTATTTTATTACAAAATAGCTGCACTTTATATTCCAAGCTGAACTTGACATTATCTTTTCTATCTATGATTCATTTATTTAAGAATCATATCTAATCTCAATTCAATTTAAATCTTCTTTATCTATTCAACATTTTAAACTGTACATAGCTGTCAATTACAATTGACAAAACTATCAATCATAAATTATATCATTTCTAATTCAAGAAAATGTATTCATTTGCGTATCGATCAATCTTCATCATCCGTATAGCAATTAATATTGTCTATCACCATTAACCTGTAAAAAGTTTGTTTTTGCAAGATTGAGCTCGACAGCCCAGCAAATTTAACAATCTATCATGTTTCACATAGCACACAATTCTATATGCACTACCTTTCCATTAATATGCATCTATACATGCAACATATATTCTTTACTATGCATATCTTACATGCATCACTAATTCCTTTCAAAACATACATTCATGCATATACATTTCTAATTTATCGAATTACATCATACAACATGTAATCACATTTAGATTGAGTTCCATAACCCAATTAACTTAGTCATATTTTGACTTTTACCAATTCATAGAGCATGATATGTAATTTAACATATAATCACATTCCATCCTCAAACATAATAGAACTGAAAAACTTGCCTGAACCGTTGATTACCGCGACACATTTTATAACGCTTTACCCAAAGACCTAATATTATAAATCTCCAATATTAGAATAATATCATCACAGTATAATACTGTTATATTTATATTCACAAAATAACCCTATCAGTCTATACAACACATAAGACTTAGCATCAGGTCAAACTATTTCAGTCTGACTTGAAATCGACACAATTCTAACATCCCGACAGTCTAGTCGGTCAATACTTGAGTTTAAGTTCAGTTAAACTCTTCCTGAACACTTAACCATTAACACCGATAATTTCTTTATTAGTCAAAACATTTTTCCTAAGCTCGTAATAATTTTCAGATAATTATTACCATTTACCACCATTTTGCAATCATTAAAACCGTATTTAAATGAATTAAATACAACATAATTTCTTAATCATTAATATTCATTTAATATAAAATATTAATGAAAATCATCACATAATATTATAATATAATTATAATATATCAAAGTATTTTTAATACCTTAAAATCATTTTTATATGATTTTTAAACACTTAAATCTATTATTCGATAATTAATATTAATATAAAAATTTTAATATTTTCATGTCAAAATATCAAAAGATATATTTTATAACTTAAAATATTTTTATAACACTTAAATCATTTTTATATGATTTTTAAATCATTAATACTATTTTTCTGTAATTTATTTAATATATTCATTAAATAAATTAATTACCATTAATAATAAATTATTAATGAAATTCATCACAAAATATCAAAAGTTATCAAAAATAACTTAAAATAATTTCTTATAACATAATATTATTTTTCATGAATTAAAAACTATTTTTAAATAATTTATTTAATATTGTAATAAATAAATAAATACCATTTATATTCCAAAAATATTAATTATTTTTGAAATATACTCAAAATAGTTAAAAACTATTCTTAATGCTTTAAAATAATTTTTCATAATTTATTTTGTATTTTTAATAATTAAAAACCATTTTTTTCTAATTTTTAATCATTTTCCGGAAAATAATAATTAAAACTGTCGCTAAAGGCCTATAGCGACACTTTCTATCGCTATAGGTGTTCTTGAACAAAACCCAGATTTTTTCGGCAGTCGCGAGGGACATGGCTTGACCGTCTATAATTCAATGGTTATTACGTTTCTGGTCTTGTAAAAACTTTCATGTTGTATTACTAATGTAGTACTACAAGTATACACCAATTTCATGACCAAACAACAACAATTAAGAGAGATCTGGGCTCCCGAAATGTCTGACAGACGTGTTCTTCATTTTCTGGGTTACCCAGAAAATGAAGAACAGTCAAGGTACCTCCTTTGACGCTTTATAACTTGACGATCGAGCAACGTTTATGAGATCTATCAATTACAGTTTGTAGACAATATGTAGTACTACAACTTTAAGGTTTTATAACATTAGAACATCACAAAATGAACAAGATATGGCCGGTCAAAGTAGGACACGGACAACTGCTCTAGAATTTCTGGGTTCGTGACTTTAGGCAGATTGGTCAACGGGTTTTGACCGTTTATAACATGCGATCTATAATAGATCTGGGTCTTATTCTTTTTGAAACTTAAAGAACACATAACATGCTACACTTGACAAGTTTTAAACATCAAAAACTCATAACACAGACGGATATATCGGATCTGACATTTGTCTGAAAAACATAATTTTCCAGATTTCCAGATTTTGAAAAAATTTAAATTCGTGCACTTTGATGTTATGGGTCATGGATTTAACAACCCAGAACATCAATTGACACCCTATTACACATCTTTGCACAATCAATTGCAACATTTAACCAAGAATTGAAGGATTTCAAAAAATTAGGAAATTTTTATACCTTTTAAGCTTAAATTCCGATTTCTGCCCTTTGATCTGTTTATGATAAACATGGGGCTTGAATTATAGGACTGATTTGCTTGACATTTCGAAGTTTGGTGAGAGAGATAGTTGGTGAGAGCAAAAAAATGAAATTGGCTATCTTTTTGAGCATTTTCTCTCCCCAAAATCTTTTATAATTCTTGATTCAATGCTTTTGGCTTGCTAGGCTGCTAACATAGGCTGATTGCTAGATTTGTAGGTTGCACAAAGTCAATATATTAGCTCACCAACTAAAGTTCTTGGACAATTTTCAAGCTACCTTATAATAATACACAAAAGGGCATTTCGGTCATTTCCTTAATTTTCTAGAATTTGCCAAATGTTAAAACCCTTAGGGTTTAGGGTTTGAGCATGCTAAGATTTAGGGTTTGAACAAATTTAGGGTTTAGGCTTTAACCCTCACATATTTAGCAACTTGAATTATCAAAAATTTTCTAATTTAATTTAAAATAGAAAATTTTGATTTCTAATCTACAATTAGGACTTCCTAGTTATTTTGTAATTTCCTAATCACACAACAATCTTGTTAATTAGGACTAATTTATCCTAATTAAAATCGCTAATTTAGCACTTGGGCCCACAATTGCACATTATGTTTCAAACCACTTTTTAGGGTTTAAAATAGAAAAATAATAATAATTCAGTTTTTAGAATTAGATTCCCCAATTAGATTAGGGTTTCTAATAACATGACAATTAGGATTTATATTTCCTAATTAACATTTCTAATTTAGCAATTAAATCCACCACTGAACAATTAGAGTTCAAAATGGTCATCAGGGTTTTCAACCCACAAATTAGGGTTTCTAATAGAAAAATTAATTTTTCTAATATCGAAATTAACTATTCGTAATTAGATTAGAGTTTTCTAATTACTTAACTTTAAAATTAGGATTAATATCCTAATTAACATTAAAAATATTCAATTAACACTTTCATTTTTTCCTAATTATAAAAATTAGGGTTTTAAATCCCGAAATTAGGGGTTTCTAAATTTAAAATTAGGGTTTGCTAAAAAATTAAGTTTTGCCCTAATTAGTAGTATAATTAATACCACATAAGCATTATAATTCTCCTTTCTATTCCCAGATTAGGGCTTCCGCTTATCAGAATCTGAAACTAGGATTTTTAGATCTAGTATCAGGGTTTTCTAATAATCAATTAGAATTTCCAGTAATTAATTAGGGTTTTTCCTAATTAATAACGTTTAACCTTGTACATAACATTGCTTTCCCAATCTAGGGTTTTCAATATCCGAATTAGGGTTTTGGACTCCCGGAACTGAAACTAGGGTTTACAGAACCGATTGCTAGGGTTTCTTGTTAGACATTAGAGTTTTCTAACTGAACGTTGACGTTCTTAATATATATATAGGGTTTGTCACAGATGTAATTTATCTGGTCAACCCATAAACCTTAACCACATTCTGAACACATCATTATCCATATGCACAGAGCATATTCACGTAAACACTTAATCCTGAATAATTCATTTAAAAGCCTTCACGAAATTTTGAAATCCTCAAAATTCCATCCTAATAACATCATACGCATACACTTATTTTCTGTCTAGGTCTAATATTCGACCTTAAATCAATCATTTGAGATTTTCATAAATTGTCTAAATTACCGGGTTGTCACATTCACCCCTCCTTCTAAGAATTTCGTCCCCGAAATTCAGCCTTACCCCTTACACCTTTGCACCTTACACCTTTTATACAGAGCGATCACACAAGATCTTAAACTTATTTTCTCGGGTATCTATCAAAGATACTTAAATTTCTCGGGTATCTATCAAAGATACTCAAATTTCTCGGGTATCTATCAAAGATACTCAAATTTCTCGGGTATCTAACAAAGATACTCAAAACGCGTGCAAAGGTCAAATTCACACCCAATAAAATATTCCCTTTATATAAAAGGTTGTTATTCTCAGTCTTTAGAATCAAGATTTTGATTTAACCACAGAATACTATGATTTCAAATTCTATTTGCTTCTCTTCTCTTCTCTAACCCATCAAATTTTCATTCTTGATCTAACCAAAATAACTGGCAATGATCTATCAATAATAATTAAATTATTTTCTCTTATCTTTTCATCTATTTCTATAATTCTCAATTCTCCATTCACACACAACTATACCCAGTTCATAAAACCACACTTATGAGTTCATAACCTGGCCACAATTATATGAGTTTACGAACTTACCCTAGTCTGACCTTTGGCGTCCGTTCGCTGAGGGGCTCATAAACATTTCATATAACTATGAGTCAAGAATGTCACAAAAGTATGAGTTCTAAAAACTCGTACTTAATCCTATATTCTCTACCTATGTCCTATTTATCTTCATATAACAACTAGCGTGACACAATATTTCAATTATTACCAATGCCACCAACTAAAGAGTTTTTACACCAAGTACAATTTCCCGCCCATACAAGAAATCATACCACTCAGTTGCTGACACGAGTCCTCATTGAAATTCCCACCTAATCTTAACCCCCATTTTCAATATGAATTTCAATTCGTATTCATAATCTATAACTCTTTCATGAGTTTTTATAGTACAATTTCATAGTACAACTTTCACACAGCATCATGCTGTAACCTTTTCAATCATAAGATTGATTCTTTCTGACTGTCATAACCTTATCAGATCACGGGGTGATCTTATCGTATATATTACGATTTATTTCCATTACTTGATCGTTTTCAATCATCAGATTGATTCTGTCTAGCTGTTATAACCTTTATCAGATCACAGGGTGATCTTATCGTATATATTACGATTCAATTCTATGACTTGATCATTTTGTTTTACGATCTTCTATCACTGCACTTTCAGTCTTTTAGACTCGATCTAATCACCATTACTGTTCAACTTTATTATCAGAGTTAGGGAACTCTGTGCTTTACACTCGCCGAGATTCGTCTTTGAATCTTACTGACCAACAAACTCTATTTGAGTTAGTCTTATCCTAATCACTGCGGTTATTGGTCTCAGGTATTCCTACCTAAGCTTCATAACCAACGGCTCTGATACCAACTGTAGCATCCCCGAATCCGGGCCCCGAATCGCCGCGGATTCGGTTCACTATTATTTCTATCACTGTCTTACGGAAGATATAAACATAAATTTGTTTATACATTAAACTTTACACATTTATCCCCAAGGTCGAGTAACCTTAACTTAAAATACAATTCATAATCTTTATAACACATTTATCAAACTATTTTATTACAAAATAGCTGCACTTTATATTCCAAGCTGAACTTGACATTATCTTTTCTATCTATGATTCATTTATTTAAGAATCATATCTAATCTCAATTCAATTTAAATCTTCTTTATCTATTCAACATTTTAAACTGTACATAGCTGTCAATTACAATTGACAAAACTATCAATCATAAATTATACCATTTCTAATTCAAGAAAATGTATTCATTTGCGCATCGATCAATCTTCATCATCCGTATAGCAATTAATATTGTCTAACATCATTAACCTGCAAAAAGTTTGTTTTTGCAAGATTGAGCTCGACAGCCCATCAAATTTAACAATCTATCATGTTTCACATAGCACACAATTCTATATGCACTACCTTTCCATTAATATGCATCTATACATGCAACATATATTCTTTACTATGCATATCTTACATGCATCACTAATTCCTTTCAAAACATACATTCATGCATATACATTTCTAATTTATCGAATTACATCATACAACATGTAATCACATTTAGATTGAGTTCCATAACCCAATTAACTTAGTCATATTTTGACTTTTAACAATTCATAGAGCATGATATGTAATTTAACATATAATCACATTCCATCCTCAAACATAATAGAACTAAAAAACTTGCCTGAACCGTTAATTACCGCGACGCATTTTATAACACTTTACCTGAAGACCTAATATTATAAATCTCCAATATTAGAATAATATCATCACAGTATAATACTGTTATATTTATATTCACAAAATAACCCTATCAGTCTATACAACACATAAGACTTAGCATCAGGTCAAACTATTTCAGTCTGACTTGAAATCGACACAATTCTAACATCCCGACAGTCTAGTCGGTCAATACTTGAGTTTAAGTTCAGTTAAACTCTTCCTGAACACTTAACCATTAACACCGATAATTTCTTTATCAGTCAAAACATTTTTCCTAAGCTCGTAATAATTTTCGGATAATTATTACCATTTACCACCATTTTGCAATCATTAAAACCGTATTTAAATGAATTAAATACAACATAATTTCTTAATCATTAATATTCATTTAATATAAAATATTAATGAAAATCATCACATAATATTATAATATAATTATAATATATCAAAGTATTTTTAATACCTTAAAATCATTTTTATATGATTTTTAAACACTTAAATCCATTATCTGATAATTAATATTAATATAAAAATATTAATATTTTCATGTCAAAATATCAAAAGTTATATTTTATAACTTAAAATATTTTTATAACACTTAAATCATTTTTATATGATTTTTAAATCATTAATACTATTTTTCCATAATTTATTTAATATATTCATTAAATAAATTAATTACCATTAATAATAAATTATTAATGAAATTCATCACAAAATATCAAAAGTTATCAAAAATAACTTAAAATATTTTCTTATACCATAATATTATTTTTCATGATTTTTCATGAATTAAAAACTATTTTTAAATAATTTATTTAATATTGTAATAAATAAATAAATACCATTTATATTCCAAAAATATTAATTATTTTTGAAATATACTCAAAATAGTTAAAAACTATTTTTAATGCTTTAAAATAATTTTTCATAATTTATTTTGTATTTTTAATAATTAAAAACCATTTTTTTCTAATTTTTAATCATTTTCCGAAAAATAATAATTAAAACTGTCACTATAGGTGTTCTTGAGCCAAACCCAGATTTTTCCGGCAGTCGCGAGGGACATGGCTTGACCGTCTATAATTCAATGGTTATTACGTTTCTGGTCTTGTAAAAACTTTCATGTTGTAGTACTAATGTAGTACTACAAGTATACACCAATTTCATGACCAAACAACAACAATTAAGAGAGATCTGGGCTCCCGAAATGTCTGACAGACGTGTTCTGTAACGCCCCGAAATCCGGTCCATCTTCACACCCGGATTCCGTGCGTCACTAGTACATCATTCATCCAACATACGTCATTATATACTGAAATATAACAACATACACTCTCAAATCCCAGGCTCTAAAAACCTTATAGCTTTTCTCATTACAAATAATGGTAATTACATTATTCTTTACATCTTGCACGAGTGACTTTTATCCGCCACCAAGGATACATAATCGTTCATTAAACTATTCTATAGTTTAATTCTCATATTTCTACATTACAAGTCTTCACTTGATCTTCTCGCTCATTCACATTCTGAATGGCACTTCATCTGGATACCGACAGCTTGATCTATACGGGATCCTTATGTTCTTCTAACATCGTTTGCTGAAAATGTTTTTCATTTAAAGCAAGTGTGAGCATTCAATTGCTCAGCAAGTCTTAGCAGTTGAATAACAACTTCAAGAGTTTAACATTCCTTTGGAACTTCGATAACCGAACAAAGGTTATGAAGCAGCTTGAACAATAGGAATAATTTCGATTCCTATTATTTTAAAACATCAGTTATATCCACTTTGAAATACTTTCATTCTCTACTCTCTTTCATATACATTCTGTCTGGCTAGAATCAATAGCACAGACTTAACAATAACGGTTCATGTATAAACAGAACATTCTTTTATTGAACAGTTCAATCACAGAACAGTTCATATCATAGAAACACCAAAGTGTTCACATTGTGGCACAAGGCCTCATACGTTTTACCACCTTGTACAAATATCACACATTCTCACATAGACATAACTTCTCAAGTTCAACATCTGAGAAGTTTAAGAAACTAGCATTCATTTAAAATATGAATGAAGTTAGGAAACTTGCCTTACGCACAGCTACAGCTTACGCTGAACTGCTCATTCCATTCCCTATAACACATAAGGAAATAACACGTACACCAATTAGTCATATACTTGACTTACGCATTGGTTTACTTAACTTTACTTCTTAAGGTTCGCGTTCTTGCAATCTAAGTTTACGCGACCAACTTTTATTACCATTCTACAGCTTCATGACATACGGAGATGTCTTACTCAAAACGTTCATCATCTTTGATGATTAACATTCTTATCTTCTTCTTATAACTTCTCTAGGACTCAGCACACATCGCTTCTCTGCTGGTAGTCCATATGGTACTCTGAGTGGTTTCCCACAAACAACCAACAAACAAGTTCCCGTCTCATCTACACTGCCATCACAGTGAGTTAGATCGGTTGCCAGTTTCGTATATACCTTCGCTCTCTGAAGGAATTGTTTAGCCCAGCTCCCATATGTCAACCATCAAAGGTTACGACTGTACCACCACCTAAATTTCTCTTAACTTATACGAATTATTAAATTATAATGTTCGTTAAGTTAATTTCTTATTCCTTTTTGGCTTTCTAGAAAGTAATTGCCATACCTCAGGATTCATTCATCATCGTCTAAGTCATACAATCTTTTGTATACTCGGAACGATCATTCAATGTTAATACTATGAGACCATAGCGATAAACATTTCATATGAACTTATTCATATTTTACAACGTCCGGTTCCCTCAACACGGAGCGTTGTCCAAGTTATACTTATTAACTCGGCTTCTTAACGTTATACGTTATTGTCTTCAATTTAGTTTCTTCACCGATCATAGGTTTAATTAATAGTCTTCGCTATCTTACGGTCAAACCATACAAAGGATGTAGGTTCTACCCGTTTAATATTTGCGTACACTCAACCTTCACGTCGATTAAAGTGTTCAACGCTTACATTTCATTCTAACATTCTCATCCGACTCACAATCAGCTTTCATTAATCTTTTTACCGTTCGCTACGGCTTTCTTGATACATTCGTATCTTATTTACTACCTTTGTCAACGTCTAAGTCATACAACTAGGGTATACTTAGCACGTTCGTTAAACGCGAATACGATTCACGAGGATCGTTTACGTATTCAACGTTCACGTTGCTCGTCTCTTAATCTCTCATTCAACCTTTAATCAAGGTTTTGATTACTTCCGATCGTTATCCATCCCATGAACCCCATGTTCATTATTCTTTCTTAATGTCGAAGCCATACTGATCGTTGTATGCTAAGACCGATCGTTCATTGCAACAACGTTGCATTCACAGCGTCTATACGCTTTACGTTCATATCTCATTACCATGTCATAACATCGAAATGTTATACATTACTATCGTCCATCAACGTCTAAGGAATCACCATCATAGCAATCCCTCACGTTTGATTCATTGCGACTACGGTTCCCGGCTATCTGTCCCGTAACCCGTAATTACATTCTTTTAATCTCGTTCAATCTTTTCATTCAACCTTTTATCAAAGGATTAAAACACTCACTTAAGTGTTAAATTAGTAAAGCTACATGTTCGTATCTCTTTCTTGCACATCCCCAGTAGTTGAGCATTTAAAATCTCATTACTGGCTTTTTCCCTGTACCGGCGCTGCGGCGCCGATCCCCTTTACAACTCTCGCGCTGCGGCGCCACTCTGCAGTGTCAAACTGCCAAGGCCGGCGCTGCGGCGCCACTCTCTATACTAAGACTCGCGCTGCGGCGCGAGTTAGCAGTGTCTGGCTCTCCGGCCCGGCGCTGCCGCGCCACCATTCTAGGCATGCCTGGCGCCGCGGCGCCAAGACCTTCTTCCCGAAATTTTTTTTTCTAAGTCTTTGGTCGTTCTGAGATACGTACTTTAAAATCTCATAACTTCTTCGTTATAACTCGGAATGGAGTCGTTCCAAAACCATTTTCTTACTTATCTTACGTACTTTGATTACTCATGGATAGAAATTTGTTCTGAATCCATTAACCTGCCATTCAATTGGCTTAATCTTCCCCCTTCGTTCATTTTAAAGTTTTTAACGTTCTTCGTTCGTTCATCCGTAATTCGGTCATCCGAACTCGGAAATCGTTCGTTCTTGAGTCCACGACTAACGTTTTCAACATTTTCTTACATTCTTATGAAACCCTACACATTTGGGTTCATTTACTAACTTTCAAATTATCGAACTTCTTTTACGAAATTTTCGCCATAACTTCGTTATAGCTCCATTTTAATCCGTTCTTCATGAACGTTTCTAACGTTCCTAACCAAGCAATAAGCAACTAACTTATACGCGATGGTTTTAAACTTGTCCATCAACAACAATTATACTACGATGGTTTTAAATTTGTCCATCAACAACGTTCTTCGCGTTCTTCGCGTGTTCTTCGTGTTCTTCGTTCGTTCTTCATTTTTAATCGATATTTTGGATTACGATTTTACTTTTTCTTGGAATTTGATGTTATAGAACACCATTCCTTACTTATTTAACCTACTCATTCATAAGATTCATTCGGATCACTCAAAATCCTTACGAATTTTATACTTCCTTAAGAAATTTATAAACTAAATTTCTAATTCTTATTTCTTCGTTTTCTCATGAATTCAACCATATGAATTCATTCTTAAAATTATCTACTTCTTATCTTCATTAAGCTATGTTTTTGAACATAAAAACTTAAAGAAAATTTTGAAGAAACTAGGATTCGGATTACCGTTCATCCTTAAATTCCTTCCGTCGGACAAAGTTTGCTCACGAGCCAACTCTTTCCTCTTCTTCTTCCTTTCATCTTCCATCCAAACTCTCTCTCTTTCTCTCTCAAGTGTAGGATTTTCAATAATCCAAACAAATGAGTTTAAGCTTCCTATTTATAGATTTTCAAGGCTAGGGGCATTTTGGTCATTTCACATCTTTAACCTCCTTACTATTCATTACTTAAGGGCTAAGTTAACTTACTCCTTAAGTTTACTTAATACTTAAGTTTACTTAATACTTAAGTTTGCTTAGCCTTTAAGTTTGCTTAGCACTTAAGTTTACTTAACCCTTAAGTTTACTTAACCCTTAAGTTTGCTTAGCCTTTAAGTTTACTTACTCATTAAGTAACTTATCCTTTACTTAGCTCATAAGCATAAGCACTTTACAGTCTAAAAACTATGATTTCTCGGAATCCAAATATTTTTGGATATTTCGTCTTTCCTTTACCGATTGAATATTACGTATTCTTCGGATTTTCGAAAAACAGAAAAACACTTTTCTACGATAAGCGTTTTCCTTCACGTTTTTCCCTAACGTAGCTAAACGAGTGAAAAGTACACAGCAGTACTTTTCGTCATTTTTATTTTATCCGATTTCTGCACATTTTTCGAGAAAAACTTTTATCGGCTTACTTAACTTTTCACGATATATCATCGTCAAATCTTTCGACGGAATGTCATTTCGACATACCGAACTCTCGAAAAGGCTTAGGTTATTCAAACCCCAACCCTTAGGTTTCGTCGGGTGAATAGTGCATATTTCGTCTTTTTCCCCGAAAATATTTTGTCTCCGGAAAAATTTATTTTCGTCTTGAAAATTCCTACTCGTTCAGTCTAGCTCGTAGCCAGAATCCTCCCGATTAATAATCATTCTAGGTTATAGAACGATTAATAAACACATAGCACATAATAGTATTAATAAAAATTCATTTTATTAATAACTAATTCTTTAAATCTTAATTTCTGGACAATCCGGATTTCCGGGTTGTCACATCCTTTCCCCCTTATAAAAATTCCGTCCTCGGAATTTCTTTAAACCATACCCATACCCGGGTCATCACATTCACCCCTTCATCATAGAATTTCGTCCTCGAAATTTTAACTTACTCTTCTTTTCAACTTCTCTTCAAAGAAGTTCTTATCTTTCTTTCATTCCCTACCCTTAATAACTTATCAAGAATCATGAAGTGAAAGGAATAATGAGGAATATAAAGATTCCTTTAAAAACATTTCATTCTTTTGCTGAGGGGTCAAATCGACCATGAACTCTTACTAGGTTAAACAGCCTTTCGCCGTAAACCTTTCTTACACGGTAAGTTTACAATCACAAAGAAGGTAAACTACCTCTTCCATACGTAGGTGATCAGCCTATCGTATAACCCCATTTCAGGGTATGTTCACCTCAGACTTACTCATCAGATTCCACACCAAAACAATTTGGTTTGGCATAACTTTTCAAAGAAAGCTCGATTTTCTTTTAATCATAACATACCATTCGTCTTAGCCAAATCAAGTAGCTTAGACCATACCAATAAATTGGACATCAACTTGAAACATTCGTCTCGTCAACTAAATTGACATCGACTACTTCTTTAAATTCTTTTATCATACATCAAAACGTTTCATGACGTCATGATACCGCACTCTTCATAGTACGTTGAGGACTTCGTCAGTTTATGACTTCATCATTATGCATCATACTATAGCAGGTTGTTGATCCTCTGATCAAATTCCCCACCAAGTTTAATTGCATTAATAACTCCATCCTTTTACCATCCTTGCATCAAATGCACTGATGATATAAAATTCATTTTGATATTTCAAATCAATTTCTGTCTAGCCGAATCAACTAGCATAGACATATCAAGAATAGTTCTTTTAAAATCCATTGGTTTCAAAAATTGAACCAATTCATTCATTTTCAAAACGCGCAAATCAGCACAATTTCAAGAAACTTCGAAATCTAGCATAGCTAGATGACTTGGAATATCCTATTCTCCGTATTCCTTCATTGTCTTACTTGCGACAATACATAATCTTCTCTAGCACCTTCAATGCTAAGTCTACCGAAAATAACTCGTTTTCAGTCTACACTTTCCTATACCTTAGTATAGTTCATCCACTTACCACACTTTATGTGTTTAGGAACTTTCCACAACCATATGTGTTTAAGAACTTATCTTCGCAATATGTAATCCAAGAACAAATCAAGGACTATCCATATGCTTAGGGCTCAGAAACATAGCATATAACTATGAGTCACAAACTTTTCATAAGTATGAGTTTCAAGAACTCGCACCTATCTTATCATTCTCTACCTATCAAGTATATACATAAGAAAAGATTCACCTTCTCGTCACATACATCTTGATAGCGCGACCAATTTCAATGATTATCACTATAAGAAACTGAGTGGTTGTTACACCAAGCACAAACCTCTGTCCATACAAAGATTCATACAACTCAGCCATCACATGAGTCCTCAATTGAAATCTTACAATTTCTAACTTCCTCTTTACTTAATACAAATTTTCTTTAATTTGTATACTATCCTTTACCACTCAATTTGAGTTCTTCTTCCCGTACTACTTCGTAGTACCATTCATTCATAGCATTAGCTATAAATCATCCATCGTTTAACATATAATCTGTTACTACGATTTACTATGATCACGTGGTGATCTTCTTATCCTTCTCTTTACGATTATAGTCTTAGGTACTCATACCTAAGATTTATAACCTATCAGCTCTGATACCAACTTGTAACGCCCCGAAATCCGGTCCATCTTCACACCCGGATTCCGTGCGTCACTAGTACATCATTCATCCAACATACGTCATTATATACTGAAATATAACAACATACACTCTCAAATCCCAGGCTCTAAAAACCTTATAGCTTTTCTCATTACAAATAATGGTAATTACATTATTCTTTACATCTTGCACGAGTGACTTTTATCCGCCACCAAGGATACATAATCGTTCATTAAACTATTCTATAGTTTAATTCTCATATTTCTACATTACAAGTCTTCACTTGATCTTCTCGCTCATTCACATTCTGAATGGCACTTCATCTGGATACCGACAGCTTGATCTATACGGGATCCTTATGTTCTTCTAACATCGTTTGCTGAAAATGTTTTTCATTTAAAGCAAGTGTGAGCATTCAATTGCTCAGCAAGTCTTAGCAGTTGAATAACAACTTCAAGAGTTTAACATTCCTTTGGAACTTCGATAACCGAACAAAGGTTATGAAGCAGCTTGAACAATAGGAATAATTTCGATTCCTATTATTTTAAAACATCAGTTATATCCACTTTGAAATACTTTCATTCTCTACTCTCTTTCATATACATTCTGTCTGGCTAGAATCAATAGCACAGACTTAACAATAACGGTTCATGTATAAACAGAACATTCTTTTATTGAACAGTTCAATCACAGAACAGTTCATATCATAGAAACACCAAAGTGTTCACATTGTGGCACAAGGCCTCATACGTTTTACCACCTTGTACAAATATCACACATTCTCACATAGACATAACTTCTCAAGTTCAACATCTGAGAAGTTTAAGAAACTAGCATTCATTTAAAATATGAATGAAGTTAGGAAACTTGCCTTACGCACAGCTACAGCTTACGCTGAACTGCTCATTCCATTCCCTATAACACATAAGGAAATAACACGTACACCAATTAGTCATATACTTGACTTACGCATTGGTTTACTTAACTTTACTTCTTAAGGTTCGCGTTCTTGCAATCTAAGTTTACGCGACCAACTTTTATTACCATTCTACAGCTTCATGACATACGGAGATGTCTTACTCAAAACGTTCATCATCTTTGATGATTAACATTCTTATCTTCTTCTTATAACTTCTCTAGGACTCAGCACACATCGCTTCTCTGCTGGTAGTCCATATGGTACTCTGAGTGGTTTCCCACAAACAACCAACAAACAAGTTCCCGTCTCATCTACACTGCCATCACAGTGAGTTAGATCGGTTGCCAGTTTCGTATATACCTTCGCTCTCTGAAGGAATTGTTTAGCCCAGCTCCCATATGTCAACCATCAAAGGTTACGACTGTACCACCACCTAAATTTCTCTTAACTTATACGAATTATTAAATTATAATGTTCGTTAAGTTAATTTCTTATTCCTTTTTGGCTTTCTAGCAAGTAATTGCCATACCTCAGGATTCATTCATCATCGTCTAAGTCATACAATCTTTTGTATACTCGGAACGATCATTCAATGTTAATACTATGAGACCATAGCGATAAACATTTCATATGAACTTATTCATATTTTACAACGTCCGGTTCCCTCAACACGGAGCGTTGTCCAAGTTATACTTATTAACTCGGCTTCTTAACGTTATACGTTATTGTCTTCAATTTAGTTTCTTCACCGATCATAGGTTTAATTAATAGTCTTCGCTATCTTACGGTCAAACCATACAAAGGATGTAGGTTCTACCCGTTTAATATTTGCGTACACTCAACCTTCACGTCGATTAAAGTGTTCAACGCTTACATTTCATTCTAACATTCTCATCCGACTCACAATCAGCTTTCATTAATCTTTTTACCGTTCGCTACGGCTTTCTTGATACATTCGTATCTTATTTACTACCTTTGTCAACGTCTAAGTCATACAACTAGGGTATACTTAGCACGTTCGTTAAACGCGAATACGATTCACGAGGATCGTTTACGTATTCAACGTTCACGTTGCTCGTCTCTTAATCTCTCATTCAACCTTTAATCAAGGTTTTGATTACTTCCGATCGTTATCCATCCCATGAACCCCATGTTCATTATTCTTTCTTAATGTCGAAGCCATACTGATCGTTGTATGCTAAGACCGATCGTTCATTGCAACAACGTTGCATTCACAGCGTCTATACGCTTTACGTTCATATCTCATTACCATGTCATAACATCGAAATGTTATACATTACTATCGTCCATCAACGTCTAAGGAATCACCATCATAGCAATCCCTCACGTTTGATTCATTGCAACTACGGTTCCCGGCTATCTGTCCCGTAACCCGTAATTACATTCTTTTAATCTCGTTCAATCTTTTCATTCAACCTTTTATCAAAGGATTAAAACACTCACTTAAGTGTTAAATTAGTAAAGCTACATGTTCGTATCTCTTTCTTGCACATCCCCAGTAGTTGAGCATTTAAAATCTCATTACTGGCTTTTTCCCTGTACCGGCGCTGCGGCGCCGATCCCCTTTACAACTCTCGCGCTGCGGCGCCACTCTGCAGTGTCAAACTGCCAAGGCCGGCGCTGCGGCGCCACTCTCTATACTAAGACTCGCGCTGCGGCGCGAGTTAGCAGTGTCTGGCTCTCCGGCCCGGCGCTGTCCGCGCCACCATTCTAGGCATGCCTGGCGCCGCGGCGCCAAGACCTTCTTCCCGAAATTTTTTTTTCTAAGTCTTTGGTCGTTCTGAGATACGTACTTTAAAATCTCATAACTTCTTCGTTATAACTCGGAATGGAGTCGTTCCAAAACCATTTTCTTACTTATCTTACGTACTTTGATTACTCATGGATAGAAATTTGTTCTGAATCCATTAACCTGCCATTCAATTGGCTTAATCTTCCCCCTTCGTTCATTTTAAAGTTTTTAACGTTCTTCGTTCGTTCATCCGTAATTCGGTCATCCGAACTCGGAAATCGTTCGTTCTTGAGTCCACGACTAACGTTTTCAACATTTTCTTACATTCTTATGAAACCCTACACATTTGGGTTCATTTACTAACTTTCAAATTATCGAACTTCTTTTACGAAATTTTCGCCATAACTTCGTTATAGCTCCATTTTAATCCGTTCTTCATGAACGTTTCTAACGTTCCTAACCAAGCAATAAGCAACTAACTTATACGCGATGGTTTTAAACTTGTCCATCAACAACAATTATACTACGATGGTTTTAAATTTGTCCATCAACAACGTTCTTCGCGTTCTTCGCGTGTTCTTCGTGTTCTTCGTTCGTTCTTCATTTTTAATCGATATTTTGGATTACGATTTTACTTTTTCTTGGAATTTGATGTTATAGAACACCATTCCTTACTTATTTAACCTACTCATTCATAAGATTCATTCGGATCACTCAAAATCCTTACGAATTTTATACTTCCTTAAGAAATTTATAAACTAAATTTCTAATTCTTATTTCTTCGTTTTCTCATGAATTCAACCATATGAATTCATTCTTAAAATTATCTACTTCTTATCTTCATTAAGCTATGTTTTTGAACATAAAAACTTAAAGAAAATTTTGAAGAAACTAGGATTCGGATTACCGTTCATCCTTAAATTCCTTCCGTCGGACAAAGTTTGCTCACGAGCCAACTCTTTCCTCTTCTTCTTCCTTTCATCTTCCATCCAAACTCTCTCTCTTTCTCTCTCAAGTGTAGGATTTTCAATAATCCAAACAAATGAGTTTAAGCTTCCTATTTATAGATTTTCAAGGCTAGGGGCATTTTGGTCATTTCACATCTTTAACCTCCTTACTATTCATTACTTAAGGGCTAAGTTAACTTACTCCTTAAGTTTACTTAATACTTAAGTTTACTTAATACTTAAGTTTGCTTAGCCTTTAAGTTTGCTTAGCACTTAAGTTTACTTAACCCTTAAGTTTACTTAACCCTTAAGTTTGCTTAGCCTTTAAGTTTACTTACTCATTAAGTAACTTATCCTTTACTTAGCTCATAAGCATAAGCACTTTACAGTCTAAAAACTATGATTTCTCGGAATCCAAATATTTTTGGATATTTCGTCTTTCCTTTACCGATTGAATATTACGTATTCTTCGGATTTTCGAAAAACTGAAAAACACTTTTCTACGATAAGCGTTTTCCTTCACGTTTTTCCCTAACGTAGCTAAACGAGTGAAAAGTACACAGCAGTACTTTTCGTCATTTTTATTTTATCCGATTTCTGCACATTTTTCGAGAAAAACTTTTATCGGCTTACTTAACTTTTCACGATATATCATCGTCAAATCTTTCGACGGAATGTCATTTCGACATACCGAACTCTCGAAAAGGCTTAGGTTATTCAAACCCTAACCCTTAGGTTTCGTCGGGTGAATAGTGCATATTTCGTCTTTTTCCCCGAAAATATTTTGTCTCCGGAAAAATTTATTTTCGTCTTGAAAATTCCTACTCGTTCAGTCTAGCTCGTAGCCAGAATCCTCCCGATTAATAATCATTCTAGGTTATAGAACGATTAATAAACACATAGCACATAATAGTATTAATAAAAATTCATTTTATTAATAACTAATTCTTTAAATCTTAATTTCTGGACAATCCGGATTTCCGGGTTGTCACATGTTCTTCATTTTCTGGATTACCCAGAAAATGAAGAACAGTCAAGGTACCTCCTTTGACGCTTTATAACTTGACGATCGAGCAACGTTTATGAGATCAATCAATTACAGTTTGTAGACAATATGTAGTACTACAACTTTAAGGTTTTATAACATTAGAACATCACAAAATGAGCAAGATATGGCCGGTCAAAGTAGGACACGGACAACTGCTCTAGAATTTCTGGGTTCGTGACTTTAGGCAGATTGGTCAACGGGTTTAGACCATTTATAACATGCGATCTATAATAGATCTGGGTCTTATTCTTTTTGAAACATAAAGAACACATAACATGCTACACTTGACAAGTTTTAAACATCAAAAACTCATAACACAGACGGATATATCGGATCTGACATTTGTCTGAAAAACATAATTTTCCAGATTTCCAGATTTTGAAAAAATTTAAATTCGTGCACTTTGATGTTATGGGTCATGGATTTAACAACCCAGAACATCAATTGACACCCTATTACACATCTTTGCACAATCAATTGCAACATTTAACCAAGAATTGAAGGATTTCAAAAATTTAGGAAATTTTTATACCTTTTAAGCTTAAATTCCGATTTCTGCCCTTTGATCTGTTTATGATAAACGTGGGGCTTGAATTATAGGACTGATTTGCTTGACATTTCGAAGTTTGGTGAGAGCAAAAAAATGAAATTGGCTATCTTTTTGAGCATTTTCTCTCTCCAAAATCATTTATAATTCTTGATTCAATGCTTTTGGCTTGCTAGGCTGCTAACATAGGCTGATTGCTGGATTTGTAGGTTGCACAAAGTCAATATATTAGCTCACCAACTAAAGTTCTTGGACAATTTGCAAGCTACCTTATAATAATGCACAAAAGGGCATTTCGGTCATTTCCTTAATTTTCTAGAATTTGCCAAATGATAAAACCCTTAGGGTTGAGGGTTTGAGCATGCTAAGATTTAGGGTTTGAACAAATTTAGGGTTTAGGCTTTAACCCTCACATATTTAGCAACTTGGATTATCAAAAAATTTCTAATTTAATTTAAAATAGAAAATTTTGATTTCTAATCTATAATTAGGACTTCCTAATTATTTTGTAATTTCCTAATCACACAAAAATCTTGTTAATTATGACTAATTTATCCTAATTAAAATCGCTAATTTAGCACTTAGGCCCACAACTGCACATTAGGTTTTAAACCACTTTTTAGGGTTTAAAATAGAAAAATAATAATATTTCAATTTTTAGAATTAGATTCCCCAATTAGATTAGGGTTTCTAATAACTTGACAATTAGGATTTATATTTCCTAATTAACATTTCTAATTTAGCAATTAAATCCACCACTGAACAATTAAGGTTCAAAATGGTTATTAGGGTTTTCAACCCACAAATTAGGGGTTCTAATAGAAAAATTAATTTTTCTAATATAGAAATTAACTATTCGTAATTAGATTAGAGTTTTCTAATTACTTAACTTTAAAATTATGATTAATATCCTAATTAACATTAAAAATATTCAATTAACACTTTCGTTTTTTCCTAATTATAAAAATTAGGGTTTTAAATCCCGAAATTAGGGGTTTCTAAATTTGAAATTAGGGTTTGCTAAATAATTAAGCTTTGCCCTAATTAGTAGTATAATTAATACCACGTAAGCATTATAATTCTCCTTTCTATTCCCAGATTAGGGCTTCCGCTTATCAGAATCTGAAACTAGGATTTTCAGATATGGTATTAGGGTTTTCTAATAATCAATTAGAATTTCCAGTAATTAATTAGGGTTTTTCCTAATTAATGACGTTTAACCTTGTACATAACATTGCTTTCCCAATCTAGGGTTTTCAATATCCGAATTAGGGTTTCGGACTCCCGGAACTAAAACTAGGGTTTACAGAACCGATTGCTAGGGTTTCTTGTTAGACGTTAGAGTTTTCTAACTGAACGTTGACGTTCTTAATATATATATAGGGTTTGTCACAGATGTAATTTATCTGGTCAACCCATAAACCTTAACCACATTCTGAACACATCATTATCCATATGCACAGAGCATATTCACGTAAACACTTAATCCTAAATAATTCACTTAAAAGCCTTCACGAAATTTTGAAATCCTCAAAATTCCATCCTAATAACTTCATATGCATACACTTATTTTCTGTCTAGGTCTAATATTCGACCTTAAATCAATCATTTGAGATTTTCATAAATTGTCTAAATTCTCGGGTTGTCACATACCCTATGTTGATCAACACTACATTCATTAAACGTGTGTACGTTTAAGTTGTGGAAACCTCACGTGCCCATCGAAAACTCGATGAAAATACATTTTTTTTATTCATATTCAAGCTTACCTTGAATCCGTACCAAATAGTTGGCATAGGATAGCGTTAGAAATTCTATATTGAAAGAATTGTAAATAATTCAATCAATCTATCAAGATTAGTCTAGCCGAGCTAAAACTAGCTAACACGAAGGTTTGACAAGCATTTAAGAAAAACTTTCCTTCTGCTTCTACTACGGAATAATTACGTTTCCTTTGAGTCTTTATAGTCTCTACAACACATAATCACATAACATACCACATTAGGTCCTGAATGAACATACTTGGTTCCTAAAGAATCTTAACCTTCTTCTTAATCTAATCCCGTATTAGATTTGTTATTTATTGGTTCTGACTTTCCGTCATTCTTTTACATCGTCCTTACCAACTTCGTTCTCTTATAACACATAAATGAAATTATTTCATTAATTCAACTTGGTTCGAGTTAATCATCTTTCCTTACGGCTTATTAACGTCCTTATGTTATTAATCGAAACTCGATTGTCATTGGTTATGTGTACTTATTACATTTAGTTCACGTTCAACTTCAATTGACTTTCTTTAATCCTAAGTGATCATACTTGGGTTTTAATTATAACTTAAAAAAGTTTTATTAAGTCTCTTAGTTCATTGTTAAACAATTTCCATTCATCTCCTACTTGTAAACATTCTTTACTGTCTAGGGTTTAAGGCTGGCGCTGCGGCGCCGGCTATTGTACTCTGTGCCGCGCTGCGGCGTAGCTTATTAGGGCTTGGAGACCGAACTCGGCACTGCGGCGTGAGTCCCTGTGTTAAAGGTCGCGCTGCGGCTTGAGTCTCCAGAAGCTGTAGCTCACTTTGGTGTTGCGGCGCCGATCATTTAAGCTTGGAGTCGCGCTGCGGCGCGGACTCTGAGCCACAGAAAACTTTGACAATTTTTCAACTTTGCGAGATTCCCGGAAGCGTAACTTCTTCGTTATAAGTCCGAATTGGCTTGTTCAAGAGCCTACAGTTTAGAAATTTCATACTCTACGTCGTCATACAAGAATTTTATCTATTTGACTTCGTTTGCTAAAATTTCACCTATTAGTCCATTTTTAACGAAAATGATAAACGTTAGTGAACGTTCAATGCTCGTTTCTTCATTCTAAGTCAGAATCCGGCCATTTTTGAGTTCGCGACTCTATAATGACAAATAAGACTTGTCTCCATTGGAAACCAACGTTTCCAAGCTCAATATCAAAATTTGACTTCCATTTAAAGAATTTTACGAATTCGACGATTATCGTCCAATCATGTTACTTCCGGCAAAACTTCGTTACTTGAGATTTTTAAACCGTTTCAATTGGATTCAATCCATTATACTAACATCTTGACATACATGATTCATTAACTCATAACATGATAAGTTATTACAAGTTCTTGATGATTTTGTAACTTATTAAAGTATAAAATACTTATATTTCCATTTCATGACTTATGTCTTATTTTCATATGACTTGTTAATGAGTTAAGTCTTTTAATCATTATTCTTACATATTATTAATCATACTAATTTTATTAAGGTAAACATGTTACAAATTCTAACAAGCTCTTATACTTTCATTATAAGTTCATAACTTATTTACGAATGAATTTCTTATTCATGACTTATCTGGCTTATTAAGACTTAAGCCCTTTGATTCATTATTCCAACCTCTTCTTAGCATGCTTTTTTTACCAATACCCCCTTCTCTATCAATGGAAGAGAGAAAAAAAAACATGGTTTAAGATAACTTACTTTTGAATAAAACTTGGTAAATCTTTAATCTCTTTCTTGATTCTTGAACTTCAAAGGTTAACTTTCTAGCTTATTCTCACTTACTCTCTCTAACCAATAATCTATAAGTTATTGGTGGAAAATCTAACGAAGGAAGTCTAGCTTTTATAAGGGCTTATTCTCTCAAGCCACAAAGGTCTCAACTTATGAGTTGTTGGACTAAAAACTAACAACTAATAAATGAAATCTAAGCTTGATATTTATAGGCAAACCAAAGTTAGGGCATAAGGGTCTTTCATCCCTCCACCTCCTTACTATTCCAAGCTTATTAATCAAGTAAACTTGCTCCCCACATATACTTGATCATCACAACACTTAGCCATTAAGTTTTCTTAACTTATTCATTGCTTAATCCTTAAGTCTACTTGCTCATCTCAAAAAGGTACTTTGATTTTCCACCACACTTACTTAACTATTAAGCTACTTGTTTATTACTTAACTTATCTCTTGCTTAGCACTTAAGATTACTTGCTCCTTACTTCCTTTACTTGGTCATCACATTTATGCACTTTGTGTGATCACCACACTAACTTAGCCTCTAGGTTTACTTGTTCATCACATCTATTTCATGTCCACCACTTTGGACTATCCATGGTTTGCTCCATGGTTCGTACCCATTGGATAATTACTTTGGGCCTTTGTGACAACCCCAAAATAGGTCCATTCCATCCAACCCATTCTGAGTCTCCAAATACACATGGTACAGAAACAACTACAACTTTTATCACCCATAAGCTGTGAGTTTGAATACAAACATTATCATCTAGACAATATCCACATGCAAATAAATCCCTATCATAATTATTGATACATAATTTTATAAAAAATGGTGAGGACTACTAAACAACTCTCTCTAGAACCTTCATTCCATACCCCGACTAGTACTCGCTACTTTCTCGCCTCCTGAGAAGAAAAATGGAACAACAAGGAAAAAGGGTGAGCTCAACTAGCCCAGTAAAGAATATTATGACTAAGATAATGTACAACAAATTATCCTTAGTCTTCAACAGGGAAAAATCTGATAGAATACAATAGACAACAAGTTTTAGATCAACAACTGCAGCGGAAACAACAATTCATTAGAAGAGTTAAGTAGAGAATAAAATCTACTAACGTCTATGAATTTAAAAGTTCATCATCAATATTTTATCCCTGTAACATCAATTAATATATATCTCAAATCAAATCAAATATTCATCTTTGCACTACAGGCCAAAGATATTCATCAGTCGGTCATGTTCATCTAAACACCTATTCATCTTTACACTACAGGCCAAAGATATTCATCAATTGTTCATGTTCATCTCAACACCTGTACATCTTTGCACTACGGGCCAAAGATATTCATAATAAAATCAACCATCTTTGCACTACGTGCCAAAGATATTCAGTAACACCATCATTTAGGACTGAGGATGATGAAAAATATTTTAAAGGAAACGAATCCAGTGAAACAAAATAACAAGTATTAAGGATTCGTACTCTAAACAATCTGAGTTCAAAATACTTCATAAATAATCATACTGAAGTAAAATTCAAGAATGATCAAAACATGGATACAATCAAAGCTAGTATCCAGAATAGATATTTTGGACAAAAAGAATAAATTTCATTTTTCGGTGAATAGTATCGTATTCGTGAATAGTGTCGTATACGTGAATAGTGCCGTATACGTGAATAGTAATTCCGACACCAAAAGATAGAAATTTCATAAAAAACATCTTCACGCTTTGTGAATAGTACTCGTGAATAGTAACTCATGAATAGTAACCCCGACATGAAAAAGTTCCAAATTTGATAAAAAGTTCCAACCAACATTTCAGCATAATGATATTGAAGAAATAATATCATTTGAGAAGAAAATAACATCCTTTACCTCGAAAGACAGTACTTCTAATTGAAACACCGGATATAGGCTATGACTTGATTTTGCACCGTATAGCAATACTCAAAGTATACTCAAAATACTCACAAGAATACGCTCGATAATATAGAGAGAGAAAACTTCAGTTTCTGGTGTGATTTTCAATTCTAACCTAAGCACCTATTTATAGGAAATTGCTTAGAACACCAAAGCAGAAAATTTAATATAATAATAATATATATAATCAAAATTCTCTACGCACACAAATCTGATCCAAGCTTCAGCCACACATGTTAAATGACTTTCAAAAATGAAAAAAACGTTTTTCTTAAAAAAAATATTTTAAACTTCCAAAAATCAATTATTTTGGAACTCCGAAACTTCAATAATTCATAATAAATAGCCCTTTTGTCAGAAAATTCGAATCTCGCGAGTTTTTATAGGAAATTCAATTCTCTACAACTTTACAGAAGGAAGTTTTTCCAAATTCCAAACAGAAGTTGACCGAAATCCACAAACAGGCGATTTTACAGGCTATAATCAAATTTTCAGTCAAGAAATAGGTCTACCGACACACAAAATCTGTGTTAAACATTTAATGCCACAAAAATACTCTTCCTCCTCATATACTCATATATCTCACATTCATCATAAAAATATCACCGTTAATATATTATTAAAATAATATATTTAAATGAATTATTTTATCAGAAAAAGATAAAATATTAATTTTCAACAATTGTCACAATAAAAATTTTCTCCATCTATATCCACATAAAATCAATATTTTTCTCATCATATAAATCAATAATTAATTATTCACAAATAATATTACAGAATCACAGTACTAGCAACCAGGCCGTTCCCAGGAAAGAGGGGGCTTTCCAATAAGAATTTCTCCTTACTAGCGCGCAATTAGGTGACCAAACCTCTCCTTAGACAGAACTTTTTAGACATTGCCAATAATGTTATCAAATAATATTATTCAGATAATATGAATTATTGCTTCGATAATGAAAAATACTGTGTAGTGACAATTATTGAAACAACAGTAATATAAAATATCAATGCAGCAATTATTGAATCAATAACATAAAATACTGAACAGTAATTACTGTAACAATTATTGAGTAGTGCCTTCTTACGTAAGAATCAATAATTGGTGCAATACCGTGTGCTACTGTGCAACAACGCATATTACTTTACTTTAACCACCGGGTATTCCAACAGTATAAACGGTAACAACTACGCCGTTATTTATAAACAACTTATTTTTGTCGTTTTCTTCATTCAATCGCTTTCCGTTATGGGGCCCACAAAAGACTGCGCCGTCGTACGAATATTCCCCGACAGCAAGAATATTCCACGACCAAACGAATATTCCCCGACAACAATGAATATTTTATAACCACTTGCTTATTCAAAATATTTGCACATTTTACCCATAACTATCCACATTAATCAAATCAACCCTTACTATTTCAAAATAATAAATAAAGGAAATTCCTTTTTATTTTAAAATTTTTGGGGTCTTACAGCCTTAGCTTAATTAACTTACTTAATCATTTGGACTTCTAGCATAATTTTACTTTGGGCTTGTAATTAAACAAACATTGGGCTTGCACTAATAAACTCATATTGGACTTAACCATCAAATACTTGGGCTCACATAATACTTAACAAATCACACCAATTCCTTTTTTTTGGCTTAAAGCCTTATAACATATATTATACGTATAATTTTCGTACTCTAATTCGTATACTTACTCAACATATACGACATACCATTATTCATGCGTACTCATATAATAACTCATATAGTATTTGTATTCCTTACCTCGTGCAATACCTACGTATAATACGATCATCGCTTAATTCATTACATACATTTAAATTCCTTCTCGAAAGTCACATTTCCTAAACGTTAGGTTTTTAAGTCCATAGGCGAAATATTACGTTTTCCATAACTGAAATATTATTAGATATTCCATCTCACCTCAATATTCTATCGTTACGCATTTCTCGGAAGTTCAAAAATAATTCCCGAACAGAAATGCGTGAATAGTGTTTTTCAGAAAATTTCTCAGAAAACTTTTATTTTCGTCTTCGAAATTCAAACACTTTAATTCTACCAGGTAGCCAAAATCCTACGATGTTCTGACATTTTTAGGTCAGAGAACGACGTTCGATTAGCTTGCTCCATAAATAATCAATTAAATTCATTTAATAAAAATAAAAAAAAAAATTTAATTCTGAAAAATCCGATTTTCTCAGGCGTTACATTCTTCCCTCCTTATAAGGATTCTGTCCCCATAATCTCGCTAATAATACCTACACCACAAAGGATAATTTTCCTTTATTTTATTCTCGAGTTCCCACAATGCTTTTTCGACATTGGGGTTCTTCCATTTCACCTTCATCGAAGGTATTATCTTTTCACACATGACTTATCACTTCCTGTTAAAAATTTGAGTCGGAAGTTAAACACTTACTAACACATTTTGCTATCTTTATATCATCTCAGTTATCCTTTTAACTCGGACATATATGGAACTCAAATTCCTCCCACAAAATAAGACTATACTTAGTCTTCTACATATCCTGCATCATCTTATTCATTCACTTGTACTCCTTATTACCTAATTGTAGTTAATTGACTAGGTCCATTAATGTGGATTGAGTCTATGTTTTGAATAACATTTCTATCGTTTCATTTTGTAACTTAAATTCTAACTCCACTCCCGCCATCTCCGTTATTAACTCATTCTGAGTCGTTAACGTCGATAGTTTTCCTTACCCTTCCTACTTAATACGTCGGCTTCTACGTTTACCTTCCTTGAATGATATAAAATATCCCAGTTCTTTCTCTACTACATATTCAACTCCTTCTGTGTGGAGATATATCTCAGACTCTTAGAGTCCTTGTATATCTCACTTTTCTCCTCGTATAATTACTATCTTCAGAGTTTTAATTCAAAAACTACAACTGCCAATTCTAGATCATAAGTAGGATAGACCTCCTCATAATCCTCTAACTGGAGTGATGCATACACAATGACATTGACATGCTATAAGAGCACGCAATCATGTCATCCATGCGAAACGTCGAGATACACTACAAAATTCCTCGTATCATCTAATAGAGATATTATAGGTGTCGCAATTAACCTTTCTCTTAAATCCTATGACGCTAATGGTACCTCCTATTTCTTTCTTACTTCCAACCGACTATACCCCGTACACAAATCTATCTTTGGAAAAAATTCTTTGCCCCTCTCAACTGACCAAATAGATCATCGATCCTGGGCCATGGGTATTTATTATTAACTGCTATCTTATTCCTCCTACGATAGTCGATACACAATCGTAACGACTCCTCCTCTTCCTTAACACCAACCTTACTTGCGTCATGGTTCGACAATAATAATGTCGCGGTATTTTATTACCATAAATTATTACCTTAAATTTTCTGAGAAAACTAAAGGTTCACACTTTTCTTATAACAATTTATTATAGTTCTATGGTTAATCAACCCATTCATACCGAGAATTTCCTCAAATCCTCTCGACATTAATCAGAACTTATCTATCGATACTTGGTTACTTATATTATTCATGAAACCATTTCCACGAATATAATTAACGAAAATTAATCCCTCCTCCTCTATCTTAATGTTTTAATGGTATTTATAATCCCTTCCAGACAGACTCCTAGATAAGTCTTTCCACATGTCTTACACACCTCAATCCTTCACTTACGATCCACTTGTCCCACTTCAGTATTCTCGGAGTTAAAAATTTCTGTCTCTTTGGCATACTGCCACTACCATTCTCTACCTTGGTTCCTCCCTCTCTCTTACTCTCATCTTTTCCCTCTTTGTTGTATTGAGTCTACAACTCACTATCACCTTATGCTATAATCACCTTCTCCAGAATGATCCCATAGGAAACACTCTAGATCACCAAAATTCCACTATAGAGCTAGGGTTTCAGGCCCTGCTCTAACCTATGAGCCTTCACATCCTCCGTGTCCACTTGATGTGAAACAAACCTTGCCAATTAATTTGAATTTGATCGCGTACTGGGGAAATATCATATCTCCTTGCTTAAGTTCTAAGAATTCAATCTATATCCTCCCTCACATATTTGTAGAGAAATAATTCTCAAAGAAAATCTTCTTGAATTGTTTCCACGTTACTGCATATGTTCTAACCCCACCTTGGTGAGCCTTCTACCAAAATTTGGCTTCACTCTTCCTCGTGTAAGTCACAAAAGAAAACTTCTGCATCTCACTTACGCTTGTAATAAGAAACGCCTTCTCTATTTCTTTTACCCCGGTATGGGCCTCGATTGGGTCCGTCGTTCTTTTCAACTCTGGCGGACCTATGCTTTTAAACTCTTTAAAGGTAATCATTCTAGCTACCTTAGGTTTCGCGGGTACTCTACCCTCGGTTTGGGTAAATGCAGCAGTTAATAACTTAACGAACTCTTGCATAGGGTTGTTTTAACCCCATTAATTATCATTATGTGATTCTGTTTCCTTATAACATTATCTTCTCCTTAGCGGCATTTTCAGATTAAACAAATAAATTTCATTATTATCTATTTACATACTTCGTTATTATTCGCCACAAACCAACTTATACCATAACAAAGCATATTAAAGAAAACTTATTTATGTTCATATGCTTTTTCATAGTTTGAAACTATTTACAATTTGTTCTCATAACCAAAAGCTATTACATTTTTATCCTGAAATGGTACCTCACAAAAATTGGGATTTACAAAAGACTACCCTATTATACAAAAGAGGGTTTTACGTCACTACACACATACTTATAACTATGGACTTTAATAATGCTTCACAACTACCTAGTGTTTCTCATTCGCAATCATCGCTACAGTATCCCGATTAATCGTATGACGGGTTTGTCCTAACTCATTAGAATAACAAGCAACCTTCAGCTTGAAATCCGTATGAGCACTCCCATGCATGTAAGACATCTGTACTATCTTCCGGTACTTCTCCCCCAGTTCTCTACGAAGCTCATCGGCCTCTGCCTTATAATTCCTAGCCTGCTCTGCCATAAGCACCTATTTATCGTGCTCTAACTCAAAATCTGCTTCTGTAGACATCTTAGCTTCATGGAGATAACTAATCTCTTCACTCTAATTCTGCACAATTGTACCCAGTTGCACATTCTTGTCACGCGCTGCCAAATATAATGCTTCCATTGCCTCTGGAGGTGATGACTCCAGTGTAGGTACCACCGTAGTAATCGATGTTAACTCTCTTTCTTCCTCCCCATCATTCATCATACTAAGATATGACGCTATATCCGTCTCTCCCTCGGAGTAGTCTTTCTCAGAAAAGTACTCCTCTGCCTCCGACTCCTCTAAAATCACTAATGGTACCTTCGCCACCGGCATAGGTACAGGCTCTACTTGGTTCACAAGCTCTTCGCTTACCGCGTGTATATCTCTATACATCAAACTATCGATCGACATCCTACAATAACGCATATGTTGATTAGTACATAACACACAATAGTATAAGCACAAATCACATTTAATTTATTTAGGGTTACTTTCCATCTTTTAAATCTTTTGATATTGAGTTTCCTCAATACCTTATTGACTCATTCAACTCAAATAAAACTCAAATTTTTTCTTCCTTCGGACATCTCTTCCTTAACGAGATTATGAGGCTAAGGTTCTTCCCCCCTTAAGTTTTATAACCTAATTCTTTGATACCAACCTGTGACGCCCCCAAATTCGGGTCTCTTTCAACCCGACAGATGGTGCTCCATGGTGTTACAGTTCACACAAACATTCAATTAAAAAAGCCTCAAAAGAACGAATATGTCTTATATATATTCTAAAACAATACTACCATTTCCCAGGTTCTTTATAACCGTTACATTTGTTCTTGTCATAATATCAAATATTATCATTACAAAACTATACTATTACATAGGTACGCTACAAGTTCGCTTTATCCTTCATTTTATCCTTGTCGAATCCTTTGGTCATATCGTCTAAGCTTTAATCATATGGTTCAAGCAAGTGTGAGCATAACAAGCTCAGCAAGTAAAACAATTTCATTTTTAAAAGCATGCTTGAAATATATGAATCGTATATCTTCAATAACTGGATGATAGTTATGAAGTACTATCAATAATTCAAAATAGCTTTCCTTTTTCCTTCAAAACATTTTGCAATAACCATATTCTGTAAATCATCAATTCTAGTTCAAGACGTGAACGTCTTATAGTTTCTTTGAAAAGGACAACCCGTCACGAAGTCCATAAGTCCAGCATATCTTACGAGTACATCTAGGTGATCAGCCTATAGTACCCTATGTTGATCAACACTATATTCATTAAACGTGTGTACGTTTAAGTTGTGGCAACCTCACGTGCCCATCGAATACACGATGAAAATACATTTGTTTATTCATATTCAGGCTTACCTTGAATTCGTACCAAATAGTTGGCGTAGGATAGCGTTAGCAATTCTATATTGAAAGACTTGTAAACAGTTCAATCAATCTATCAAAATTAGTCTAGCCGAGCTAAAACTGGCATCGAATCTTTCTTCAAAACGATACATGCATTTCATAATTTGAATCATTTGAAAACCTGGCTAACATGAAGGTTAGACAAGTGTTTAAGAAAAACTTGCCTTCAGCGTCTGCTACCGAAAAATTACGTTTCCTTTGAGTCTTTACAGTCTCTACAACACATAATCATATAACATACCACATTAGGTCATGAATGAACATACTTGGTTCCTAAAGAATCTTACCCTTTTTCTCAGTCTAATCCCTTATTAGATTTGTTATTTATTGGTTTCGGCTTTCCATCATTCTTTTATATCGTGCTTACCAACTTCGTTCTCTTATAACACATAAGTGAAATTATTTCATTAATACAACTTGGTTCGAGTTAATCATCTTTCCTTACGGCTTATTAACGTCCGTATGTTATTAATCGAAACTCGATCGTCATTGGTTATGTGTACTTATTACATATAGTTCACATTCATCTTCAATTGACTTTCTTTAACCCTAATTGAACATACTTGGGTTTTAATTATGACTTAACAATGTTTTATTAAGTCTCTTAGTTCATTGTTAAATAATTTCCATTCATCTCCTACTTGTAAACATTCTTTACTGTCTAGGGTTTAAGGCTGGCGCTGCGGCGCCGGCTATTGCACTATGTGCCGCGCTGGGGCGTCGCCTATTAGGGCTTGGAGACCGGACTCGGCGCTGTGGCATGAGTCCCTGTGTTAAAGGTCGCATTATGGCGTGAGTCTCCAGAAGCTGAATCTCACTTTGGTGCTGCGGCGCCGGTCATTTAAGTTTGGAGTCGCGCCGCGGCGCGGACTCTGAGCCATAGAAAACTTTGACAGTTTTTCAACTTTGCGAGATTCCCGGACGTGTAACTTCTTCGTTATAAGTCTGAATTGGCTCATTCAAGAGCCTACGGTTCACAAATTTCATACTCTACGTGGTCATTCAAGAATTTTATCTATTCGACTTCGTTTGCTAAAATTTCACCTATTAGTCCATTTTTAACTAAAACGATAAACGTTTGTGAACGTTCAATGCTCGTTTCTTCGTTCTAAGTCAGAATCCGACCATTTTTTGAGTCTGCACCTCTATAATGCCAAATAATACTTGTCTCCATTGGAAACCAACGTTTCCATGCTCAATATCAAAATTCGACTTCTATTTCGAGAATTTCACGAATTCGACGATTATCGTCCAATCGTGTTAATTCCGGCAAAACTTCGTTACTTGAGATTTTTAAACCGTTTCAATTAGATTCAATCCATTATACTAACATCTTGATATACATGATTCATTAACTCATAACATGATAAGTTATTACTAGTTCTTGATGATTTTGCAAAATATTAAAGTATAAAATACTTATATTTCCATTTCATGACTTATGTCTTATTTTCATATGACTTATTAACGAGTTAAGTCTTTTAATCATTATTCTTACATATTATTAATCATACTAATTTTATTAAGGTAAACATGTTACAAATTCTAACAAGCTCTTATACTTTCATTATAAGTTCATAACTTATTTACGAATGAATTTCTTATTCATGACTTATCTGACTTATTAAGACTTAAGCCCTTTGATTCATTATTCCAACCTCTTCTTAGCATGCTTGTTTTACCAATACCCCCTTCTCTATCAATGGAAGAGAGAAAAAAACATTGTTTAAGATCACTTACTTTTGAATAAAACTTGGTAAATCTTTAATCTCTTTCTTGATTCTTGAACTTCAAAGGTTAACTTTCTAGCTTATTCTCACTTACTCTCTCTAACCAATAAGCTATAAGTTATCGCTGGAAAATCTAACAAAGGGAGTCTAGCTTTTATAAGTGCTTATTCTCTCAAGCCACTAAGCTCTCAACTTATGAGTTGTTGGATGAAAAACTAACAACTAACAAATGAAATCTAAGCTTTCTATTTATAGGCAAACAAAAATTAGGGCATAAGGGTCATTAATCCCTCCACCTCCTTATTATTCCAAGCGTATTAATCAGGTAAACTTGCTCCCTACATATACTTGATCATCACACCACTTAGCCATTAAGTTTTCTTAACTTATTCATTGCTTAATCCTTAAGTCTACTTGATCATCTCATAAAGGTACTTTGTTTATCCACCACACTTACTTAACTATTAAGCTACATGCTTATTACTTAACTTATCTCTTGCTTAGCACTTAAGATCACTTGCTCCTTACTTCCTTTACTTGGTCATCACATTTATGCACTTTGTGTGATCACCACACTAACTTAGCCTCTAGGTTTACTTGTTCATCACATCCATTTCTTGTCCACCACTTTGGACAATCCATGGTTTGCTCCATCGTTCGTACCCATTGGATAATTACTTTGTGCCTTAACTTAATTAACTTACATAATCATTTGGGCTTCTAGCATAATTTAACTTTGGGCTTGTAATTAAACAAACATTGGGCTTACACTAATAAACTCACATTGGACTTAACCATTCAATACTTGGGCTCACATAATACTTAACAAATCATACCAATTCCTTTCTTTTGGCTTAAAGCCTTATAACACATATTATACGTATAATTCTCGTACTCTAATTCGTATACTTACTCAAAATATACGACATACCATTATTCATACATACTCATATAATAACTCATATATTATTCGTATTCCTTACCTCTTACAATACCTATGTATAATACGATCATCGCTTAATTCATTACATACATTTAAATTCCTTCTCGAAAGTCACATTTCCTAAACGTTAGGTTTTTAAGTCCACATGCGAAATATTACGTTTTCTATAACTGAAATATTATTAGATATTCCATCTCACCTCAATATTCTATCGTATTTCTCAGAAGTTCAAAAATAATTCTCGAACAGAAATGCGTGAATAGTGTTTTTCAGAAAATTTTTCGGAAGACTTTTATTTTCATTTTGGAAATTTAAACACTTTAATTCTACCGTGTAGCCAAAATCCTACGATGTTCTGACATTTCTAGGTCAGAGAACAACGTTCGATTAGCTTGCTCCATAAATAATCAATTAAATTCATTTAATAAAAATAAAAATTTAATTCTCAAAAATCCGATTTTCTCGGGCGTTACAAGCTTACCTGTGATCACCTCGTTTTGGTTCCTCGCATTTTGACCAGTCACGACAAACGTTCTTCCAAGAACCATTGACTTTGACTTTTCTGGGACAGCCTTTTGAGTCACCATCCACGCTGGACTTGGTTTTGCTACAGTACAATCTCGAGCTATATGTCCTTCCTTTCCACAACTATAACATTCCTTGAACTGTTGCGAAAAGTTTAGGCTGATGTGTCCTTCTTTTCCACGTCTCCTCCCTTAGAAACAGTTGATGTTGGTACTGACATCTTCATGTTGTCATTGTTGTATCTTCTGTTCTTGAAATCTCCTCCCGACTCTCTTCTTCTATTATCATGGTCACGATTACCACCAGAGGTTACCGCTTTTGTCCGAATGTTTTCCTCCCCACTAGTTTTCATTGCTTCGATGACTGCTGCAACCGGTATGACCCTGGTTGTGGTCCCTCGGTTGAACATACTCATTATCTCGCTCTAATAATTAAGCTATGTTTACAACATCTGAATATAAAGAAAATTTATGAGAGATAAGATATTGCCGAATCTCGGGTTTTAAACCTCTTAGAAACATCCTCGTCATTCGTTCCTCATTTTATACCAAATGAGGTGCAAACCTGGATAACTCTGCGAACTTCGCCTTGTATTGAGACACCATCATGTTGTTTTGTTCTAGTCTAATAAACTCTACCTCCTTCATATGGCAAATACATTCAGGAAATTACTTGTCGTTGAAAAGTTTCTCAAACGTTTCCCAAGACATGTTGAGTGCGTTTCACAGACTCCCACCAGTAGTCTACCTCTCCACGGAACATAAAGGTGGCGAATGGAACCTTCTGTTCCTCCATGCATCCCAAGACATCGAATATCTTGGTAATTTGTTTAACCCACGTCTCTGCCTTGATCGGATCTGGCTTTCCAATAAATTCTGGTGGTCCCATCTCTTTGAACTTCTTGGCCATGAAAAGTCGCGCGTTGCTATCATTTCCACCCGTATTTTGTACACGAGTCTCCCTCCTCTAGTTTTGCATGAACTGCAAAAATCTTCTATGTGACGCCCCCAAAATAGGTATACATCACCCAACTTGAGTCGCCGGATACATGGTACAAAATACAAATACAAACTTAATTATACAACATGAGCTATGAGTTTTAATACAAATATTGTCTTCTAGACAATATACAAACTCAATGGGGTCCTCATTACATTTATTATCACACTATTTCACAAAATATTGAGGACTACTAATGCTATCATCTGGACCGTCACTCCGTTCCCCGACTAGTCCCTGCTACGTTCTCATTTCCTGAAGAGAACAATGAAAGCAAAAGGGGTGAGCTCAACTAGCCCAGTAAGAAATATTATGACTAAGATATTGCAGAATAATTTATCGTTAGCCTTCAACGGTGTTAAACTGATAAAATATAATAAACATCAAGTTTAACTGCAGCGGAACAAGCAATCCATTAGAAGAGTCAAGTAGAACATAATATCTATTATCTCTTCTAGATTAAAAGTCCATCGTTGATATTTTATTCATGTAATACTCATCAACAGTTCTTTCTTATACTCAAGACAAATAGAACTTTCATCACTTGTTTTCACCTAAACCACCAAAGATGTTAGTTAAATTCACAATTCATATTTATAATAATGTGAATTAACAGTTCCTTCTTGCCACAAAGGCTTAATAGAACGTTTACTCAATATAATAACAATGATCATACCAGTCAATTGTCTATCTTTGCACTACGGGCCAAATATATTCAACTATAAAACCAATGGTCATGATCATACCAATCAATTGCATGTTAGTGCACTATGGCCAAAGACATTCAATTGTTAACTAATGGTCATGATCCTGCCAATCACATCATTGAATTATCCATGCACTACGGCCAAGGATATTCGTTAGTATCACTAGTGGTCATGATCATGTCATACACCTGTCCATCTTAGCATTACGGGTCAAAGCTATCAAACAACAGATCATCTTTGCACTACAGGCCAAAGATATTCAACAACATATCATCTTTGCACTACAGGCCAAAGACATACAATTGTAAAACCAATAACCAACAGTATAATAAAGAGTGGAATAATAAGAGAATTTCACCATGTATGCAGTACTTCGCATAGACAGGTTATTCCAACATAATAATAAAGAATGGAATAATAAAAGAATTTTACCATGTATTCAGTACTTCGAATAGACAAGTTATTCCAACATAAGAATAAAGAATGGAATAACAAAAGAATTTCACCATTCGTGCGTAATCCGCACAGACATGTTATTCAAACAAAATAATAAATAATGGAATCAGGTCATGCGTAATCGCACAGACAGGATATTCCAACAGAATAAATAAGACTGGAATAACAACAGAATTCACCATGCATGCGATAGATCTCACAGACAGGTTATTCCAACAGAATAATGAATAATGGAACCAGGTCATGCGTAAATGAACAGACAGAATATTTCGACAGAATAATAAAAAATGGAATAATAGAAGAATTTTACCATGTATGTGGTACTTCGCATAAACAGGTTATTACAAGATAATAATAAAGAATGAAATAACAGAAGAATTTCACCAAGTATAGGGTAGTCCGCATATACAGGTTATTCCAACAGAATAATAAAGAATGGAATAACTGAAGTTCTCTTCATGAATACAAAAGAAATAATACCCCTTACAAGTACAACAAATAATATCTCTTACGAGTACAACAAATAATATCCATTACCTTAGAAAGAAGAGTATTCTGACTGGTAGGGCGAGGATATACTCAAAGAAAACTTGTACTACGATCAAAGCTTTCTTAAACTCTAAAGAAATACACTTAAGATTATAGAAGAACTCTCTCTATAGTTTCTCTCTCTAGAGTTTCAATGAATTCGTAAGAAATAATGAAGGAATTAGCTTGTATTTATAGAAGAATGGATTGCATAGTAACTAATTCATGAACGGTCTAGATTGATTTACTTTTAATCGGACGATACATATTTACCGCAAAATCTTTTAAATAAAATATAATATATTCTATTTATAATATAATAAAACGAATAACTTTATAAAAGTATTTTGTTTTATATAAAAAGATTTTACTATGCAAACACTATGCAGGCATTATGCAACACTATGCATAATAAAATATAATATATTATATTTATAGAATAACTATATAAAAGTATTATGTTTTATATAAATAGATTTTACTATGCAAAACACTATGCATAATAAAATATAATATATTCTATTTATAGAATAACTTTATAAAAGTATTATCTTTTATATAAAAAGATTTTACTATTAAAACTTTAAACCAATGACTCATATTGATTTACTATTATAATTTCAACCAACGGTCTAAAAAATTAGCACATCTCCTCATGGAATAATATTGTACCCAAAAATAATTTGGACCGAAAAGAAATATATTTTTTGGGTGAATAGTACCCCAGTGAATAGTACTTCAGGAATAGTACTCTATGAATAGTACCCCGACACAAAAAGTGTCCCAAATACCAGAGTGAACAATACTAGAGTGAATAGTAACTCATGAATAGTACTCCGACACAAAAAATACCCCAAATACTTGAGTGAATAATATTTGGGTGAATAGTAATTTAGGTGAATAGTAACCCGTGAATAATAACTCGTGAATAGTACTCCGACAAAAAAGTACCCCAAATACTCGAGTGAACAATACTAGAGTGAATAATAACCGAGTATTTTATGACAACTTGTCTACTTTGAAAAATTTTCAAATATCACCCTTAACTTTAAACTTTTATCAATTTAACTATTTACCAAAATAAAAAAAATTGAATACTTTTATTTCATAAAATTCGGGGTCTCACATTCTAAACATCACATCATTCATCATTTATTCGGTAGTGTTGTTTACAGAAGGAATATTTCCTTCTTGTTGCACGTTCCCCTGGGTGTTGATTAAAGGTGTCTCCACGGTCTCATTCACTCCACTGTTAATATTCTCAGCTGCCAGTCTCAAATACTGTCATAAAACAAGGGTTAATTAAAGAAATTAACATGCCACATAATATCCTTATATTATGATTGACCAAACAAATAAGCTTAGGTATGACACACTAACGAATGATTACTTGTAAGACCCCAACTTATTATAAATAAAATCAAATTTCCTCTAATTATTATTGTGAATAATAAGGTGTTAAATTGATATAATATTTTGGTTATGGGTGAAATGTGCAAATTTTGCAAAATAAGCAAGTGGTTATAAAATAATCATTGTTGTCGGGGAATATTCGTTTGGTCGTGTAATATTCTTGTTGTCGGGAAATATTCATACGATGGCGCAGTCATTTGTGGGCCCCATAACAGAATAACTGTCGGATGAAGAAAATGACAAGTTTGAGTTTTTTTATAAATAACAGCTTAGTTGTTACTGTTAACACTGTTGGAATACCCGATGGTTAAAATACAGTAATACGCGTGGATGCACAATATTTTTGAATTATTAATTCATACGTAAGAAGTCACTACTCAATATTTGTTACAATAATTACTGTTCAATATTTTATTTTATTAGTTCAATAATTGCTGCGTTGATATTTTATATTATTGTGTTTCAATAATTATCACTGCACAATATTTCCCATTCTCAGATCAATAATTCATATTATTTGAATAATATTATTAAATAGCATTATTGGAAATGTCTAGAAAGTTCTGTCAATGAGAGGTTTGGTCAACTAATTGCGCGCCAGTAAGGAAAAATTCTTATTGGAAAGCCCACACTTTCCTGGGAACGGCCTGGTTGTCATAATTGTGATTTAAAATATTATTTGTGAATAATTAATTATTGATTTATATGATAAGGAAATATTTATTTTATGTGGATATATTTATTTTTATGTGGATAAAAATGAAGGAATTATTGCTGAGGTGTTTTATCAGTATTTTGTCGGTGTGGAGGTATTAAAATCATCCGTTTGTGAATTTCGGATATTTTATGTTTGGAATTTGGAAAAACTCAAAGCTACAAAGTTGTAGAGAACTCGATTTTAGGTAGAATGGACATAAAATTCGTATTTTTCTGATAAACAGGCTATTTTCTATGAATTACTGAAGTTTCAAAAAATAAAATAATTTTTATTTAATTATGGGTGAAACCCACTCTTGTTTGACAACGTGTGGGCTGCTGGGAATTTCAGAATTGGCTGGCTTGATTGATCAAATTGGGTGTGCGTAGAAGATTGAATAAGAATAATAATATTTTATTATTTTAGTCACCTATGGCGTTCTAGCATTTTCCTATAAATAGACACTTAGGTTAGAATTGAAAATCACACTAGAAACAAGTTTTCTTTCTCTCTAGATTATCGAGCGTATTTTTGTGAGTATTTAGATACTTTTAGAGTTGCTATTCAGTACAAGTTTCTGTCAGCACTATATCCGAAATTCAGTTAAAAGTACGGTTATTTTGAGATAAGGGATGTTATTTTCATCTTAAATGATATTATTTTCTTCAATATCATTATGCCGAAATATTGGTGAACGTTTTATCAAATTTGAAACCTTTTGTGTTGGGGTTACTATTCACGTATACGGCACTATTTACCGAAAAATAAAATTTTCTTCTTTTTGTCCAAGATGTCTATTATGGTTACTATCTTTGATTATATCCATGTTTTGATCTTTATATTTGAATTCTGCTTCAAAATTGGTATTTATGAAGTATTATTGATCTTGGATAAACTGTTATACGAATCCCTACTATTTGTCCTTCTGTCTCACTGGATTCGTTTTCTTTAAAATATTTTTCATCATCCTCAGTTCTAAATGATGATATTACTAAATATCTTTGGCATGTAGTGCAAAGATAAATGATTAACTGATGAATATCTTTGGCCCGTAGTGCAAAGATGAATACGTGTTAAGATGAACATGACCAACTGGTGATACAAATGAATATCTTTGGCCTGTAGTGCAAAGATGAATATTTGATTAAAGATGTATATTGATTGTTGTTACAGGGATAAAATATTGATGATGTACTTTTAAATCTTAGAAGATAATAGAACTCATTCTCTACTTGACTCTTCTAATGGATTGTTGTTTCAGCTGTAGTTGTTGATCTAAAACATGTTGTCTATTATATTTTATCAGATTTTTTCATGTTAAGAACTAATGATAATTTGTTTTATATTATCTTAGTCATACTATTCTTCACTGGGCTAGTTGAGCTCACCCTTTTCCTTTTTATTCCATTTTTCTTCTCAGGAAGTGAGAACATAACAAGATCTAATCGGGGTATGGAGTGATGGTTCTAGAAAGATGTTTTAGCAGTCATTATTTCTGTAAAATAGTGTTTGAATAATTGTACTGAGGACTTATTTGAGTGTGGATATTTTCTAGAAGATAATATTTGTATTTAAACTCACAGTATGTGTTGTCGTATTTTGCACGACAATTGTATTATTGAAGTTGTAGTTTGCTTTATGTACCATGTATTTGGCGACTCAGAATGGGTGTTGTATACCTATTTTGGGAGTGTCACAGTTGGTATCAAAGCTTAGGGATATGGTGTCTGGCGGAGATCGAGGAATAGAACTAGGAGGGGATAGATGAGTAAATCCTTCGCTAGTGTGTCCTATCTAAGCTTATTTTTTTGTCAGTCATAATATAGGGATATTATGTGATATATTAATTTATTTAAGTAACCCTTGTTTTATGGCAGTATTTAAGAATGGCTGCTGAGAACATTAACAATGGAGTGTATGAGACTGTGGAATAACCTTTAGTTACAAACCAGGAGAACGTGCAACAGGAAGGCAATATTCCTCCTGTAAACAACACTACCCAGCAAACGATGAATGATGGAATGTTTAGGAGCTTTTTGTAGTTCATGCAAAATCAGATGAAGGAGACTCGTGTACAAAATACGGGTGGAAGTGATACCAACGTGCGGTCTGTCATAGCCAAGCAGTTCAAGGATTTGGGACCACCAGAATTTATTGGAAAGCCGGATCCGATCAAGGCAGAAATGTGGGTCAAGCAAATTACCAAGATATTCGATGTCTTGGGTTGCACGGAGGAACAGAAGGTTCCATTCGCCACCTTTATGTTCCGCGGTGAGGCAGACTACTGATGAAAGTCTGTGAAGCGTACCCAGCCTGCTGCACTCAATAGGAAATGTTTCAAAAACTATTCAATGACAAGTACTTTCCTGAAAGTATTCATCATATGAAGGAGGTAGAGTTTATCAGACTGGGACAAAATAACATGACTGTGTCCCAGTATGAGGCAAAGTTTATAGAGTTATCCAGGTTTGCACCTCATTTGGTCAAAAATGAGGAATGAATGACGAGGATGTTTCTGAGAGGTCTAAAGCCCGAGATTCTGCAATATCTTATATCAAATAAATTTTCTTTATATTCAGATGTTATAAACAGGGCTCAATTATTAGAACGAGATAATGAGTATGTGCAACCGAGGGACCACAACCAGGGTCATACCAATGACAACAGTCATCAGAGCGATGATAACCAACGAGGGGGGGAAAATACGAACAAAGGCGGTAACCACTCGGGTGGTCATCGTGGCCATGATAATAGGAGATGTGAGTCAAGTGGAAATTTCAGAAAGAGTAGATTCAACGATGACGGGAAGACATCAGCAGCAGCACCAACAACAAATTATAGGGGAGGAGAACGACCGCTAGTTAGATGTTACAAATACGGGAAAGAGGGACATATCAGCCCAAACTGTCCACAACAATCCAAGGTATGTTGCAACTGTGGAAAGGAAGGCCATATAGCTCGGGATTGTTCTATAGCAAAACCAATTTCAACGGGGATGGTGACTCCAAGGGCTGTCCCGGATAAGTCGAAATCAGCGGTTCCTGGAAGAGCGTTTTTTGTGACTGGCCAAAACACGAGGAACCCAAACGAGGTGATTACGGGTAAGCTAATCTTGAACTCTTGTGAAGTTTATACCTTACTAGATACCAGTTCTACCCATTCTTTTATCTCTCCTACTTGTGCTCAACGTTTAAACTTGACTCCGGAGAAATTGGACTTTGACTTATCTGTTAAAACTCCATTGGGTGAAACCTTCGTTACATCTACAGTTATAAATCTTGTATGATCCAAGTTGGCACTATCACATTACCTGTTGATCTTATCTCTTTAAAGATACTTTCTTTTGATGTGATTTTAGGAATTGATTGGTTAACCACTCATCATGCTAAAATTGATTGTTTTCATAAGGTTGTTAGTTTTAATATTCCTAACCAACCTGCCATACGAATTCAAACTACTAAACCACTAAAATCAGTCACTGTCATATCAAGCCACAAAGCTATTCGTTTATTGAAAAATGGATGTCAAGCTTTCTTAGCCCATGTTATGGATTTGAACAAAGACAAGTCAGATTTGAATAATATTTCTGTTGTTAGAGAATTTCCTGATGTATTTCCTGAAGAGCTTCCCGGTCTTACCCCAAAACGTGATGTTGAATTCTTTATTGACCTTGAACCGGGTACAAAACCCATTTCTAAAACCCCATATCGAATGGCTCCTATTGAACTTCAGAAGTTAAAAGTCCAACTACAGGAATTGTTAGATATCGGTTTCATTCGTCTTAGTACATCTCCTTGGGGTGCTCCTGTTTTATTCGTAAAGAAGAAAGACTGGAGTATGCGACTTTGTATTGACTAGCGAGAATTGAACAATGTCACCATCAAGAATAGGTATCTGTTACCTCGCATTGATGACTTGTTCGACCAGTTGCAAGGAGCACAATTCTTTTCAAAGATCGACCTTCGTTCTAGATATCATCAGCTGAAGATTAAAACTGAGGATATTCCAAAGATTGCCTTCAGAACTCGGTACGGACATTAAGAATTCTTAGTCATGTCTTTTGAATTGACTAATGCTCCAGCTGCTTTCATGGATACGATGAACCGTGTATTCAAGGAATATTTGGATCAATTCGTTGTTATCTTTATTGATGACATCCTCATCTATTTGAAAAGCCGTGAAGATCATGAGCACCATTTGAAGCTGATACTTGAAAGGCTTTGTGAAAACAAGCTTTATGCCAAGGTGAAGAAATATGAGTTCTGGCTTGAGGAAGTAGCATTCCTTGGGCACGTGGTGTCAAAACATGGAGTATCTGTTGACCTAGCGAAGATTAAAGCAGTACAAAGTTGGGAGCAACCGAATTCGATGACCGAAGTACGTAACTTTCTGGGCTTAGCTGGTTATTATCATAAATTCATGGAAATATTTTCTTGAATCGCTACTCCGTTAACTTAGCTGACTCAGAAAGATACAAAATTCGTATCGAGCGAGGAATGCGAGAAGAGTTTCCAAGAGCTCAAGAGGAGAATCATTTCGGCACCTGTTCTGGCAATACCATCTGGTACAGATGGATTGGTTATATACAGCGATGCTTCAGGCTAAGGGTTAGGATGCGTTCTCGTACAACATGGAAAAGTTATAGCCTATGCTTCACGACAACTCAAAGAATATTAGAGGAATTATCCTACTCATGATCTAGAGTTGGCAGCAGTCGTATTCGCGTTGAAAATTTGGAGACACTACTTGTATGGGGAGAAAGTGGAGATTTATACGGACCATAAAAGCCTCAAATATTTCTTCACCCAAAAAGAACTCAACATGCAGCAACGACGTTGGCTTGAACTATTGAAAGATTACGATCACACTATTTAATATCATCCTGGAAAAGCGAACGTAGTAGTTGACGCATTGAGTAGATGATCATATGCGAGTACGAGTGCTATATTATCAATGAAAAGGCCCATTCTGTATGACTTGCAAAGGATGGAGGTAGAATTAAAGACTCCAGGGACCCACATGATGATGGCGAATGTACGAGTAGAACCGACTTTAATCGATAAAGTTAAAGCTGCTAAAGCTACGGACCTGGAGCTGATACGTATGAAGAAGAAAGTGCAAGAAGGAGCTATTCCAGAAGCGAGAATTGATGAAGAAGGAATACTTAGATTCAACTCCAGACTTTGTGTTCTTAACAATTCTGACTTGAAGCATAGAATCATGATGGAGGCACACAACACACCGTTTGCAATCCATCTTGGGGGTACCAAAATGTATCATGATATTTGACCTACATTTTGGTGGAACAATATGAAGAGAGAGATCGCGGAGTTTATCTCGAGGTGTTTAACTTGTCAACGTGTAACGGCGGAGCATCAAGTGCCAAAGGGTCCATTACAACCACTTGAGATTCTGAAATGGAAGTGGGAACACATTACTATGGATTTCGTTACAGGTCTTCCCAAAATTTCTCAAGGCATAGATGCTATTTCGGTTATTGGTGATAGATTAACCAAGTATGCCCATTTCTTGCCTATACGTGAGACTTATTCCCTTGAACATCTTGCTCGTATGTACGTGAATGAGATTGTGCGATTGCATGGCATGCTAGTATCCATAGTTTCGGATCGTGACCCAAGATTCACTTCACAATTTTGGGTTAGCTTGCAGAAAGCTATGAGCACAAATTTACGATTCAGTTTGGCATACCATCCTCAAACGGACGGACAATCAGAGAGGACTATTCAAACCCTTGAAGATCTATTAAGACTTTGTGTCCTAGATTTTAAAGGAAGTTGGGATAAGTACTTGCCATTGGTGGAATTCTCCTACAACAACAGTTATCAAGCAAGTATAGGCATGGCTTCATTTGAGGCGTTGTATGGACGAAAGTGTCATTCTACAGTATGCTAGGACGAGGTGGGAGAAACAACGTTGTTTGGACCAGAATTAGTACGCATGACTACAGAAAAGATCCAAATAATTCGACAACGTATTCAAACCTCACAAGATCGACAAAAGAGTTATGCTGATCTTCATAGAAAGGACGTGGAGTTTAATATTGGAGATCATGTATTGTTACGTGTTGCTCCATGGAAGGGAGTTACAAGATTTGGAAAGAGAGGAAAGATCAATCCACGATTTGTTGGTCCATTTGAGATTCTTGACCGAATAAGAAATGTGGCCTATAGACTCGCATTACCTCCAAGTATGTCTCGTGTTCATAATGTTTTTCACATATCCATGCTTCATAAATATGTGAAAGACCCGAACCATATTATTGCGTTAGAACCAGACGAGATAGCCAAAGATTTAACGTACGAAGAAGTACATGTTAAGATCTTGGATAGAAAAGAGCATGACCTGCGCACCAAGGTTATACCACAAGTTAAGGTTTTGTGGAGAAACCATGCTATTGAAGAAATGACCTGGGAGTTAGAATCAGAAATGAAAGCGAGGTATCCTCACCTTTTCGAAATACCAGGTACGTACGTCAATTTCGAGGACGAAATTTCATAAGGAGGGGAGGTTGTAAGACCCCAATTTATTATAAATAAAATAGAATTTCCTCTAATTATTATTGTGAATAATAAGGTGATAAATTGATATAATATTTTGGTTATGGGTGAAATGTGCAAATTTTGCGAAATAAGCAAGTGGTTATAAAATAATCATTGTTGTCGGGGAATATTCGTTTGGTCGTGGAATATTCTTGTTGTCGGAGAATATTCGTACGACGACGCAGTCATTTGTGGGCCCCATAACAGAATAACTGTCGGATGAAGAAAACGACAAGTTTGAGTTTTTTATAAATAACGGCGTAGTTGTTACCGTTAACACTATTGGAATTCCCGATGGTTAAAATACAATAATACGTGTGGATGCACAGTATTTTTGAATTATTGATTTTTACGTAAGAAGACACTACTCAATAATTGTTACAGTAATTAATGTTTAATATTTTATTTTATTGATTCAATAATTGTTGCGTTGATATTTTATATTATTGTTGTTTCAATAATTATCACTGCACAATATTTCCCATTATCAGATCAATAATTCATATTATTTGAATAATATTATTAGGTAGCATTATTGGAAATGTCTAGAAAGTTCTGTCAATGAGATGTTTGGTCACCTAATTACGAGCCAGTAAGGAAAAATTCTTATTGGAAAGCCCCCTCTTTCCTGGGAACGGCCTGGTTGTCATAATTGTGATTTGTAATATTATTTGTGAATAATTAATTATTGATTTATATGATAAGAAAATATTTATTTTAGGTGGATATAAATGATGGATATATTTATTTTTATGTGTATAAAAATGAAGGAATTAATGCTGAGGTATTTTATCAGTATTTTGTCGGTGTGGAGGTATTAAAAATCATCCGTTTGTGGATTTTAGATATTTTATGTTTAGAATTTGGAAAAACTCAAAGCTACAAAGTTGTAGAGAATTCGATTTCAGGCAGAATAGATATAAAATTCATATTTTTCTGATAAACGGGCTATTTTCTATGAATTACTGAAGTTTCAAAAAATAAAATAATTTTTATTTAATTATGGGTGGAACCCACTCTTGTTTGACAACATGTGGGCTGCTGGGAATTTCAGAATTGGCTGGCTTGATTGATCAAATTGGGTGTGCGTAGAAGATTGAATAAGAATAATAATATTTTATTATTTTAGTCTCATATGGCGTTCTAGCATTTTCCTATAAATAGACGCTTAGGTTAGAATTGAAAATCACACCAGAAACAAGTTTTCTTTCTCTCTAGATTATCGAGCGTATTTTTGTGAGTATTTAGATACTTTGAGAGTTGTTATTCAGTACAAGTTTTTATCAGCACTATATCTGAAATTCTGTTAGAAGTACGTTTATTTTGAGGTAAGGGATGTTATTTTCTTCTTAAATGATATTATTTTCTTCAATATCATTATGCCGAAATATTGGTGAATGTTTTTATCAAATTTGAAACTTTTTATGTCGGGGTTACTATTCACGTATACTGCATTATTCACCGAAAAATAAAATTTTCTTCTTTTTGTCCAAGATGTCTATTATGGTTACTATCTTTGATTGTATCCATGTTTTGATCTTTATTTTTGAATTCTGCTTCAAAATTGGAATTTATGAAGTATTATTGATCTTGGATAAACTGTTATACGAATCCCTACTATTTTTCCTTCTGTCTCACTGGATTCGTTTTCTTTAAAATATTTTTCATCATCCTCAGTCCTAAATGATGATATTACTAAATATCTTTGGCATGTAGTGCAAAGATAAATGATTAACGGGATAAGGTCAAAAAATACCCCTGAACTATACACGGATGTCCCACTTCCACCCTAAACTATTTTTTTTTCAAAAGTACCCTTAACGTTAGTAAAAGTAGACCACCCATACCCCTGCTGTCAACTGACCTACCACTTGGACTAACTCTGTTAACACGTGGATATTTTTGTTTACTAAGCACTTAGGGAGAGAGAGAGAACAAAAGCATTCGTTCTTTGCAAATGGGGAAAAAAAGCCCTAATTCTTTTCACCCCACATACAGACGAAATCAAAAAGGAGAAGAAGAAGACGCGAGAAGGAGGTGGAGCCCAGTTCGGCGAGAGGAAGGTGGAGCCCAGTTCGGCGAGAAGAAGAATCGACAACTACTTTCCAGCGAGAAGAAGAAGGTGAAGGCTCTGCAATAAGTTTGTCAAACGAACTTGAGTCTAATCGAAGTATAATCTCTCAGGTACTTTAATCTACCCTTTTGATTAATAAAGTGCATGTAGTAGGGAACATCACGTGGTCCATGTTTAAGTTTGGTGTTGACTGGTAGGGAACATGTGGTCCCTTATATTATTCTTGATAGATTCTTAATACTTTGTAGTTTGCTTTTGTCTTGTTCTGTATTTTTTTATTGTTATGTGAAGTCTTATTTTTTTAATTGACAGAATGGCTGGGCGTGTAGATGTACAATTACATCATGGGGGCTTATGCATAAAGGATTCTGTTTGGAGATATGTGGGAGGAGATGTTTATACATGTAAGAATTTTGATGTTGATTACCTGTCTGTTATTTGCATTAAGAATACATATAAAGAGGAATTGAATTATGCTAATGTATCTGAAATATATTATCTGGAACCTGGACTGAGTATTAAAGAAGGACTTTTTATACTTGAGGGTGACCATGGGATTAGGAGACTCCTAAGTAAAATAAAGTCAGACACAACTGTCTTAGATTTCTTTGCAAAATATGAGATAGATGAACCTATATTGAATGAAGAACCAGCTCCTGATTGTGATGACCCTTTCATGGAAAGTGATGAAGTACTTAATGCTTTTGATAACATTAATAGAGCACATGAAACAGGGTTGTTAAACACACAGGGTAGCAGGGTTGGTGAGGAAGATAATAGTGAGGACAGTCAAGATGCTACATATATAGAGGAGAGTGAGGAGAGTGAGGAAAGTGATGATACTGAGGAAGATGATGTTAGTGATGAAGATGAGGATAATGATAGTGAGGAAGGGGATGAGGGTCAGGTGCCATGTGAGAGAAGACATCCTGTCTGTTTCAATGTAAATGACCAAACACCCTATTTCAGCTTGGGAATGACATCTGCTAGTGCAGCTGATGTTAGGGAGTCCATATCAAAGTATGCTATATGTAGGGGAGTGGCATTGAAATATGTGAAAAGTTAACCATATAGAATAAGGGTCCAATGTGAGGTTGGGTGTCCATTTGTCTTGTATGTGTCAAAGGACGGTTGTAACCCTGGGTTGGCTGTTAAGACATTAAATGAAGAGCACAAGTGTTATAGGATTTTCAGCAACCCTAGGGTTTCGGCAAAGTTCTTGGCCAAGTTTTACAAACAAAAAATACTTGAGCAGCATGACTACAAGATCAAAGACCTCAAAAAAGATGTGGAGAAAGAATGGAAAGTGAATGGTCACGGATGAATTCTTAGGGAGCTTTACTACTGAGTTTTCTGAGTTGGAGGCTTATGCAGCAGAACTGGTGAGGAGTAATCCAGGGTCTAAAGTGCAAGTGGAGTTGTCCACAGATGAATTAAGGGAAGGGAGAAGAGTATTTAGAAGAATGTTTGTTTGTTTAGATGCTTGCAAGAGAGGTTGGAAGGAAGGATGTAGGCCTATTATTGGTCTTGATGGGTGTGTTTTAAAGACGCAGTATAAGGGGGAATTGCTTGTAGCACTGGGAAGAGATGGGGATGAGTAGAATTTTCCTATAGCTTGGGCATGCGTGAAGAGTGAAACTAAGGACAAATGGACCTGGTTTCTGACTTTGTTGCAAGAACAACTTGATTTGGGGGATGGCAGTCAGTACACCATCATTTCTGATATGTAAAAGGTATGAATGTATTTGAATTTTAATATTTAATGTTTTTTATGTCAAATTATTTATGCAACTTTGAATGTAATACTATGCAATTTTTACTTGTAGGGTTTAATACAAGCTGTTATTGATGTACTTCCTGAGGCTGAACACAGATGGTGTGTTCGCCATATATATGCAAATTGGTGTAAGAAATACAGAGGTGGAAAGTTGAAGAAAAAATTTTGGGCAGCAGCCTGGTCTACATTTGAGGAAGAATTTAAGGACAACATGAAGTTGCTTGGGGAAATGAGTTCAAAGGGAGCGAGCAGTTGATCTCATGAGTTATCCACCTCATACATGGTGCAGAGCTTACTTTAGTAACAGAAGTAAATCATGAGCAGTAGATAACAATATGGTGGAAAGTTTCAATTCTTGGATTCTTGAAGTTAGGCACAAGCCCATAAGGACTATGATGGAATACATTAGGCAAAAAACCATGGACAGGTTGGGAACTCTTGGGTCAGCATGTGAGAAGTGGATAAATTATTTTAGTCCTTACTGCAATGACATTTTTCAGACAAATAAAAGCATAGCAGTTGGGTGCACTGTTCTCTTTAATGAAGACACTGGTTATGAAATAAGGGAGGGTGAGGATACCCACACTATGTTCTTGGACAAGAACTCTTGTACATGTAGGGCATGGGATGTCACTGGAATTCTTTGCCAACATGTTATATGTGCTCTAGTTCATAACAAACAGGACCCAATGAACCATATTTCAAAGATGTACCATAAAGATGTATACCAAACTTCTTACCAGTACAAAATTTTGCCAATGAGAGGGAAGAGATTCTATGACATGGACAAATATCAACCTGTCGAGGCACCAACTATTGAGAAGAACAGGGGAAAGCCTAATACTAAGAGAAGAAGAGAGGAAACTGAGGCCAGACCTACAAATAAAATCACAAAGCTATCCAAAAAAGGCAAAGTTATCACATGCAGTCTGTGTAAGCAACCAGGACAAAAAAAGGCAGTTGTTCAAAGGTAATTCAATTATTTACTCATGTGCAACATGTTTTATAGTGTATACATATTGACATTTTTGCCCTATACCAGAATCAAAGTCAAGGAGAAGGAGGGAGTTCAGTCCCACCGCAATCCCAAACTCAAGCACAAGGTGGCCCATCTATGTCTACTGTGATATGTCAACTGTGATATTTTGCTATTTTATACTTTATGTCTTGGTGCAAATACAGATTTGATATACTTTATGTCTTTTGCATTTTATAGGGCTTAATGCAAGTTCATCCATGAGTGCACCTCCTACTTCAAGATCACGACAGTCAAAATTACCAGTGAGATCTGCTGTAAGAGCTCATTCTAGGAAGCAATATGCCCATGGTGAAGGTTTTGGGTTGTTATATGATGACAAAACTGGTTCAGTGACATTCAAGGTAATTTCTCTATTTTTGGGTTGTTAAGAAATGCAGTCTGTGTAAGCTTAATGTTGTGTTATGTTATGTTGTGTTATGTACATGCAGAGTGGCACATCATCAACAATTGTCAATGAAGGAAGTCAAGTGCAGCCTCCATTGGTTAACCCTAACACCAAATTTACAATCCCTAATGAAACTCAACTACGAGAAGACAAAGCTAAAAACAAAGCATCCTCTTCAGTTGGCAATAGAAAAATAACTCATAGAGGTGATGGTGACCCTGTAAACATGTCCAACATGCCCTTCAGACCTCAAGGACTGCAATGGATGGGAAGAAGCTGCATCAGTACCACACGCCTTATGGCAGATAGGGATAAAAGCATTGGTATGAGCAACAATGCAAGCAAGTCACGAGGAAGTCCACCCAACTAGCCAGGAGATAACTGACCATTAGACTTATTTTGTAATTAAAGACTACTTAGTAATTCTACTTCTTCCAGTAGATATTTTGGAACTGAGCTTATTTTGGGAATATATTTTGGTCTTATGGCAAAAGTGTTTATGCTTAGTCAACTTTGAATGTAATGAACATGTTGTTTATGCTCAAGCCTATATGTTGGCAATATAATTTGGCACTATCTTTTGGATTCGTATTTTGAGCTATTTATTACACTTATTGTTTTCATGGGTAAACAGTTAAGTTGATACAAACATTTGGTTTTATAACATTATAATTTACATTTCCTGTTCGTTTGCTATGGATTCTGTTACAGAGCCTGTGTATGGATTCTGGGCTTTCTGGCTAGTTCTTTGCTGCAAAATTGATGTTTAGTCTGCTGGTATTGAGTTCTACTGCAGTGGTTTTTAAGTTCTGCTGCAGTGGTTTTGGTATTGAGTTCTGCTGCAGCGGCTGAGTATGGTTTTGGTTTGGTTTCTGTAGTGCAGATATATGTGATGCAGTGTAACTTTATATCTTGTAATCTGCCCATGGTTTTGGTTTGGTTTGGACTGGTTTAAGCTAGGAAGTTCTTGTAATAGGGTTGGTCTACTGCTGGGTTTACTGTTGTTAGCTTCTGACCAGATTAGTGTTTGGGATGCCACAACAGGATTCTTGCAGTTCTGCTTCTATTGGTTCTGGTTGGCTGATCTGAGTTTCTGGTTCATTTGCTGTTGGTTGGGGTGGTTTGTTGATCATGGTCTGCTGCTGCCTCTTATTTGGGATGTCTTTGATATCTTCTGGGAGAGTTGATGTTTCTGCTGTTGGATGGACTGTTTTTTGTCGCTTTGGGCATGTCTGTCTCTTGATGTTTCTTTTTTTTTATTTCAATACAGTTTAAAATTTAGCAAAAAAAAATGCTCAACTCGTTGGCACTGATCATATGTCACACAATTGTACAGACAAATAAGACTTCTATTAACCAAGAGCAACATTACAATCAACATTAACCAAGACCAAAACAATTGTACTGATCATATGTCACACAATTCTTTGACATTCATGTAAAATAAACATTACAATCAAACAAGAGCAGACAAAGCTAAAAACAAAACTTGCATAACTCAAACAAGGATTACAAAACACTGACTTCCATTAACTATTTTCACCAATTACATTAAGTTAACTGCATATTTCAACTGTAGTACATTACAATTCACAAGACTACTAATTCATCTAACCATTTATCTACCTAAGTAGCATTACAGAAATGCAGACGAATATAACTAACAATAACACACCAATGCAGTTCCTGTTCAAATAGTCTACTTCTGTAATTTGTTTCACACAAACTTCATCTCTATTTGACTTCAACTTCTTTAACTCATGAACCAATTCTTTCAATTCAGATAATTCAGATGCCCCTTCAGATGCCCCTTCAACCTGGGAGAATTTGTTCAGTTCCTTATTCAGCAAAATTTTGTTCTCCCTCTTCAGATCATTTATCATAACTTTTGCCCTCTCATACATCTGTGGGTCATGCCATACAAAGTACCCACAACCCCTTTCCTGAATCCAAAATATTAAGCATTATTCAACTGTTGTTAGTAAAATAACACAACCAATGCATACTAGCTGCTAGGAATTGTTTCAAACACAAAATCAAAGTAAATTATAACAACTTACTCTGAATTTCGAGCATGAGAAAAACCTCCTGCCAGGATTTGTTTCACTCCATGAGGTCCACAAAGGAGCCCTTAACCCACAATAACCCAGTGGCATAGCTTCATAATCAAGATCAATGGCACGTCTTCGAGGAGATGATGAAGATGACGACGAATAGTGAGCCATGTCGATTCTTCTTCTTGTCGAACTGGGTTCCACCTTCCTCTAGCCGAACTGGTCTTCAAGCTTCTCGCGTCTTCTTCTCCTCCTCTTTGATTTCGTCTGTGTGTGGAGTGAAAGGAGTTAGGGCTTTTTTGCCCCTTTTAATTCAAAACGACTGCTTTTGTTCTCTCTCTCTAAGTACCTAGTCAGCAAAAATATCCACGTGCTAACAGAGTTAGTCCAAGTGGCAGGTCAGTTGACAGTAGGGGTACGGGTGGTCTACTTTTACTAACGTTAAGGTTAGATTTGGAAAAAAAAATAGTTTAGGGTGAAAGTGGGACATCCGTGTATAGTTCAGGTGTTTTTTTAGACCTTATCCCAATGATTAACTGATGAATATCTTTCGCCCGTAGTGCAAAGATGAACAGGTGTTAAGATGAACATGACCAACTGGTGATACAAATGAATATCTTTGGTCTGTAGTGCAAAGATGAATATTTGATTAAAGATGTATATTGATTGTTGTTACAGGGATAAAATATTGATGAATCTTAGAAGATAGTAGAACTCATTCTCTACTTGACTCTTCTAATGGATTGCTTTTTCCTCTGCAGTTGTTGATCTAAAACTTGTTATCTATTATATTTTATTAGATTTTTCCATGTTGAAAACTAATGATAATTTATAGTATATTATCTTAGTCATAATATTCTTTACTGGGCTAGTTGAGCTCACCCTTTTCCTTTTTGTTCTATTTTTCTTCTCAGGAAGTGAGAACATAGCAGGATCTAGTCGGGGTATGGAGTGATGGTTCTAAAAAGATGTTTTAGCAGTCCTCACTATTTCTGTAAAATAGTGTTTTAATAATTATAATGAGGACTTATTTGAGTGTAGAAATTGTCTAGAAGATAATATTTATATTTAAACTCACAGTATGTGTTGTCGTATTTTGCACGACAATTGTATTATTGAAATTGTAGTTTGCTTTATGTAACATGTATTTGGTGACTCAGAATGAGTGTTGTATACCTATTTTAGGGGCGTCACATTACTCGTCTCTCCCCTCCTAGTTCTATTCCCAGATCTCTGCCAGAGACCATATTCCTAAGCTCTTATACCAACTGTGACACCCCCAAAATAGGTATACATCACCCATTCTGAGTTTCCAAATACATGGTACAGAAACTAATACAACTACATTAATACAATTGTCGTGTAAAATACGACAACGCATATACTGTGAGTTTAAATACAAATACTGTCTAATAGAGAGTATAAAAACGCGAAAGGAGTCCTCATTAAAATTATTATCACACTATTTTACAAAAATAGTGAGGACTGCTAAAACAACTTTCTAGAACCATCATTCCACACCCCGACTACTTCCTGTTACATTCTCGCTTCCTGAGAAGAAAAGTGGAATAAAAAGGAAAAGGGTGAGCTCAACTAGCCTAGTAAAGAATATTATGACTAAGATAATATAATACAATTTATCATTAGTCTTCAACATGGAAAAATATGATAGAATATAATAGACAACAAGTTTTAGATCAACAGCTGCAGCGGAAACAGCGATTAGAAGAGTCAAGTAGAAAATGAATTCGACTATCTTCTAAGATTTAAAAGTCCACCATCAATATTTTATCCCTGTAACATCAATCAACATACATCTTGAATCAAATATTCATCTTTGCACTACATACCAAATATATTCTATGAGACCCCAGATTTTATGAATAAAGATTTAATTTTCTTGAAATATTTTTTTGAGTATTACGGTGTGGAATTGAGATAGTGTTATAGTTGTGGGTAGTATTTATAAATTTTGAAAAGTATGCAAGTTTTTCTGTAATATTTGATTGGTCGGGGAATATTCGTACGACGGTACAATCATTGGTGGACCCCACAACGAAATTATTGTCGGATTGAGAAAATTACAAAAATATTTTATGAAAATAACGGCGAAAGTTTTACCGTTAATACTGTTGAACTACTCGGTAGTAAAAGTACAGTAATACGCGTTGTTGCATAGTAGCACACAGTATTAATTATTGATTCTTACGTGATAAGTCACTCAGTTTAGTTTTATTAGTATTATTAATGTAATAAAACCGAAAAGCTTTTTATATAAAACAGAATACTTTTATAAAGTTATTCGTTTTATTAGACTAATTGTAAAATCTTTTTATATAAAACAGAATACTTTTATAAAGTTATTTATTTATTAGACAATAATTAGAATATATTATATTTTATTATGCATAGTGTTTGCATAGTGCCTGCATAGTGTTCGCATAGTAAAATCTTTTTATATAAAATTGAATACTTTTATAAAGTTATTCGTTTTATTAGATTATAAATAGAATATATTATATTTTGTTGTAAACCAATCTAGACCGTCCGTTTAAAGTAAATCAATTTGGATCGTTCATGAATTAGTTACTATGCAGTCCATTCTTCTATAAATAGAAGCTCATTCCTTCATTATTTCTTACGAATTGACTGAAACTCTATAGAGAGAAACTATAGAGAGAGTTCTTCTTCTATAATCTTGAGCGTATTTCTTTAGAGTTTAAGAAAGCTTTGAGCGTAGTGCAAGTTTTCTTTGAGTATATCCTCGCCCTACCAGTCAAAATACTCTTACGGTAAGGGATATTATTTATTGTACTCGTTAGGGTTATATTCCTTCTTTCTTATTGGTGAAATTCTTTTCTTATTCCATTCTTTATTATTCTGTTGGAACATCTTGTTTGTGCGTCTATGCATGACCTGGTTCCGTTGTTTATTATTCTGTTAGAACATCATGTCTGTGCATTTATGCATGACCTGGTTCCATTATTTATTATTTTGTTGGAATATCATGTCGTTGCGTTTACGCATGACCTTTTTCCATTAATTATTATTCTGTTGGAATATCCTGTCGGTGCGTTTACACGTGACTTGGTTCTATTATTTATTATTCTGTTGGAATATCTTGTCGGTGCGTTTACGCATGACCTGGTTCCATTATTTATTATTCTATTGGAATAATCTGTCTATGCGGTCTATCGCATGCCTGGTGATTTCTTTTGTTATTCCATTCTTTATTATACTCAGTTGGTTAAAGTTTTGACTTCTATACTCCATGAAATGAGTGGAATATCCTTGATATTTGCGATTCATCTAGTATCTTTTCATGGAAATATTCTTCTGAGCATTCTTGAGTGTTACTCTGCAAAGAAGTATCATGTTGACAATTTTGACATTATTAGTTCCTGAATAAATTAATTCTTGAACTTGTTTTATTGAATTCTTATATCATTGTCATCATCCTCATGTTCATATTATGTTGAAAGTCATATGTGGCTTGTATTGCATAGATGGACTTGGTATGATTATGACCAGGGATTATTCGGTATAATCATGACTGTAATGTTATAAATGATGTGGAAAAAGTCCTCATTGACCCGTAGTGCATTGATGGACAATTGTTGGCATGATCATGACCATTGATGAATACACGAATATCCTTGGCTATGGTGCATGGATAATTTGTGGTTGTGATACTATTGAATATCCTTGGCCGTAGTGCAGGGATGATGTGGATTATTTATTAAGCAGAGTCTCAGCAATAAAAGTCATGAAAAACCTTTTAAATCATAGAAGATAGTAGATTTTATTCTCTACTGGACTCTTCAAATGGATTTTTTGTTCTGCTACAGTTAAACTTGATGTTAGTTATATTTTATCAGTTTAACACTGTTGAAGGCTAATGATAATTTATTCTACATTATCTTAGTCATAATATTTCTTACTGGGCTAGTTGAGCTCACCCTTTTGCTTTCATTGTTCTCTTCAGGAAATGAGAACGTGGCAGGGACTAGTTGGGGAACAGAGTGATGGTCCAGATAATAGCATTATTAGTCCTCACTATTCTATGAAATAGTGTGATAATAAATGTAATGAGGACCCCCCATTGAGTTTGTATATTGTCTAGATGACAATATTTGTATTAAAACTCAGAGTATATGTTTAGTCGTATTTTACACGACTGTTGTATAATTAAGTTGTATTTGAATTTTGAACCATGTATTTGGCGACTCCGAATAGGTGATGTATATCGATTTTGGGGGTGTCACAGTTGGTATCAAAGCTTAGGGATATGATCCCTGGCTAAGATGTGAGACAAGAACTAGGAGGGGAGAGACGGGAAATTCCTTCTCTAGTATGACCTACCTAAGTTTATTTGGTATTTAATTGGTCGGTCAGAGTATAGGGATAATATGTGATATGTTAATTAACCCTTGTTTTGTGACAGTGTTTGAAAATGGCATCTGAAAATGTTGAGATCAGCAATGAAGCACATGAGACCGTTGAGTCACCAACGATCAATACCCAGGATAAAGTGTAACAGGAAGACAATAATCCTTAGGTAAACAATAACACCGATGAAATGGTGAACGATGGGATGTTCAGAGGCTTTATGCAATTCATGCAACATTAGGCGAAGGCGGCCCCTATTCATAATGCAGGAGGAAATAATGGCAACCCACGATAGGTCACAGCTAAGCAATTCAAGGAGCTGAGACCACCGGAGTTTTTGGGAAAGCCAGAACCACTTAAGGCAGAGACGTGGTTAAATCAGATCACCATGATATTTGATGTCTTGGGATTCTCCGAGGAGAAAAAGGTTCCCTTTGCCACCTTTATGTTGCGTGAAGAGGCAGATTACTGGTGGTAATCTATAAAACGTACCCAGCCTGACACACTCAAGATGTCTTGGGAGAAGTTCCAAGAGCTGTTCAATGACAAGTACTTTCCCGAAAGCATTCGTCACATGAATGAGGTGGAATTTATCAAGTTGGAGCAAAACAACATGACCGTGTCGCAGTACGAAGCTAAGTTTGCCGAGTTGTTTCGATTTGTGTCCCATTTGGTTGATAATGAGGAGAGAATGACGCGAATATTTCTAAGAGGTTTGAAACCTGAAATACGTTAATACCTTATTTCTCAAAAAGTTTGTTTATATTCAGATGTTATGAATAAGACTCAGTTATTGGAGCGCGATAATGAGTCAACACAATCAAAAGGTAACGAACAATAACACGAGAATAATCATACTTGTGGCAACGTCCATCGGAACAATGATAACCATCGTGGGGGAAATTATCATGCCAAGAATGGTAACCACTTCGATGGTAATCATGGCTACGATAATAGAAGTGGAAATTTCAAGAAGAGAAGGTTCAATAATGATGAAAAGACAGCAGCACCAACACCCATTTTAAAGGAAGAAGAACGACCACCGGTCGTATATTTCAAATGCGGACAGGAGGGACACATCCGTCCAAACTGTACGCAGCAATCCAAAGCGTGTTTTAATTGCGGAAGAGAAGGTCACCTAGCTCGATTTTGTCGTATGGTGAATTCAAGTCTAGCTGGGATAGTGATGCCAAAGGATGTCCCAGACAAGCTAAAGCCGGTAGTTTAAGAGAAAGCATTTTTTTTCGTGACAAGGAACCTGAATAAAATTATCACGGGTATTTAGTCATAAACTCTTGTGAAATCTATACCGTGTTAGATACCGGTTCTACTTACTCTTTTATTTCACCTAGTTGTGTTCAATGTTTGAAGTTAACTCCGGAGAAGTTAGACTTTGATATATCTGTTTAAACTCTGTTGGGAGAAACCTTCGTTACATCCACTATTTATAAATCTTGTTTAATTCAAATTGACACTTTCACGTTACCTGTCAATCTTATTTCTTTGAAAATACATGCCTTTGATGCTATTTTAGGAATCGATTGGTTAACTACTCATTATGCTTTTCGTAAGGTTATTAGCTTTCATATTCCTAACTAACCTGTTATGCGAATTCAAGCACCCAAACCACTAAAGTCAATCATTGTCATATCAAGCCATAAGTAAAGAGCCTCAGTCCTTTTGTTGTTGACTTTCTTGTGTGGAATGCACCGAAGCCAGACATTATGTAGGCGACGTCATGAGTGACGATGGCAATTTGATAGGTATCAATGTGACGTACTATCCAAGTCTTGGTTGAGGGTCACAGTTTTGAATGATATTTCTATTGTTAATAAATTTCCTGACGTATTTTTGAAGACTTCTTAGCCTACCCTAGAGCGTGAAATCGAATTTTGTATTGATCCCAATACAAAACCCATTTCTTAAATCCTTAAATATTTCTTCAACTAAAGCGAACTTAACATGCGCCAAAAACGTTGGAAATAGCTGTTGAAGATTACGATCGTACCATTCAATACCATCGTGGGAAAGCGAACGTGGTAGAAGATCATATGTATTTACGTGTGCGATATTGTTAACACAAAGACCCATTTCGTACGACTTACAAATGATGAAGATATAGTTAAAGACTCTAGGACCCACGTGAAGATAATGAATATACGAGTAGAATCGACTTTAATCGATAAAGTTAAAACCGCTCAAGCTACACACCCGGAGCTGATGAATGTGAAGAAGAAGGTTCAAGAGGGCGTTACTCTAAAAGCAAGAATCGATGAAGAGAGGAAATCTCAACCCTCGATTTAATTGGCCCATTTGAAATCCTTGATCGAGTAGGAACTATGGCCTATAGACTCATTTTACCGCCAAATATGTTGCGTGTTCAGAACATTTTTTTATTGTGAGACCCTAGATTTTATGAATAAAGATTTAATTTTCTAGAAATATTTTTTTGAATATTATGGTGTGGATTTGAGATAGTGTTATAGCGTGGGTATTATTTATAAATTTTGAAAAGTATGCAAGTTGTTGTATAATATTTTATTGGTCGGAGAATATTCTTTTTGTCGAAGAATATTTGTACGACGGTACAATCATTGGTGGACCCCACAACGGAATTATTGTAGGATTGAGAAAATGACAAAAATATTTTATGAAAATAACGGCGAAAGTTTTACAGTTAATACTGTTAAACTACCCGGTAGTAAAAGTACAGTAATACGCGTGGTTGTATAGTAGCACACGGTATTGATTATTGATGTTTACGTGATAAGTCACTCAGTTTTGTTTTATTAGTATTATTAATGTAATAAAACAGAAAAGCTTTTCATATAAAACAGAATACTTTTATAAAGTTATTCGTTTTATTAGACTAATAGTAAAATCTTTTTATATAAAATAAAATACTTTTATAAAGCTATCTGTTTTATTAGATAATAATTAGAATATATTATATTTTATTATACATAGTGTTTGCATAGTTCCTGCATAGTGTTTGCATAGTAAAATCTTTTTATATAAAATAGAATACTTTTAGAAAGTTATTCATTTTATTAGATTATAAATAGAATATATTATATTTTATTGTAAACCAATCTAGACCGTCCGTTTAAAGTAAATTAATATGGACCGTTCATGAATTAGTTACTATGTAGTCCATTCTTCTATAAATAGAAGCTCATTCCTTCATTATTTCTTACGAATTGACTGAAACTCTATAGAGAGAAACTATAGAGAGATTTCTTCTTCTATAATCTTGAGCGTATTTCTTTAGAGTTTAAGAAAGCTTTGAGCGTAGTGCAAGTTTTCTTTGAGTATATCCTCGCCCTACCAGTCAAAATACTCTTACGGTAAGGGATATTATTTGTTGTACTCGTTAGTGGAATTCCTTCTTTCTTATTGGTGAAATTCTTTTCTTATTCCATTCTTTATTATTCTGTTGGAACATCATGTTTGTACGTTTACGCATGACCTGGTTCCGTTGTTTATTATTCTGTTGGAACATCATGTCTGTGCGTTTACGCATGACCTGGTTCCATTATTTATTATTTTGTTAGAATATCCTGTCGGTGCGTTTACGCAAGACCTAGTTTCATTATTTATTTTCCTGTTGGAATATCCGGACGGTGCGTTTACGCATGACCTGGTTCATTATTTATTATTCTGTTGGAATAACATGTCTGTGCGGTCTATCGCATGTCTGGTGATTTCTTTTGTTATTCCATTTTTTATTATACTCAGTTGGTTAAAGTTTTAACTTCTATACTCCATGAAATTAGTGGAATATCCTTGATATTTGCGCTTCATCCAGTATCTTTTCATGGAAATATTCTTCAGAGCATTCTTGAGTGTTACTCTACAAAGAAGTATCATGTTGATAATTTGGACATTATTAGTTCTTGGATAAATTAATTCTTGAACTTGTTTTATTGAATTCTTATATCATTGTCATCATCCTCATGTTTATATTATATTAAAAGTCATTTATGGCCTGTAGTGCATAGATGGACTTGGTATGATTATGATCAGGGATTATTCGGTTTAATCATGACCGTAATGTTACAAATGATGTGAAAAAAGTCCTCAATGACCCGTAGTGCATTGATGGTCAGTTGTTGGCATGATCATGACCATTGATGAATACACGAATATCTTTGGCTGTGGTGCATTGATAGTTTATGGTTGTAATACTAATGAATCTACTTGGCCGTAGTGCAGGGATGATGTGTATTATTTATTAAGATGAGTCTCAGCGATAAAAGTCATGAAAAACCTTTTAAATCCTAAAAGATAGTAGATTTTATTCTCTACTTGACTCTACTAATGGATTGCTTATTCTGCTGCAGTTAAACTTGATGTTTGTTATATTTTATCAGTTTAACACTGTTGAAGGCTAATGATAATTTATTCTGCATTATCTTAGTCATAATATTTCTTACTGGGCTAGTTGAGCTCACCCTTTTGCTTTCATTGTTTTCTTCAGGAAATGAGAACGTATCAGGGACTAGTTGGGGATCAGAGTGATGGTCCAGATAATAGCATTATTAGTCCTCACTATTCTATGAAATAGTGAGATAATAAATGTAATGAGGACCCCATTGAGTTTGTATATTGTCTAGATGACAATATTTGTATTAAAACTCATAGTATATGTTTATTCGTATTTTACACGACCGTTGTATAATTAAGTTGTATTTAAATTTTGTACCATGTATTTGGCGACTCCGAATAGGTGATGTATACAGATTTTGGGGGTGTCACAGTTGGTATCAAAGCTTAGGGATATGATCCCTGGCTAAGATGTGAGACAAGAACTAGGAGGGGAGAGACGGGAAATTCCTTCAATAGTATGACCTACCTAAGTTTATTTGGTATTTAATTGGTCGGTCAGAGTATAAGGATAATATGTAATATGTTAATTAACCCTTGTTTTGTGACAGTGTTTGAAAATGGCATCTGTAAATGTTGAGATCAGCAATGAAGCACATGAGACCGTTGAGTCACCAACGATCAATACCCAAGATAAAGTGTAACATGAAGACAATAATCCTCAGGTAAACAATAACACCGATGAAATGGTGAACGATGGGATGTTCAGAGGCTTTATTCAATTCATACAACATCAGGCGAAGGCGGCCCCTGTTCATAATGCAGGAAGAAATAATGGCAACCCACGATAGGTCACTGCTAAGCAATTCAAGGAGCTGAGACCACCGGAGTTTTTGGGAAAGCAAAAACCACTTAAGGCAGAGACGTGGTTAAAGTAGATCACCAAGATATTTGATGTCTTGGGATTCTCCGAGGAGAAAAAGGTTCTCTTTGCCACCTTTATGTTGCGTGAAGAGGCAGATTACTGGTGGGAATCTATAAAACGTACCCATCCTGACGCACTCAAGATGTCTTGGGAGAAGTTCCAAGAGTTGTTCAATGGCAACTACTTCCCGAAAGCATTCGTCACATGAATAAGGAGGAATTTATCAAGTTGGAGCAAAACAACATGACCGTGTCGCAGTACGAAGCTAATTTTTCCGAGTTGTTTCGATTTGCGTCCCATTTGGTTGATAATGAGAAGAGAATGACGCGAATGTTTCTAAGAGGTTTGAAACCTGAAATACGTCAATACCTTATTTCTCAAAAACTTTGTTTATATTCAGATATTATGAATAAGGCTCAGTTATTGGAGCACGATAATGAGTCAACACAACCAAAAGGTAACGAACAACAACACGATAATAATCATACTGGTGGCAATGGCCATCGGAACAATGATAACCATCGTGGGGGAAATTATCATGCCAAGAATGGTAACCACTTCGATGGTAATCATGGCTAAGATAATAGAAGTGGAAATTTCAAGAAGAGAAGGTTCAATAATGATGAAAAGACAGCAGCGCCAACACCCATTTCAAAGGAAGAAGAACGACCACCGGTCGTATGTTTCAAATGCGGACAGGAGGGACACATCCGTCCAAACTGTACGCAGCAATCCAAAGCGTGTTTTAATTGTGGAAGAGAAGATCACCTAGCTCAATTTTTTCGTATGGTGAATTCAAGTCTAGCTGGGATAGTGATGCCAAAGGATGTCCCAGACAAGCTAAAGCCGGTAGTTTAAGAGAAAGCATTTTTTTCGTGACAAGGAACCTGAATAAAATTATCACGAGTATGTTGTCATAAACTCTTGTGAAGTCTATACCGTGTTAGATAGCGGTTCTACTTACTCTTTTATTTCACCTAGTTGTGTTCAATGTTTGAAGTTAACTCTGGAGAAGTTAGACTTTAATATATCTGTTTAAACTCTGTTAGGAGAAACCTTCGTTACATCCACTATTTATAAATCTTGTTTAATTCAAATTGACACTTTCACGTTACCTGACAATCTTATTTCTTTGAAAATACATGCCTTTGATGCGATTTTAGGAATCGATTGGTTAACTACTCATTATGCTTTTTGTAAGGTTGTTAGTTTTTATATTCCTAACTAACCTGTTATGCGAATTCAAGCAACCAAACCACTAAAGTTAATCATTGTCATATCAAGCCATAAGTAAAGAGCCCCAGTCCTTTCGTTGTTAACTTTCTTGTGTGGAATGCACCGAAGCCAGACTTTCTGTAGGCGACGTCATGAATGACGATGGCAATTTGATAGGTATCAATGTGATGTACTATCCAAGTCTTGGTTGAGGGTAACAGTTTTGAATGATATTTCTATTGTTAATAAATTTCCTGACGTATTTTTGAAGACTTCTTAGCCTACCCTAGAGCGTGAAATCGAATTTTGTATTGATCCCAATACAAAACCCATTTCTTAAACCCTTAAATATTTCTTCAACTAAAGCGAACGTAACATACGCCAAAAATGTTGGCTCGAGCTGTTGAAGATTACGATCGTACCATTCAATACCATCATGGGAAAACGAACGTGGTAGAAGATCGTATGTGTTTACGAGTTCGATATTGTTAACACAAAGACCTATTTCGTACGACTTACAAATGATGAAGATAGAGTTAAAGACTCTAGGAACCCACGTGAAGATAATGAATATACGAGTAGAATCGACTTTAATCGATATAGTTAAAACCGCTCAAGCTACACACTCGGAGCTTATGAATGTGAAGAATAAGGTTCAAGAGGGCGTTACTCTAAAAGCAAGAATCGATGAAGAAAGGAAATCTCAACCCTCGATTTAATTGGCCCATTTGAAATCCTTGATCGAGTAGGAACTATGGCCTATAGACTCGTTTTACCGCCAAATATGTTGCGTGTTCAGAATGTTTTTTTTATTGTGAGACCCTAGATTTTATGAATAAAGATTTAATTTTCTCGAAATAATTTTTTGAATATTATGGTGTGGATTTGAGATAGTGTTATAGTTGTGGGTATTATTTATAAATTTTGAAAAGTATGCAAGTTGTTGTATAATATTCGATTGGTCAAATAATATTCTTTTTGTTGAAAAATATTTGTACGACGGTACAATCATTGGTGGACTCCACAACGGAATTATTGTCGGATTGAGAAAACGTCAAAAATATTTTAAGAATATAACGGCGAAAGTTTTACTGTTAATATTGTTGAACTACCCGGTAGTAAAAGTACAGTAATACGTGTGGTAGTGTAGTAGCACACGGTATTGATTATTGATGTTTACGTGATAAGTCGCTCAGTTTTGTTTTATTAGTATTATTAATGTAATAAAACAGAAAAGCTTTTTATATAAAACAGAATACTTTTATAAAGTTATTCGTTTTATTAGACTAATAGTAAAATCTTTTTATATAAAACAGAATACTTTTATAAAGTTATCTGTTTTATTAGACAATAATTAAAATATATTATATTTTATTATGCATAGTGCTTGCATAGTATTTGCATAGTAAAATCTTTTTATATAAAACAGAATTCTTTTATAAAGTTATTCATTTTATTAGATTATAAATAGAATATATTATATTTTATTGTAAACCAATCTGGACCATCCGTTTAAAGTAAATTAATATAGACCGTTCATGAATTAGTTATTATGTAATCCATTCTTCTATAAATAGAAGCTCATTCCTTCATTATTTCTTACGAATTGACTGAAACTCTATAGAGAGAAACTATAGAGAGATTTCTTCTTCTATAATCTTGAGCGTATTTCTTTAGAGTTTAAGAAAGCTTTGAGCGTAGTGCAAGTTTTCTTTGAGTATATCCTCGCCCTACCAGTCAAAATACTCTTACGGTAAGGGATATTATTTGTTGTACTCGTTAGTGGTATTCCTTCTTTCTTATTGGTGAAATTCTTTTCTTATTCCATTCTTTATTATTCTGTTGGAACATCATGCTTGTATGTTTACGCATGACCTGGTTCCGTTGTTTATTATTCTGTTAGGAACATCATGTCTGTGCGTTTACGCATGACCAGGTTCCTTTATTTATTATTTTGTTGGAATATCCTGTCGGTGCGTTTACGCAAGACCTAGTTCCATTATTTATTATTCTGTTGGAATATCCGGACGGTGCGTTTACGCATGACCTGGTTCCATTATTTATTATAATGTTGGAATAACATGTCTGTGCGGTCTATCGCATGTCTGGTGATTTCTTTTGTTATTCCATTCTTTATTATACTCAGTTGGTTAAAGTTTTAACTTCTATACTCCATGAAATTAGTGGAATATCCTTGATATTTGCGCTTCATCCAGTATCTTTTCATGGAAATATTCTTCTGAGCATTCTTGAGTGTTACTCTACAAAGAAGTATCATGTTGACAATTTGGACATTATTAGTTCTTGGATAAATTAATTCTTGAATTTGTTTTATTCAATTCTTATATCATTGTCATTATCCTCATGTTTATATTATATTAAAAGTCATTTGTGGCCTGTAGTGCATAGATGGACTTGGTATAATTATGATCAGGGATTATTCAGTTTAATCATGACCGTAATGTTACAAATGATGTGAAAAAAGTCCTCAATGACCCGTAGTGCATTAATGGGCAGTTGTTGGCATGATCATGACCATTGATGAATACACGAATATCCTTGGCTGTGGTGCATGGATAGTTTGTGGTTGTAATACTAATGAATATACTTGGCCGTAGTGCAGGGATGATGTGGATTATTTATTAAGATGAGTCTCAGCGATAAAAGTCATGAAAAACCTTTTAAATCATAGAATATAGTAGATTTTATTTTTTACTTGACTCTTCTAATGGATTGCTTGTTCCGCTGCAGTTAAACTTGATGTTTGTTATATTTTATCAGTTTAACACTGTTGAAGGCTAATGATAATTTATTCTGCATTATCTTAGTCATAATATTTCTTACTGGGCTAGTTGAGCTCACCCTTTTGCTTTCATTGTTTTCTTCAGGAAATGAGAACGTATCAGGGACTAGTTGGGGATCAGAGTGATGGTCCAGATATTAGCATTATTAGTCCTCACTATTCTATGAAATAGTGTGATAATAAATGTAATGAGGACCCCATTGAGTTTGTATATTGTCTAGATGACAATATTTGTATAAAACTCACAATATATGTTTAGTCGTATTTTACATGACTGTTATATAATTAAGTTGTATTTGAATTTTGTACCATGTATTTGGCGACTCGGAATAGGTGATGTATACCGATTTTGGGGGTGTCACAGTTGGTATCAAAGCTTAGGGATATGATCCCTGGCTAAGATTTGAGACAAGAACTAGGAGGGGAGAGACGGGAAATTCCTTCTCTAGTATGACCTACCTAAGTTTATTTGGTATTTATTAGGTCGGTCAGAGTATAGGGATAATATGTGATATGTTAATTAACCCTTGTTTTGTGACAGTGTTTGAAAATGGCATCTGTAAATGTTGAGATCAGCAATGAAGCACATGAGACCGTTGAGTCACCAACGATCAATACTCAGGATAAAGTGTAACATGAAGACAATAATCCTCAGGTAAACAATAACACCGATGAAATGGTGAACGATGGGATGTTCATAGGCTTTATGCAATTCATGCAACATCAGGCGAAGGCGGGCCCTGTTCATAATGCAGGAAGAAATAATGGCAACCCACGATAGGTCACTGCTAAGTAATTCAAGGTGTTGAGACCACCGGAGTTTTTGGGAAAGCAAAAACCACTTAAGGCAGAGACATGGTTAAAGCAGATCACCAAGATATTTGATGTCTTGAGATTCTCCGAGGAGAAAAAGGTTCTCTTTGCCACCTTTATGTTGCGTGAAGAGGCAGATTACTGGTGGGAATCTATAAAACGTACCCATCCTGACGCACTCAAGATGTCTTGGGAGAAGTTCCAAGAGCTGTTCAATGGCAACTACTTTCCCGAAAGCATTCGTCACATGAATAAGGAGGAATTTATCAAGTTGGAGCAAAACAACATGACCGTGTCGCAGTACGAAGCTAATTTTTCCGAGTTGTTTCGATTTCCGTCCCATTTGGTTGATAATGAGAAGAGAATGACGCGAATGTTTCTAAGAGGTTTGAAACCTGAAATACGTCAATACCTTATTTCTCAAAAACTTTGTTTATATTCAGATGTTATGAATAAGATTCAGTTATTAGAGCGCGATAATGAGTCAACACAACCAAAAGGTAACGAACAACAACACGAGAATAATCATACTTGTGGCAACGGCTATCGGAACAATGATAACCATCGTGGGGGAAATTATCATGCCAAGAATGGTAACCACTTCGATGGTAATCATGGCTAAGATAATAGAAGTGGAAATTTCAAGAAGAGAAGGTTCAATAATGATGAAAAGACAGCAGCACCAACACCCATTTCAAAGGAAGAAGAACGACCACCGGTCGTATGTTTCAAATGCGGACAGGAGGGACACATCCGTCCAAACTGTACGCAGCAATCCAAAGCGTGTTTTAATTGCGGAAGAGAAGGTCACCTAGCTCGATTTTATCGTATGGTGAATTCAAGTCTAGCTGGCATAGTGATGCCAAAGGATGTCCCAGACAAGCTAAAGCCGGTAGTTTAAGAGAAAGCATTTTTTTCGTGACAAGGAACCTGAATAAAATTATCACGGGTATGTTAGTCATAAACTCTTGTGAAGTCTATACCGTGTTAGATACCGGTTCTACTTACTCTTTTATTTCACCTAGTTGTGTTCAATGTTTGAAGTTAACTCTGGAGAAGTTAGACTTTGATATATCTGTTTATACTCTGTTAGGAGAAACCTTCGTTATACCCACTATTTATAAATCTTGTTTAATTCAAATTGACACTTTCACGTTACCTGTTAATCTTATTTCTTTGAAAATACATGCCTTTGATGCGATTTTAGGAATCGATTGGTTAACTACTCATTATGCTTTTCATAAGGTTGTTAGCTTTCATATTTCTAACTAACCTGTTATGCGAATTCAAGCAACCAAACCACTAAAGTTAATCATTGTCATATCAAGCCATAAGTAAAGAGCCCCAGTCCTTTCGTTGTTAACTTTCTTGTGTGGAATGCACCGAAGCCAGACTTTCTGTAGGGGACGTCATGAATGACGATGGCAATTTGATAGGTATCAATGTGATGTACTATCCAAGTCTTGGTTGAGGGTAACAATTTTGAATGATATTTCTATTGTTAATAAATTTCCTGACGTATTTTTGAAGACTTCTTAGCCTACCCTAGAGCGTGAAATCGAATTTTGTATTGATCCCAATACAAAACCCATTTCTTAAACCCTTAAATATTTCTTCAACTAAAGCGAACGTAACATACGCCAAAAATGTTGGCTCGAGCTGTTGAAGATTACGATCGTACCATTCAATACCATCATGGGAAAGCGAACGTGGTAGAAGATCGTATGTGTTTACGAGTTCGATATTGTTAACACAAAGACCCATTTCGTACGACTTACAAATGATGAAGATAGAGTTAAAGACTCTAGGAACCCACGTGAAGATAATGAATATACGAGTAGAATCGACTTTAATCGATATAGTTAAAATCGCTCAAGCTACACACTCGGAGCTTATGAATGTGAAGAATAAGGTTCAAGAGGGCGTTACTCTAAAAGCAAGAATCGATGAAGAGAGGAAATCTCAACCCTCGATTTAATTGGCCCATTTGAAATCCTTGATCGAGTAGGAACTATGGCCTATAGACTCGTTTTACCGCCAAATATGTTGCGTGTTCAGAACGTTTTTTTTATTGTGATACCCTAGATTTTATGAATAAAGATTTAATTTTCTCGAAATATTTTTTTGAATATTATGGTGTGGATTTGAGATAGTGTTATAGTTGTGGGTATTATTTATAAATTTTGAAAAGTATGCAAGTTGTTGTATAATATTCGATTGGTCGGAGAATATTCTTTTTGTCAAAAAATATTTGTACGACGGTACAACCATTGGTGGACTCCACAACGGAATTATTGTCGGATTGAGAAAACGACAAAAATATTTTAAGAAAATAACGGCAAAAGTTTTACTGTTAATACTGTTGAACTACCCGGTAGTAAAAGTACAGTAATACGCGTGGTAGTATAGTAGCACACGATATTGATTATTGATGTTTACGTGATAAGTCGCTCAGTTTTGTTTTATTAGTATTATTAATGTAATAAAACAGAAAACCTTTTTATATAAATCAGAATACTTTTATAAAGTTATTCGTTTTATTAGACTAATAGTAAAAAAAATTTATATAAAACAGAATACTTTTATAAAGTTATCTGTTTTATTAGACAATAATTAAAATATATTATATTTTATTATGCATAGTGCTTGCATAGTATTTGCATAGTAAAATCTTTTTATATAAAACAGAATACTTTTATAAAGTTATTCATTTTATTAGATTATAAATAGAATATATTATATTTTATTGTAAATCAATCTGGACCGTCCGTTTAAAGTAAATTAATATGGACCGTTCATGAATTAGTTACTATGTAGTCCATTCTTCTATAAATAGAAGTTCATTCCTTCATTATTTCTTACGAATTGACTGAAACTCTATAGAGAGAAACTATAGAGAGAGTTCTTCTTCTATAATCTTGAGCGTATTTCTTTAGAGTTTAAGAAAGCTTTGAGCGTAGTACAAGTTTTCTTTGAGTATATCCTCGCCCTACCAGTCAAAATACTCTTACGGTAAGGGATATTATTTATTGTACTCGTTAGGGTTATATTCCTTCTTTCTTATTGGTGAAATTCTTTTCTTATTCCATTCTTTATTATTCTGTTGGAACATCTTGTTTGTGCGTCTATGCATGACCTGGTTCCGTTGTTTATTATTCTGTTAGAACATCATGTCTGTGCATTTATGCATGACCTGGTTCCATTATTTATTATTTTGTTGGAATATCCTGTCGGTGCGTTTACGCAAGACCTAGTTCTATTATTTATTATTCTGTTAGAATATTTGGTCGGTGCGTTTATGCGTGACCTGGTTCTATTATTTATTATTCTGTTGGAATAACATGTCTGTGTGGTCTATCGCATGTCTGGTGATTTCTTTTGTTATTCTATTCTTTATTATACTCAGTTGGTTAAAGTTTTAACTTCTATACTCCATGAAATTAGTGGAATATCCTTGATATTTGCGCTTCATCCAGTATCTTTTCATGGAAATATTCTTCTGAGCATTCTTGAGTGTTACTCTACAAAGAAGTATCATGTTGACAATTTGGACATTATTAGTTCCTGGATAAATTAATTCTTGAACTTGTTTTATTGAATTCTTATATCATTGTCATCATCCTCATGTTTATATTATGTTAAAAGTCATTTGTGGCCTATAGTGCATAAATGGACTTGGTATGATTATGATCAGGGATTATTCGGTTTAATCATGACCGTAATGTTACAAATGATGTGGAAAAAGTCCATAATGACCCGTAGTCCATTGATGGGCAGTTGTTGGCATGATCATGACCATTGATGAATACACGAATATCCTTGGTTGTGGTGCATGGATAGTTTGTGGTTGTAATACTAATGAATATCCTTGGCTGTAGTGCAGGGATGATGTGGATTATTTATTAAGCTGAGTCTCAGCGATAAAAGTAATGAAAAACCTTTTAAATCATAGAAGATAGTAGATTTTATTCTCTACTTGACTCTTCTAATGGATTGCTTGTTCCGCTGCAATTAAACTTGATGTTTGTTATATTTTATCAGTTTAACACTGTTGAAGGCTAATGATAATTTATTCTGCATTATCTTAGTCATAATATTTCGTACTGGGCTAGTTGAGCTCAAACTTTTGCTTTCATTGTTCTCTTCAGGAAATGCGAACGTATCAGGGACTAGTTGGGGAACAGAGTGATGGTCCAGATAATAGCATTAGTAGTCCTCACTATTCTATGAAATAGTGTGATAATAAATGTAATGAGGACCCCCATTGAGTTTGTATATTGTCTAGATGACAATATTTGTATTAAAACTCACAGTATATGTTTAGTCGTATTTTACAATACTGTTGTATAATTAAGTTGTGTTTGAATTTTGTACCATGTATTTGGCGACTTTGAATAGGTGATGTATACCCATTTTGGGGGCGTCACATATTCATTTGTATCACATGTTGGTCATGTTCATCTCAACACATGTACATCTTAGCACTACGGGCCAAAGATATTAATCAGAAAATCATTCATCTTTGCACTACAGGCCAAAGATATTCAGTAATAACATCATTTAGGACTGAGGATGATGAAAAATATTTTAAAGAAAATGAATCTAGTGAGACAAAAGAACAAATATTTGGGATTTGTACTTCGGTTTATCCAAGTAAAAAAATACTCCATAATAACCAATTATGAAGTAGAATTCAAAATAAAGATCAAAATATAGATACAATCAAAGATAGTAACCATAATAGACGCCTTGGATAAAAAGAAGAAAATTTCATTTTTCGGTGAATAGTGTTGTATTCGTGAATAGTCCCGTATACGTGAATAGTAATCCCGACACAAAAAGGTAGAAATTCCACAATAATATTCATATCAATATTTCGGCATAATGATATTGAAGAAATAATATCATTTACGAAGAAAATAACATCCCTTACCTCAAAAAGACAATACTTCTGACTAGAATACTGGATATAGTGCTGAAGGAACTTGCACCGTATAGCAACACTCAAAGTATCAAAATACTCACAAGAATACGCTCGGTAATATAGAGAGAGAAATCTTTAGTTTCTGGCGTGATTTTCAATTTTTACCTAAGCACCCTATTTATAGGAAAATGCTTAGAACACGAAAGTATAAAATTTAATATAATATTAATATAAATAAAACAAATTCACGCCCACCTAAGACCAACTGAATTCAGGACATTTATATCACATATGGGACCCACCAACATAATAAAAACGTTTTTCTTAAAAATAATAATTAAAACTTCAAAAATCAATTATTTCGGAACTTTAATAATTCATAATAAATAGCCCTTTTATCAGAAAAATTCGAATCTTATGTCCTTCCATAGGAAATTCAATTCTCTACAACTTTGTAAGTTTAAGTTTTTCCAAATTTCAAACAAAAATTGACCGAAATCAACATACGGACGATTTTACATGCTATAATCAAATTTCAGTCAAGAAATGGGGTCCACAAACTTGAAAACATGTTTTAAATATTTTTAGTAACAAAAATACTCCTCCTCATTTACTCATATATCACATATTCATTGTAAAAATATCACTATTATTATATTATTATAATATAATAATAAATTATTTTATCAGAAAAGATAAATATCAGTTTCCAACAATTGTCACTTTTCTAAAAATTCCACCATTAATATCCACATAAATAAATATTTTTTTATCATATAAATCAATAATTAATTAATCACAAATAATATTACAGAATCACAATAATGACAACCAAGCCGTTCCCAGGAAAGAGGGGGCTTTTCAATAATGATTTCTCCTTACTGGCGCTCAATTAGGTGACCAAACCTCTCCTTAGAAAGAACTTTCTAGACATTGCCAATAATGTTATCTAGTAGTATTATTAAAATAATATGAATCATTGATCTGATAATGGAAAATATTGTGTAGTGACAATTATTAAAACAACAATAATATAAAATATCAACGTAGCAATTATTGAATAAATAAAATAAAATATTGAACAGTAATTACTGTAACAATTATTGAGTAGTTCCTTCTTACGTAAGAATCAATAATTGGTGCAATACCGTGTGTTACTATGCAACAATGCGTATTACTGTGTTTTAACCACAGGTATTCCAACGGTGTTAACGGTAACAACTACGCGGTTATTTATAAAAACTCATACTTGTTGTTTTCTTCATCCAATCGCTTTCCATTTATGGGGCCCAAAAAGGTTGAGCCGTCGTACGAATATTCCCCTACAGGAAGAATATTCCACGACCAAACGAATATTCTCCGACAACAATGAATATTTTATAACTACTTTCTTATTTAAAATATTTGCGCATTTTACCCATAACTAACCACATTAATCAAATCAACCCTTACTATTTCAAAATAATAAATAGAGGAAATTCAATTTCATTTATAAAAAGTTGTGGTCTTACAAAATATGTAACAGAATCATAGAAATGCTTGGTTAAAATAGCATTGACCATCACGCCGGATGAAGATTTTGGGTAACCCAGATCTTCATCAGTCGATTTTTGTGGCAACGTTTGACCTGCCTTCATTGATCATTTGTGTTGTTAGACAGAGTTAATGTTATGTTATTGTACTCGGACCTCATTACTACAAGTGTGAGTTCATAGATCACCTAAACAATTCCTAGGATCAAAGATGTAAGGCTGCAAAATAGGACTTATTACTGCTTGAGTTTCTGGGTAACCCAAAAACTCAAGAGCATGTCTGACAAGATGTTTGCTAGCTTAGATCTTATTGTGATGTTATGTATTAGCCATGAAAATTGCTTCTACTTGTAGTACTACACCTATACTACAATCTTAATACAAATTATCAACCCAGAATCAACACGAACCTACATCAATTACTGGTCAAACCTGATGACTCGAACACTGACATGAAATTTGGGTTTGATGAAGAACATGCCAAGAACACCTATAGCGACGGTTGTGTCGCTATATGGTCTTTTTTGTGATATGTTATTTTCCAAAAATAATTATTTTAATAAAATAAATCGAAATAAATGGCTTTTAATTATTAAAAATACAAAATAAATTCCTACAAATTATTTAAAAGTCTGAAAATTAGTTTTTAATTATTTTGAGTATATTTCATAAATATTTAATATTTTTGGAATATAAATGGTATTTAATTTATTTAATTATAATATTAAATAAATTATTTAAAAATAATTTTAATACATGAGAAATCATGAAAAATAATATTATGGTATAAGAAAATATTTTAATTGTCACATTCACCCTTCCTTATAAGGATTCCGTCCCCAGAATCACCACTTTAAAACTTATACATACCAGGGTACATAACATTCACAATCATTGCAAGTAGATCTCGATCATGATTGATCGAATCGATCTTTAACTATCACTTAAAGCTTGTCTTTCTGATTAAACGGAATTTGATTTCTAAAAGAACTCAAATTCCTCCTTCAAAAGTAATTTATAAAATAATTTACTATATATAAGAAATCAATATATAAGAAAATAAAATTGGTTCGAGTAATACCTGGAGTTGCATCCCCAGTTGCCACGATATCTTGAACGGTCGTGTTAAAGACGCTTGCGGTTGATTCTGTTGGTTCGTTCGTTGATGTCGGTCTTGTTGATGCCAATGTCCTGCTGCCTTTTCCCCGTATTCGCATTCCTTACCTCCATTCTCCTTCTTGAACAGTCTCCCACCTTATTTTCCATTGATCCACACTTGAAACACCTACTATACATTCTTGGATTGAGACAATCGGGAGAGATATGTCCCTTCTGCCCGTACTTACAGCATACAAACTTTTCTTGCAAACATTTCCCCGAGTGGTTCTTTCCACAGTTTTGCATATTACACCACCTGCTTCTCCTTCATACCTTCTTGCTTCACCTGCACACTCCCAAAGTTATTTTCCTTCCCCTTTTCGTTCCCACCCTTACTTCCACTATTAATTCCTACCTTCCCAGCTCCCTTAACCTTACCCTTGTTCCTTCTTACCTTGTTATAGAGGCTCATGGCCTTACCCCCTCCTCGGCAATAATCGCTTTCTCCATGAGTGCTGCAAATGTAGGAATCTGCAACACGTCCACCTTGTTGTAGAGCTAGGGTTTTAATCTCAGCTCAAACCTTCGTGCCTTTCTAGCCTCCGTATCAACTTGATGCGGAGCCAATCTAGTCAACTCATTAAATTTCACGGACATATTCCGCAACTTACATATCCTCTTGCTCCAAATCTAGAAATTTCACCTGAATTCTAGTCTGTATACTAGCAGCAAAATAAAAAAAAATAAATTAAGTCTTAAACCTATCCCATGCTACCACACCTGTTCATGCCCTTGTCTAATTTGCTTTCCACCTAAAATTTTGTCTCATCCTTCATCATGCAGGTGGCAAAAGCGGTCTTTTGCCCCTCAGCTACCCTAACTATCACGAACATTTTTTTTATTTCCTTAACCCAAGTTTGGGCTTCTACAGGTCATTTGTACCTTTGAATTCTGGCGATAGGACCGCCTTGAAGTCTTTAACGTTCGACGTTTCTGGTTGATCTTTCGCAGTTAATATTCTGTTCTGCATAGATTGATCGTCCATAATCGCAAACTTCTTTGTCGGGTCTGGTTGTCCTCCAGCTTTGTTGACAGGTTCTTCTATCCGTTGGTTTCGTTTTCGTCTTGACGGCATTTTCATAAATTATTCTTACATACTAAGCCTTATCGTAAACGCTTAACATATCACACAAAATTTTCTACTCAAATAATCATGTATTCAAAATATTAGATTTTTTAAAAACTCGGTCTACTGTAATAACCAGTGAACAAATAAATATCTACTATCTTTATACCAACTTATTTCATTAATCCAACATAGACTCATATTCATATCACTTGATATGCCATAGCACATTCTATTTTAAACATTCGATATCCTTTTGTGACTTCAAAAGTCGGGATTTTAAAACTTTGTCCAACACAAAAGTTAAAAAAAATATTTCATTACACAAACATACTTATCACATATACCACATAGAAACATACATATTCAGCTAATACCAATACTACCTATTTCTTTTGCCTTCGCTAAAGATTAACTATACCCAGTTCGTCAATCTACACTTATGAGTCCATAAACTTGTCACAGTTATATGAGTTTACGAACTTACCCTAGTCAGACCTTTGGCGTCCATTCGCTGAGGGATTCATAAACATTTCATATAACTATGAGTCAAGAATGTCACATAAGTATGAGTTTTAAGAACTCGTACTTAACCCTATGTTCTCTACCTATGACCTATCTATTTTTTATACACATGAGAAAGGAATCACCCTCTTAACATGTATATAGCAAATAGCGCGACACAAACATTTCAATGATTATCAGTGTCAGATACTAAGTAGTTTTTACACCAAGTACAATTCCCCGCCCATACAAGGAATCATACAACTCAGCTGCCGACATGAGTCCTCATTGAAATCCCCACCTAATCTTAACCCCTTTTTTTCCATTCGAATTTCATTTAATCCATATTCATAACCCTTTCTTGAATCTGTATCATTCACACAGCAATCTTGCTTTAAACTTTCCAATCATAAGATTGATTCTTTCTGGCTGTCATAATTTTATCAGATCACGGGGTGATCTCATCGTATATATAATGATTCAATTCTATGTCTTAATTGTTTTGTTTTACGATCTCCTTTCCCTGCACTACCAGTCTTTTAGACTCGATCTATTCACCATTACTGTTTAACTTTATTATCAGAGTTAGGAAACTCTGTGGCTTAACAACTCGCCGAGATTCATCTTTGAATCGTACCAACCAACTAACTCTATATGAGTTATTTGTATTTTCAACATTTCCCTCTGTTCTAAGGTTATAGTCTAAGGTATAACCCACCTAAGGTTTCTAACCCTATAGCTCTGATACCAAATGTAAAGTCCCCGAAACTGGATACTTGAAACCCGAACTCGGTACTTCACGATACCATTTCTATGAGCGGAAATACTACTAATAATAATAACACTAAAATAAATTATAAACTTATCTTACCTTTATCAGAGTTTAATCCCAAGTACGCAACCTTTACTATATAACACCGTAGACCTAATCTGTTTGTTTTCCTTTTCACTTGTTCTTGACCGATCCTTCTGATTGTTCACACTTATCTGAAAACATTTAAATTCAGCAAGGATGAGCATTTGAGTGCCCAGCAAGTATTATATATATATATATAAGCTGAAAAAGTTTAAATGTTTTCTTTATAATATCCATCTACAACAAGTCAATAGTTGTGAAGTATTCTGAACCGATATTAATAACATAACAACCCTCTATCAAAATTTTGAAACTACGTACCGACTATAAATAGAGTTTAAGTGACATTTTATGAACATTGTTTTTATTTTCAAAAAGGTTTAGCAGAACTTCATCTGCAAACCGTCATAACTTACGGACACGGGGGTGATCAGCCCGTTGTGCCCTGCATTGATCAATACTACATTACAAGAACGGTGTTATCATTTACTTGTTCCGCCTTGGGCGCATAAAAGTTTTCCCGTGAACGGGATGTTCATATTTGTCAGGGTTCCAGACAAAAGGTTTTATTTTATCCAACAATAATCTATAATTCAACATATATGTATAACAAAGGTGTATCAACATGTGATGAAATACAATGATTATCCAAGTGGGGACACTTGTATAATCATTTCTAGAAATTAACGAACAGAATATATATCCGAATTATCATATACTAACATGTTGATAATCAAAGGGTGTATATAATATAGGTTTAACCATTTGTACATTAATAATAATATTTCTGAACTTCTCACTTCTGTCGATTGCATAAAGAAAATGCAAAGTTAGGATACTTGCCTGATGCGCTGCTTACAATTCTCAACTTAGTTCTATCTTTCTATCACGACCTATCATTAATCAAATCAATCGTTCGATTAGAACAACATACCATAACACATAGTACTGCATTTTGCAGTCAGCACATAACCTAATTATCTTATCACACATGTTCAACAATCATGGCATCACAAACTAACATCAACTCATTCCTAATCACATAGTCACATAACCTTAACAACCTTTGAATCACAAATAAACAGTTATCTAATTAAATTGTCTAAGTCCAGATCAATTTCTGAAACATGTCGGTCTATCGACATCTTTATCGGGTAATTATCGAGTCTAAGACTCTAAACAGTTGTTCAATATCAATTTAGACTAATTAAATAATAGTCATATCATTTTTCATGACCTTATAATAATTATAAAATAATTATTATCATTTACCATAATTTTTTGAAGTATCAGAATCATTATTAAATGATTTAAATATCAAACAATTCTATTATCATTAATATTTAATTAATATTAAACTATTAATGAAACCATTGCCAAAATATTAATGTTATTTATAATAACTCAAAATATTTTTAAAGTACTTATATTACCCTTAAATGATTTTTAAAACATCTAAAATCATTATTAAATAATTACCATTAATATTTAAATATTAATGAACTATTATCTAAATATTAAAAGTCATTAATTATAACTTAAAATATTTTTAATTCATTTATATCCCTTTTAAATGATTTTTAAATAAATAAAACTATTTTTAAACTATTTATTTAATATAATTATTAAATAAACTTAATATCATTAATATATCATTAATATTAAATTATTAATGAAATTATCCTTTAAATATTAAAAGTTATAGTTTATAACTTAAAATATCTTTAAACACTTTATTTTCATTTAAAATGATTATTATAATATTAAAATCATTTTAAACTAATTTATTTAATATAATTATTAAATAACTTTAATATCATTAATAATCATTAATTAATGAAATTATCCATTAAATATTAAAAGATATATTTTATAACTTAAAATATTCTTAAATACCTTATTATTATTTAAAATGATTTTTAATATAAAAAAATCATTTTTAATTCATTTATTTATTCATTTAATAAATAACTTAACTATCATTAATATTAATTTATTAATGAAAATTATCACAAAATATTAAAAGTTATCAAAAATAACTCAAAATCATTTTCTAACACAATAATATAATTTTTCATGATTTTTCATGAATTAAAACTATTTTTAAATAATTTATCTAATATTGTAATTAAATAAATAAATACCATTTACATTCCAAAAATTTTAAATATTTTCGAAATATACTCAAAATAATTAAAATATAATTTTCAGACATTAAAATAATTTTTAAGAATTTATCATGTATTTTTAATAATTAAAAACCGTTTTTATCAATTTTTTATTAATTTCCATAAATTATAAATAAAACCGTCGCTAAAGGGCTATAGCGACACTTTCTGTCGCTATAGGTGTTCTTGAGGATTTCCAGAAAATCTTGACAGTGTGCTAGGGGGGTGGTTTGACCGGTTGTATCTCTTAGTATAATGCGTTTCTGGGCTTGAAATTGATTTCATGTTGTAGTATTCATGTAATACTACAAGTACATAACAAGTTTTGTGGCTAAACAACATCAGATCAGAGAGATTTAAGCTCTCCAAAAACCTGACAACGCTGTTATTCGGCTTGTCAGAGTTTAACAGATTTGCGGTACCTACTTTGAGTTCTTATAACTTGCTGTTCGTATAACTTTTGTATGATCTATCAACTCCAGTTTGTAGATAATATGTAGGTCTACCATTAAAAAGTATCATAACACAAAAACATCAAAACATCAGCAAGATCTGGCCGGTCAAAGTTGGACACAGACACTGCTCTTGAATTTTCTGGGTTCGGTAATTTGGCAGATTTGGTCAACGGGTTTTGACCAACTATAACTTCTGATCTACAATTGATCTGGCCTTGATTCTTTTTGCATCTTAAAAAGCACATTACAGACTACATGTTACAAGCTTTAAACATCAAAAACAATAAACACACAAGAATCTATGGAGTCTGACATTTGGCTGCAAAACACAAATTTTCCTATTTCCAGATTTGCTAAAATTCAAAATCGTGAACTTTGATGTTATGGATCATGGATTTATCAACTTAGAACATTAATAGACTCAGTATTACACAACTTTAAATAATCAATTGCATCAATTAACATAGAATCGAAGGATTTCTAATTTTTGGGATTTTATACCGTTTCAAGCTTTGATTTCTTGATTTCTGATTTTTTATGCTTCTGATTTGTTGTTTGTGACCGTGGGGCTTGATAAAGGAACTGATATACTACTAAATTTCGTTAGCTTAGCTTGAGAGAAAAGGTTGGAGTGTCATGAACAAAAATGGCTAGCAAAAGTAAACTTTTCTCTCTCCAATCTTTATATAGTGATGCTAGATGCATGTATGGCTGGACTAGGCTGATTTAGAGGCTATGTGTTGTCATCTTAGAGTCAAGGTAGTGGTTGGAGTTGTTAAACAACTCAAGATATAGAAGGATTTGCAAGCAAGTTTCTTAAAGAATTAAAAAGGGCATAAAAGACATTTAATAATTCAATTTAATGGCCAAAAATGAAACTTGACAATTAATGGCATTCTTGTCATTTACAAACCCTTAGGGTTTAGGGTTTGAACCAATTTAGCAAAAGTCTAGAATTTCCATTTTTAGGGTTTGCAAAAAAAATTAACTAAATAAAATTAAATAACTTTTCGTTTCTAAAATTTTGAAAAATAATTTTGTTAATCAAATTAAGTTTGTAATTATCTTATACATGGATATTAGGGTTTATTACCCTTAATCATAATTAACTTTGCTAATAAAGCAATTAAGGTTTATCATACCAAAAATTAGGGTTTCCATAATACAATTAGGATTTCTAGAAATTAAATTAGGGTTCTAGGTTTTAGGGTTTTAATTTACTAATTAAGTTTATTTTAATTAGCAATTAAAGTCTATCACACATATTATTAATCACAGTAACACAATTCTCGACAAATCAAACCTCCGGTTTAGGTTTCTGTATTAGGGTTTTCATTCATAGTTAGGGTTTTCTAATATCTAGAAAATATAAATATAAACTAGGGTTTTAATATTTATAATTAGGGTTTCCTAATTAGCCTATCATGAAGTAGCACATAACATATATCACATAACACAGTTATATAATAGCCTTAAACTCACCATTGAGTTTTAAATTAGGGTTTTCCCACAGTAAAACTAGGGTTTTCAAATACTGCACCACAATTACTCAATCATTACTAGCTCACATACATACAGTACATATCTATAGCACTGAAAAATCAAAATATAAATAATATTATATTTTTATCACCATTCCTTATTCCAAAACCAGAAATAGGGTTTGTAAAATATTATTAAGGTTTGATCGTAATATAATAAAACTGTTCCACACATTAACATTGCACACCTAACCATACATATCTATAACCCTGACAAATAATAATATTATATTATTATTTTCATTCCTTGCTCAAAACCCAGAATTAAGGTTTGGATTCCATATCTGATTTATCTTGCATAAATAACATTCTTAATTAAGTTAAAATATTTAATTTAACATCTTGAACAAATTCATATAATGAAATAATCATTATAATTATTCTAAAATCATTTCATATATTATTTAAATAATATAAGATTATATTTTCATAGAAAATAATTGATAAAAACATTTCCAATATGGAATTAATCATTATAAAAAAATATAATTGATAATAAACAATGATTCTAAAAATAAATTTATTTGCAATACTTAATGTAATAAATAAACTTTATTTATCACACATATAATTATAAATACGCATTACCTTGACACATATCATTCATATTTATTTTAATAAAAAAAAATTATACGCAAAATTTATGATTTATTTTTATAGAAAATATCGGGTTGTCACAGCCCCAACATCCAACTTCAACTTATTTACCAAAATGACATTGCTTTCTCAAAAATTCCAGATGCGTCCCTCCTTTGCATTTTCCTACAAAATAACATAAAACAAATAAAATGCACTAAAATTACTTAAAGATAGCAAAATCTTAAGTTCAAAAGTACCCAAATAATAGGTATAAACCCCACTTAACATGATCCATAGCAACTGAATTGAATTTAATATGTGTGGCATGAGGACTCGAATATGAGAAATATGTTTATTTGGTTGAGTTATCAATGGTGTTGTCTATGTGCACTTATTTATTTATTTAGGACTATTTAATTGCTTGTATTGTTTGCAGGACCGTGTAAGGGAAAAAATGGGAAAAGTTGACAAACAAGTTGAAACAAAAAAGAATTGTGCAAAAGAGAAACATATGGTGGGTTGAGATAGAGTGTACAACACACTCACTCATAAACACATGCAGATAAGTACTAACATGGAGCATAAAATGCACTCACTGAAGAAAGAATGAGAAAGGTGAAATGGAACATAAGATGCATTCACTTGAAAAAGAAAGTGAATTTACAAGTTCTGATGAAGAGGAAAAAATGAATAGCACGGAAAATTTGTTATGATTTATGAGTCAGTGTACACGGCTGTTGCTCCATGATAACTGAGTTGAGTATGTGTGTAGATCGTAGGGAAGATATTTATGTGGATACAATTTGATTTAGTGAAATTCATCGGTGAAATGACAAGGTTGTCATTTGTAAGTTGATTGATGCGTTAATCAAATTTTTGTTAGTTAGTGTTGATACTCATGATTTATAACTTGAATCCTTTTGACACTATGGTTGAATAAAATTATGTTGAATGTTAATATAAATTTTATTTTGGTTTACACGATGACATGTAAGGATGAGTGTGGAGGAATTTGATGAGTGTGTAATATTCTATGATTTTGATTCCTTTACATTTATTTTTATTACATGTTTTATATGTATGAGAACTTATTAAGGAGTTTATTGTTTTCATGAGGATTTGGAACTAAAAGTAGAGAAAGATGGAAAATTGGAGCTTAACAGAGAAAAAGAAAAAAATCAGGAATTAGGCCAGCTCGTCTCGGCGAGCTCCTCTCTGTACTTCTTTGCCCCAGCCTGATCAAGTTTTCCTCAGCCCAGACTTGTCTATCCAAGCTCGCCTCGGCGAGCTCCATAGGGAAAATAAACTCACCCCGGTGAGTTCAGTCAGGAAAGTTAGGATCCAGTTTTGATTTAGGCCAATTATTTTTACAGATTCCTACTAGGTTTTGGATTACTATTTCTTATAGGTTTAGGAATTTGTCTAGAAGTATAAATATGTTGTAATAGTTTGTAGTTAAGGGATGATCATCTACATTGAATTGTAAACCCTAGTTTTTGAAGATAAAATGCATGTCAGGCTAAATTCTCTATTTTAGTTCTCAGGGATGTTGAACCTTCTTTATAATTAGTGGTTTGATTAAGTCTATTTTTTTACTCCTTGCAAGAGATTTATTCTGATAATCTATTTTAATTTATTGCATGATATTCTATTTGATTGATTTGATTTGGCCAGTTAGATTAATCTGATTAATATCATCTACTAAATTAAGATATAGTATTAAGCAAATGATATTAAATTTGATCATAAGTAGCAATTAGTGATGCATGATTGTGGATAAGCTTTTGAGTATTGCTAAGTTTATCAAAAGGCAAGTTAAATAATTCTTGATTGTGTGGTTGTTGCTTGGAATAACCTAATTATCTAATTCTTCATGTTGTTGTTATATTAAATCTAGACTGATAATTCTAGGTTGTATGATAGTTAGGGTCTCTTGAGGCAATTGTCACATTAGATTTACAATTAAGGAGAATTTTAGATAATTAGCGATTGCGGTTATCTAATGTTATTAATTTAATTGAAGGGTAAATACTGTATAACTAGATTATTACATAATTGTGAAAAGATGATACTAAACTGAAGAACTAAAGTTTTTAATTCATTGTTTATTCTTATCAGTTTACTTTAGCTACTTTAGTTAATCAACTCAAAAACCCCTTTTTATTAGGAACATTAGGATAAATATAAAAAAATTCACTATCTATGGGATCGATCCTTGTTTGTTACTATACTAATTCTTGTGCTAATAGAGTAGAAGTAATGTATTAATTTTGCTGTGTCAACGACATCTCCCACTCTTCCTAGCACTCCAACTTAATTTGTAACTGATTGTTAAGCTAACTTAACTGACTAACTTTTCTAACTCAGTTCTCTTTTTCTCCTATTTGGGCTATCGGATTGAGCTTAGAGAATAAGGCTAGGAACAGCCTTTGATTGGGCCTTATGTCAAAATTTGGGCTTGCAAACATACATTGAACAATTGGATTAATTAACATGAACTGCTATTACAATTAACATGGTCTTGCAATATCACATGTGGTCTACAATTACAATGTAACATATTAACTTAGTTACAAAAATATTATGGAACCTAGCTTCACGTTTAATGAGTTGATAAAATTGTTGATAAAAATATAATGCATCAACTTCATAACATAACCTTCTAAGCCAATATTCACATACTTAAGTATTATCAATTAAATTGATGCCATATATAATTTAATTAAGTTAAATAATTAAATCCCATATAAAATAATCAATGAAATTAATTAGTCAAAAATTAATCATTTCATTGAAGACATAGACTCATTTCATAAAATTCTTCAATTTAAGTCATGTTGGCTTTCTTATTATTCTTATCTTAAATATAGAATTAAAATAATGTATATTTTATTTTCCTCACCACACAATAATTAAAATGGAGTAATCAAATAAATAACAAATAACATGAAGAAAAAAAAATTATACACAGAATTTCCATTAAATTCAAATAAAATATTGCACAGGTTTTTTCATGTCATTACAAGATTAAATAACAGACTAATCATGAGATAAATAGCCGAGAGTCATAATTAATTAGTATAAATAGTCCTATCCTACTCATCGTTTTTGCAAACAAACATAACCTAAGAGAATTTCTAACTACAAGCAATAATATATACATACCCATAGTTGTTAAATCGTGAATTGTATCGTGTATCGAAAACTCCCATATCGTGTTTCATGTATCTTATATTGTACGACACGGAAACGAAATGAAAAATATGGTAATATATATTTGAACATATAAAATACACAATTTATTTGACAATCAAACATATTAGCTTTACTATATATAAAAGTAGTCAAGTTAATATTATTATAGAGTAAAAATAATTTTAAAATTAAATAGTAGTCAAAATACTTTAAATTAATTTACTAGATAGTATTTTAGTAAACTTTATAGAGTAACAAGAGAAATCAAACATTCAGATTCATCTTTAAACTATATAAAACAATGAGAATAATTCAAATAAGCAAGTAGATATTTATTTATATGCTTATGGAAATTGACATGAGAAAAATCGAGTAACATTCTGAAGAAAAAGATATAAAACTCAAAAAAGTGATTAAAGGCTTATCAAGCCACGGAGAATATGTTTGTACTAAAAAAAACTCTTCATTTGAAATGGTAGAATGGTTTAAAGTTTTGTTTTTACTCTTTTGGATATACATAAAAATATGTTCAAGCCAGTAGCTAACTTTAAAAAGTATCATGCATTGTATTGTATAGTAAGAGTAGTATTGAATCGTAACTCGATTCACCTTACGATAATATTGAATCGTAACTCGATTCACCTTGCGATATGTATAGAATCGTCTTCGTATTGTATCGCGTACACCAGTTGTTAGGCCATGAATATTTGGACTTATTGGGCCACATTTAATTGTGACTTTTGAGTATTGGGTTATTGTTTAAAGAAGGATATATTTGGGCTTAGGTTAGATATTATTAATGGATAGGTGTTGGAATTTGAGCCCAACACCTTAATTGAAAAGGATTTGGCTTAATCTTGGTTAGTGGGGGGACATGGATGTGACCAGCAGGTGGTTTGCATGCAATTAGCTGATATCGCCTCGTGTGAGCTACATGCAAGGCGGTGGGAGTAGTATATGAGTACAGATCACTTCACAAAAAGAGGTAACATACAAATTTTACACTTAACACTAGAGCACACAACCTTCATTATTAACCTTGTGTCAGCCTGTACTGATTCTCACGCCGGAGCTATCCCCCGATGGCCCAAGCCGTCAAGCTTCTGGTATTGACTTGTTTAATGTTCAGGGCTGGGTGCTCTTTTCGGTGATTGAGGCGCGTAGAAAGATCTTGGCGTTGAGTGTTCTACGTCGGAAGTTATGGTGAAAAGTAAGACAATTAATGTTGAGGGACAGCCGACGACGGTGAGTTCTTCTTTACAAAGAATTTCTGTTAAGGATAGGATGGGTCCTTCAAAAAGTATCCATGATAGGATTGGATCACAAGATGTTCCAGAGGGGTCTCATGCAAAAGACCATGGTGATACTAACAGAATATTATTTTCCACTGTAAGTAAAGGGCTTGAGAAGGATCAGAAAAGGGTAGAAGGCACACCGCCTAGAACCCTATACTGAGAAGGTCAGGCAGATATAGGCAAAGTTATGAAAGTGCTTCTGCAGAAGAGGGGGAGATTTCCAAACAGATGGTTCTTATTGATGAAAAGGGAAGATAAGGCGTCTAGTTATATTCGGCCCAAAGAACGTGGTAGATCTCCGGGAAGAAGAACAAGGCAAGATGAAAGGCATATACAATCTGAAAGCAGATCTCGGAGCCGTTCTCGAGACCAAAGAAGGGCAAAGGGTCGTACTCCCAAAGATCTGAAGAGAGCACCTCGCCCTGTTGATTCTCGGAGTGATAACAATAGCCGACGAAAAAGCATATCGAGAGGACGTACTCCTGAGGGTTCAAGGAAGGCACCTCCTCAGCACAGTGAGAAGGGTAGACGCCAAAGCAGATCCAGAGGTTGTTCTCTAGAGAATCCAAAGAGGGCATACTGCCTTGTGGATTCTCGCTTCAGCAGAAGGGACAGAAAAAGTCCATTAGAAACTTCCAGTTCGGACGGAAAAGGTTGAACTGAACAGAAGAAGAAAATCTCCCCAAAGAAGGAAGTTTCTTCGTAACCCGAAGGGGTTGAACTCTTGGCCAAAGAGGTGAAAGAGCTTCGGAGACAATTAGCCAAAGTTCAACAGGTGAAAGAACGTTGGGGGTAAAAAGGCGTCTCTTTTCTCTTCGGGAAAAGGCAGACCCTAATAAAAAGCTTCCTTACATAGAGAGTAATGATAGTTCAGGAGATCCATATGACCACAGCCAGGCATTTGATAGCCTGATGGATTACTATGACTATTCGGATGCAGCCAAGTGTCAAGCATTTGTTACAATGTTGAGGAAAGATGCAAGGCAGTGGATGGGGACTTTGCCTTCAGACTCAATTTCGTCATAGACTGACTTATATGATAAATTTCATGCTCGGTTTAGAAGCAATAAAAGGAGAGGAAAACCTATGGGGTCGTTGGCACAAGTTCAATAATATTCAAATGAGTCTCTAGGCCAGTACATGAAGAGGTTCAGAGAAGCAGTGGGTCAAGTAATGGACCTTAATGATCTCCAAGATGTAGGTCTATTTCAAAATTGTTTAGACTTGGTAAAGTCTGAAAATTGGTAAAGAAATTGATGCTCAACCATCCGAAGAGCCTAGCCAAAGAATTTGAGAATGCAGAAGGCTACATCATGGTAGAAGAGGCAAAGAGTAGTCTGAAGCATGGCCCTTCGGAAAAGGCAAAAGAGAGGGAGAAAGATAAAACTGATGGTAACCAAAAGAAGGCTGGTGATAACAATGATAGAACTGATGGGAATCAGAAGAAATACAACAATACTTGGGGGTCGAAAGGAGGTCGACCGCCCTTTCCCAATTAGAATTTGAATAAGGTATTTACTCAGCTTAACACGGATCGGGCTACCATTCTGGAGCAGATCAAAGACCAACCCTACTTTGAGCAGCCTCGTGATAATCTTAGACCAGGGTCAGGAAATCCTCACAAATATTGTGGTTACCATCAGGAAGATGGACATGATACGAACTCTTGTTGGAGTTTGAAGGAGTTCATTGAAAGGAAAGTCCAAAGTGGAACTTTGGTTCATTATGTAGTAGGAAAAGAGCCTCTAAGGGAGCAACATGGGAATAATAGAGATGTTCAGGCTCCCCAGCCTGCACCACTAGCTCCGGATCAACCAGTAAGGCATGTTGTGGATGTTATCACAAGAGGAAACATGGGTAAAGTTCCTGGGAAGAAGCGAAGAGGATATCTAGATTTGGTGATGACAGTGGCGGGTGTTCTCCTGAAGACAGAAAGAGTGTATCCAGGTTCGGTAAGTTCCTTTACTGATGATGATTTCCCTTCTAAACCCATCAAACCCCATGAAGGAGCTCTGGTGCTTACTGCACAAGTGGGTTCGGTGGATATAAAGAGGATGATGATAGACAATGGGTCCTCGGTGGATATCCTTTACGCACATGCTTATCAAAGGATGCACTTGGATGGAAGGAAGATGGAAATTGGACAGGAGGCTCCCCTGTATGGCTTTAGCAATGATCCAGTTAAGGTGGCGGGGACTATTGAGCTGCCAGTCATTCAGGACGGATCCACAGCAGGTTAAAATTATGTGTAAATTTTATGTAGTGCATATGGATTCGACCTATAATGTTATTTTGGGTTGACCCACCTTGACAACTCTTCAGGAGGTGACATCGATTCCCCATTTCAAAATTAATTTTTCGACGCCACATGGAGTTTGAGAAGTGGCTGGAGATTTAGACTTGGCAAGGAAGTGTTATCGTAATTCTTTGATCAATTTAGGTGTAGGAGTCAGCAACTAGAAACAAACCATGGCTATCAAAATCGAACCATTTATAGAAAGCAACATAGAGCCATTGGTTATGCCAGCTGGAGAGACTGAAGAGTTCTAAATAATCCTTGGAAAGAAAGATAAGACGGTGAAGATAGGTTCAGGTCTGCCAGAACCTTTCCGGACTAACCTGATGGACTTGCTTCGGTGTTATACTGATTTTTTTGATTGGGTTCCAAGTGATATGCCTGGAGTAAGTAGAAAGGTTGTTAAACATCGATTATAAGTGGACCCATCAAAGAAACCAGTTTGGTAGAAGAGGCAAATGTTTGCACCGGAGCGACAAAAGATAATCGACGAGGAGATTGCAAAGTTATTGCCTGTAGACTTTATTTTTGAGATCGACTATCCGGAGTGAATGGAAAATGTAGTTCTAGTGCAGAAGCAGAATGGGAAATGGTGAGTTTGCATAGACTACACGGATCTTAACAAAGCATGTCCGAAGGATTTTTATCCTATGCCTCACATTGATCAGCTCATCGATGCAACTTTGGGATATGCTTTACTCAGTTTTATGGATGCTTTCTCAAGGTATCATCAGATTTCTATGTGCAAAGAGGACATCCCGAAGACATCATTCATTACTCATCGGTCGGTGTATGCCTATAAGAAGATGACATTTGGCTTGTTGAATGCAAAAGCTACGTATCAGATGATGATGAATTATGTGTTCAAAAGGTAGTTGGGGAGAAATATGGAAGTTTATGTTGACAACATTATTATCATAATCATGACAGTCCAAGGTCATCTGGACAATTTATAGGAGTGTTTTCAGACGGTACGTCATTACAATTTGAAGTTGAATCCCACCAAATGTACCTTCAGATTGGGAGCAGGTAAATTCTTCGGTTATCTGGTTAGCAAAAGGGGTATAGAGGCAAATCCAAAAACATTCCAGACTATTTTTGAATATGAAGTCTCCTCAGTCCTATAAAGATGTGCAACGTTTGACGGGTAGAATAGCAACTATGAGGAGGTTCATGTCTAAATCAGCAAAACGGTGTCTGTCGTTCTTTAAAACGTTGAAAGGGCTGAAGAATGCTAAGATGTTTTAGTGGAGTTTGGAGTCCAAAGATGTTTTCCAGGGGATCAAGAAGTATTTGTCTTCGACACCTTTATTGGTGAAGCCAGTTCTTGCTGAGCATTTGTACTTGTATTTAGCGGCAAGTTCGTTGGCTGTAGGAGCAGTGTTGGTGCTTGAGATTGGGGGTAAGAAGCACCTTGTTTACTATGTGAGCCATGCCCTACGGGATGCAGAGACAAGGTATCTGAACCTTGAGAAATTTGCCTTTGCTTTGATAATAGCTAGTCGAAAGCTTCGACAATATTTCCAAGGTCGGTTGATAGTAGTATACACGGATCAACCACTAAAAAAGGTGTTGGGTAAGCCAGAAGTTTCGGGGAGACTCATTACATTGATAATGGAGTTGTCTAAATTCTTTTTAGAGTATCATCCTTGAACAGCTATTAAAGGTCGGGCCTTGGCAGATTTTGTGGTTGAATGTTTGTTTTCTGAAGTTGATGATAGTTTGGGTGAAGTTGAAGGGTCTGTGAAGTCAGTTGCCGTGCTTCAATAGATGCAAAGAAAATGGGCGTTATATGATGATGGGTCTTCTACTTCGGACGTTAATGGAGCTGGGATTATCTTGACGAGTTCGGAGAGATTCAAGGTACAGCAGGCTATCAAGTTTGGGTTCAGGGCAATGAACAATGAGGCTGAGTATGAAGCGGTATTAGCAGGGCTTTGGTTAGCAAAGAGTCTAGAAGTTCAGAGATTGATCATCTACAGTGACTCTCAGTTGGTTATCAAGCAGGTTTCAGGGGAGCATGAAGCTCGGGGTTCAAGAATGGTTAAGTATTTGGCAGAGTTGAAGGATCAGCTTTGGCATTTCAGTTCTTATGAGTTTTAGGGGGTCGATCGAAATGATAATTCCATTGCATATGCATTATCAAATTTGGATACTACTAAAGTGAGTACCTTTGATGGCTCAGTATACTTATAGACTTTGAAACAGCCTAGTATCCAACATAAAGCAATGATGTGTGTAGAACACTCCAATTATTGGATGACCCCATATTTGGAGTATTTGGCAGATGGCATACTACCTTCGGATCAGATGTTGGCTAAGAAAGTTAAGTATAAAAGTGCCAATTTTGTGCTTATTGATGGAGATCTTTATCGAAGGGCTTACTCATCTCCATTATTGAAGTATTTGGTTCCTTCTGAAGTTGATTATGTCCTTCGGGAGGTGCATGAAGGTATTTGTGGTGACCATATGGTTGCAAAGTCTTTAGCATACAAGGTGCTTTGACAGGGATATTATTGGCCAACAATTTTTAAAGAAACTACTGCGTATGTGAAAAAGTGTCAAAAATGTCAGCTGAATAGTCTGATCCAACATCAGCAACCAGAAGAGCTATACTCGGTTTTATCTCCTATACCTTTTGATGTCTGGGGGTAGATATACTGGGTCCATTGCGGAAAGAAAAAGGTCAGGTTTGTTTTGTTAAAGTAACGATTGACTATATAACCAAGTGGGTTAAGGCGAAGCCACTTAGGGAGATCACGGAGCAAGAATGTTTAAAGTTTCAGAAAGAATCTGTGGTATTTTGTTTTGGCATTCCGATGGTGGTAATTTTAGACAATGGATGCCAGTTTGTGGGCTCAAAGTTTGAAGCATTTTTAAAGGAGTTAGGGATTCAGCACAGAAAGACTTCGGTTTCTCATTCACAATCTAATGGGCAAGTTGAGGTAACTAAATGAACACTCCTGAATGGAATAAAGAGAAGGCTGGATGAAGCGAAATGAAGATGGCATGAGGAGTTACTTATTGTGTTATGGGCTTATCGAACTACATCAAGGACTACAATTGGAGACTCGCCTTTCAAGTTAGCTTATGGTTCGGATGCATTGGTACCTGTTGAGATTGGGTCTACTAGTATTCGGGGCAGTCAGTTCCGGGAGGTGTACAATGATGAGGGGCTAAAGGTCAACTTGAATTTTCTTGAAGAGGTCAGAGAAGCAGCCTTGATAAAATTGGCGGTATATCAACGACGTGTGGCTAAGCATTATAATAAAGTGGTGAAGCTTCGAAGATTTGAAGTGGGAGATTTTGTTCTTCAGCAAGTTGAAGCTTTTACGCCTCAGAATTTGGGAAAGTTGATGCCGAATTGGGAAGGTCATTATGAAGTTGTTGATGTAGCGAAGCCAGGGACTTATCGGCTGTGAGCATTAGATGGGTTAGAGATAAAGAATACTTGGCATGCAGGGAGGGTTCAGAAATATTTTTAATAGGGACAATATCAGAGTACAAGAGTCTGTAATTATTCCAATAGTTATCATCAATAACAGAAGCTTTTTTCTCCAATGTCTCCAATGATGTTTTATCTAATGGTTGTTTGGGGGTTCGGTGGGCTATTCATCCTTTAGGCGGTGAACAGGGTCCAGATTCAACCTGAAAAATGGAGAACTGGATTTTTTGGGGGTTCGGTGATTTGTTCATTTGACGCACCCAAATCCGGGTTCTCAAACCTCCGGTTTGGTGCTCACGATCCATCATCATCATAAGCATTCTATAAACTATTATGGAATAATAAACATACATTGTTCATTATAATAAAGTCTTCCAACATTATCCCAAGGTCTATTTACCTTAACTTATACATACCTTAATTATGTTACCCTTAGTAACACAAAAGATTTACAATACTAATGTACATAATATAATATAATACATAAACATTCTCATTATATATTCCTGCACTATTCCTTTGCCTTTGTCCTTCTTGGACGTCTCTGGTATAGCTGAAATAAATGTCATGATATAGCAAGAGTAAGCAACAAATTTGCTTAGCAAGTTTAAGTACGAAGAAGATATATCATGATTAGCAAGAAATTTATTTTTCAAGGTTCAACAATAGAAATTAATTATGAAAGAACATGAATTAAGTCTTGATAACTGAATAACAGATGTTGAGTGGTCATAGTGACCATGAACATATGCTAAGGTTGTCAATATTTAAACTGATCCTTTTGAATAAGTTTTGGTAATCAAGGGGATCAGCCTTTCATACCCGGTGTATTATGCATAAACACTTAATGTACGAGCAATAATTTTTTTTCAATAATGCTTTAATCAAATTGTTCTTTTTCTCAGTCTTGAGTCCTTACCAAGTCAATTAGTGAAGAACAACTTTTAATAACATATTTGATTTAACAAATTTAAACATACTTGATCCAGCTGATACAATCTAAATCCTTCAATCTAGCAAGCCTGGATTCCAAATCCTTCTATCCAGCAAACTGGATTCAACTATTTTTTAATCCAGAAAGTTGGATTTCATATGTTCTTTAACGAAAATACCCAATCAAATTTTTATTTTTCTATCTTTTGGCCATGCTTAAATACATGTATTTCAAGCACAAAAAGTATTTTTTTTTCCGTAATTTTTCAATTTTGTTTAGTATTTTTCAAAAATCATTTTTAGTATATGACTTAAGAAATTAGCCCCATCATGTTAACTTGACCCTCCAGTTTAAATTTCGTTGGCATCGGAGTTATAGAACTCCAGTTATAGCGATTTTCGTCCGAAAAACCCAAATATTGAAATGGTCATAACTTGGTCATTTTAATCAGAATGAGCTCATTTTTGAACAGGAGCTACTATATGTCATATATTTTCATGTCCCAAAAGGCCAGAAAATTTGTCAAAATGTAAGTGGCAGAAACTTCCCTTGCAAAATCCTGGGCAGTTTGTTTTCGGGATTTTCCTCTTTTACCTACTTTGCTAAAATCATTCCATACAGAAATCTACAACTCCTTTTTCGGTGATTCCACTTGGGTTTGAAATATAACTCATCATATTATCATCCCAAAATTTTCCAGAATTTTTAAATGTCAGAAAAATGATGAAACTGCCCCTAGCATTGACTGTTAAAAATAGTTTGTTTTTCTTTCTAAAGACAAAACTATTTTTGCAAAAACAGTCGCTACAACTTGCGTACTCAACATTTTACAATGCTACCACTTGGGTTTAGTATTTAACTTACATATCTAGCACCTCTCTTTTACGGATCACAAAAAGAAGGTGTAGATTAAAAATAGTAGTCGATCAAAGGAAGTAAAAAAAACTAGAGTTTCTTAACAAATCAAAACTAGTTTCTTATATATCCTTTTGATTCACTTTCTAACACTCAAATATGTTATAACCATACATGAAACCATATAAAACATGTAGATAGAGGGTTTTAGACCTCAAGATCACAAACTTTAAATAACCAAAATCAAACAAAATAAAAATAAAATCCACAAGTTTAAGATTTATACCTTGGTCTTTGAGAACTTCTTCTTAATCTTCCAAAGTATTTAATAAATTTAGGATGCATGTAAGACCACACCCTCCTCTCTTACTCCTAGGATTTCCTACACCTTTACTCTCTCCTTCTATCTCTCTTTCTCCCACCGAATTCTCTCTCTCTCTTTCTTTCTATTTCCTTTTTGTTTTGTTTGCTAACATAGGATGAGATGAAAGAGAATTATGTTTTAAGTGTTGAAAAAAATCTATAGATATATTTGGTATATCTATACATAATCTACTAACATATCTCTTCCCTTCTCTCTCCATATAGCTTGCAATCTTGGCAAAATAGTGTGGCTAAATCATGGAATGACTTCTAAGTGAGTTGGTGACCAAATGAAGAAAAACAAAACACAAGTCACATGCCAATTTCCTACCAAATGGCTAGATACTTCCCCCCCCCCCCATATTTTCCTTATTTTTACTTTATTTTTAAATGAAAAATTTGCTAAATTAAATGACCATAATGCCCCTCTTTAATTGGGCTAGGATTGGGCCATTCCTTTAATTCTTTTGAGCTTGAAATTAATTAGTTCGACTACTAATTAAAATGAACTTGGGCTTCCATAATTAGATAATTGTGCTACTAGCATACTTGCCCATTAAATTTAATATTGAGCTAGTTTAACAATTTAATTGCTCTGAAATCAAATTATCTACAAGTCCAACGCTTAAATAAACTATTGGGCTTGTTTAAATTATTTGCCATCCTTAATAATATTAAATCTATTATCAACTGAACTATTACTCATTATTATTGATATTTACATATTCTCGTCAATCAATAATGTTAATTAATTTACATAACCCAATTAGACTTACCATATTCAAGTAAATTGAATATTTAATTAGGGTTCAATACTGTAATCAATTTTTTGGATTATTAAAACACTTAGGTTAGTCCACTAATTTAATTATCTCAATAGTGGAACTTCTTCTAAATTACAAATAGCATACTAGTCACATAATCACTTATTCATTCTTATTCATCACAAAGTTTTCAATATCATTAATATTTAATTAATATACTTATTTAAAATGTGATTTGAAATTCTTGGTTATTATAGTTCATCATTTAGGCGGTGAACAGGGTTCAGATTCGACCTATTGATGGAGAACTAAATTTTTTGGAGGTTTGGGGATATGTTCATCCTTTATGCGGTGAACAGGGTTCAGATTCGACCTGTTGATGGCGAACTGGATTTTCTGGGGGTTTAGTGATCTGTTCATCCTTTAGATTGTGAAAAGGGTTCAGATTCAACTTGTTGATGACGAACTAGATTTTTTTGGAGGTTTGGTGATATGTTCATCCTTTAGGCGGTTAACGGGGTTTAGATTCGATATGTTGATGGAAAACTTGATTTTCTGGAAGTTCGATGGAATGTTCATCCTTAAGGTGGTGAACAGAACATGTTCATCCTCAAGGCGGCGAATAGGCATGCTAGGAGGTTCGATTGGATCTATTTGTCCTAAAGATGGCAAATTGGATTGTTGATGATCTGTTTCACTCTTCGGTAATGAATAAGTATTACTTTACATTATTTCCTGATTTTATTTGAAGTGTTAAGTTCAGATTCTATTATTACTTGATTTTATTTGAAGTTTGAAGTTCAGATTGCTTGATTATATACTAACAGTTCAAGCTAAAGTTAAAAGGTGTAAGAAAGAAGCTAATTATATTTCATTTAATATAAATAAAGTAATTACAAAATGTTATATAAATGTTTACAAGTTTCTAAAGCTAAGGTTGAGGATGGTCATCTTCGGCATTATCCTCATCTTTATCTTCAAAAGAGTCAAGGAGTGTTGGGTTCAAAGAGGCAGCAACGAGCTTCGTCTTGCCTTTGCTTCGGGCATTTTCAAAACCCTCGACATATATCTGAACTATTTCTTTGTTCAATTCGGCTGATTTATGGTATTAAGTTTGTATTTGTTTGCGGAGTTCTTCGGTAAGTGGGGGGCCGAGGGCTTTGAGTTCTCGAAGTTCATTTTCAATTTTGCACCGAAGATTGAGATGTCGTTCTTCGAAGATTTGGACCTCGTTAATTTGTATCACCAAGCTTTGGTTGGCCTTTGCAAAAGTTTCGTTCTTTCAAACTAATTCTTGATTCTGTATGGTGGTGGATTGTTGGAGGGCTTCGTCTGTGGATAGTTGTTCTTTCAGTTTATCGAAATCTTTGCGAAGGCATTGGGAATTGAAGAGAGTGTTTCTATGTTGACTTCTTTCCCTAGCCAGAGCAGACTTCAAGATGTAATTTTCTTTTCGAGCAGCGTCTTCTTCTGCTTCAGTTTCTTTATAGTTTTGGTGAAGCCGCCCGAAGATCATGTTTGCCTGTAATTGTTTAGAGTTAACCAAACATATTTTCCAGAAGATGTTTGTAGATGAAAAAAGTTTAAGTAATGATTGACTTACTCTGGCTTGGTGAGTCATGCCATCTTTGATCAGGTCAGTTATGGAACTGTTGCTGAAGTGATGATCATCAGTGTCAAGTACAAAGGCCTTGTAGAGGTGCAATCGGAAGTTTTCATTCAACTCTGGCCATAAGGTGGGTGAGTGTACGGCTTCAGGCATGGCGTTGTAAGAAGATGGTCATTGTGGAGAAGGTATTGGTTGTTCGATTGAAGGTGGGGCGTGTGTTGGTGTGGGAGGTTCGGATGTAGGGATTGGTTGGTTATCTGAAATGTATTTTCTTTTTTGGATGAGTGGAGAATTTGGCTCAGCAAGTTCTTCGTGCTTTTCTTCAGGCTCATCGATTTCTACTGGAATGACAGGAGGTTGAGTGGTTTCAGCGAAGAGTATGTGACAACCCGAATTTTTATAAGTTATTAAAATAAGAATTTAATAATTAAAATTCTTATTATTAAATGTTTTGAGTTTGAGTTTGTATATATACGTGCTATATATTTTGAAATATGTGATTCGGTGTGAAGATATATATATATATATATATATTGGAAAAATGAGGTTTTATAGTTAAGTTAACTATTGAAGAAATTAAATGAATTTGGTAATTATTTTAAATATTTATTTAATTAAATAAATATTTTAAATAATTTATTTATTGAGAAAATTAAATAATTTATGAAATTGTGGTATAATAATTTAGTTACGTGTGTATGATAATTAAATTAAAGCAAAGGTAAATTTTATTCTTTGAAATTTTAATTTAATGAATTAATTAAATTAAATGAGTTGTTTAATATGAAAGAAAGCAAGTATATTAAATAAAGTAATGTTTAAGTCTAATTTATTAATTAAATTAGATACATGTAATTATTTATTAATTATAAGTATAATTATAATAAGATTATAATTATCATTATAAGTTATTTAAATTAACTAAAGGTGTGACACATGAAACTATATAATATAATATTATTAAAATAATCTAGTTTGGGGGAATTGGTGTGTGGCCAAATAAGGCCTTGTGGCATTTGGTCTAATTTAACTGATGAAGACGTATTATTGTGTAACTAAAAGAGTACGTGGGAATATGGCCATATCAATTTATTTTTCTACGCGTCTAAATTTTTAAGGCTAAGTTCGAAGAGGGTTTGGTGAGAAGAAGGAAACATAGAGAGTTTGGAGAGAAAGCAAGAGAGGAAACATGGTGAATTGGATTCTCTGTGATTGTCAAGGAGAGGAATTCTAAACCTAGTCATCATCTTTTGCTAGTCAACAATCAAGGAATAAGGTATAACTTACTTCAATTTTAACTCTTATGTTTGGAATTTCTATTGATAATTGTGTTGGATTGATACATATACATATATGTAAGGCTTATACTCCGTTAATCATAACATGTGAGTGTTGTTTGAGTATCAAATTCATGAAATTTGGGTTTGTAGGGAGAAAAGTAAATAAAAGTGTATATTTATGAAAAATAGCTTAAGAAAGTACAAAATTTTATGTCTAGTATGTGTTATAATCTATAAATTGGTATTGGATTATGTTATTATTGGAAGAAACAAAAACGGCGTAGTTTGAATCATGTCAATTGGTTAAGAAATGAACTCGTGGCGATTGAATTCGCTAAATTTGTTTAAAAAATGAAAATATAGAATGAACACTGAATTGGAACCCTTAAAATGATTTGTTAATATTATTGAAGTGTTATAATTATTCTCTAGATGAGTAGCTAAGAGTTTAACGAGTCCAACGAATCGAAAACCAACTAATTCTGACTTAAAATGAAGAAGTTATAAAAGTTTGAAGTAAAAATATTGCAAAATCTATAATCTAGGCGAAGTCGAGCGCGGGTGCACGGCTGGGCACTGCTAGGTGGCTCAGGCGCGCTGGGGTTGTGAAGGAATTAGGCGTAGGCGTGCCCAAAGTATGTCAAGTGTGACAATTTTTGACCTATTTTAGTAAAATAGGCATAACATTTTCATACGAACTCTGATTGAGGCGATTCAAGATAATCCAGAACGAGGAAGAATAGACCTACAACTTTTATTTTTTAAGTTTTTCAATTTAAGGTATGTAACAGCAGTAAAATTGGTCATTGTTAGGATTGTTATGTTTCCAGGGGCAATCGGAGGGCGTCAGGCATGCACATATGCTAGTATAGTGCTTCTGACGATAAAAGATGTTATTCTAAGTTATAAAACATAAATGTTAGTAATATAATGATACTTAACATTAATAAATGATGTATTAGATAATTTATGTCAGCACACTAAGCATACACCTGAGAGACGATTTGGGCGTGTGATGAATGAAAGTCAAAACGCCGTGGAAAGTGTTAATGAACATTATAAGATATGGAATGGGTTTAATATAAAACCCATAAGTATTCCTATTAAGACTTAAACACTTGAATGAATTTCGAATATTACATAAGTCGAAAAGTTAACACAATCTAATTGAACTTTGTGTACTAATTAACAGGAAGGATTATGAGATGTGGAGTAGTGTTTACATTACAATTACTATGTGTTGTTATGTGACTAATAATTAATATGTATGATTATATAATGGTGTAGGGCACGTGAAGTGTAGATAACTGTAAGTTGTTAAACTGTTATTGGTAAACAACAATAAAGGCAAGTCTTTCAGTTCCTATTTGCTATGTGAGCTTGGTGATTAGCTGTTTTAAATCTTTATTGCAAAGAACATGATGTGTTATATATATGTTGAATGTATGAAATGTTAAATTCAACTTATGACTACGTTGATTGAGTAAGGAACTCAATCTTTATACTTATAATATGAACTGTAGCATGTATGTTATGTTAGTCCAATATTTATGAGATATATGTTAAGCATTTTATTATCTGCTACGTGATGCATGAAAACTGTTAGATTTTGCTGGGCTGACGAGCTCAACCTTGAAAATAATCATTTTTGCAGGTTAAGGATTGAAGGTAACACTATGTGCTACTTGAATGACGTGGATCAAAAATAATACACGAAGATTAATATTTTAGATAAATATTGTTATTTCTTTAAACCATGATTAAGGTTCATGAGATGTATTTAATGTTTTCTGATGTATATGTTAAGTTGAGTTGTAAAGTTAAAGTTTGAGTTGTCCGATGTATAAAGGATATCGTTTTGATATGTAAGTATATATATGTTAACTCTGATAAAGTGAATCATGGATTATATATGATTCAATGACATGTAGATGATAAAGGTTTTGATTCAGGGAATTAAAGAAAGAAGATATTAAATTTTAAATTATTCCGTATTTTATTAAGTTAACATCGAATAATGATGTAAAATCAGAAGTTAGACGTGTTATTAACGACCGAAGTTGATAATTGAATTGTATGAATTTTGGGGTAGTTACAGTTGGTATCAAAGCAGTAGGTTATAAACCTTAGGTAGGAGTACCGTAGGCTATAACCTTAGAGAAGGAATGTGAAGATAATAAAAGTATAAGCTCAAATTGAGTTTAAAAAATAAGATGTAATTTAAGAAATTTATAAAGAATGGATTAAAACATGCGTGAGAGGATTCAAAGAAGAATCTCGCAAAGTTATAAAGAGTATGAATGTGGGGTACCCAACTCCAATAATAAGGATGTAAGGTGATAATAAATAGACAATGTCTATAAAAAGAGAATGATAAGGAAGTTAAGAATAAAGAGTTATATTTAAGTATGGTGCAAATGTACTCTTTAATAGTTGATGTATGGTATATGGACTAAACGATTCCTTCATAGAGAGGAGGTATATACGAACTAGCAACTCAGAACCTAGTTTATTGGTTGTTTTTGGAAAACCACTCAGCGTACCATATTGAAACTGTTAGAGACTCGATGAGTGCCAATTATAGAAAATGGATATGTACGATGAAAATGTAGAACTTGAATGAAATGTTGAGCAATGTAAATGAAGTTAGAAATTCTTAAAGTAAGAATTGTTATATAAACAAGAAAATTCAAAAGAAGAATCTTGAAGAGATATAAAGATAAGAAATGGGAGTTACCTAACTCCAATAGCCAAGATAATGAATAATGTCGTAAATGTTGAAAAGGGGAAAGAATGAGGATCGTAAAACAAAACGATCACGAGTTAAGAAAAGAATTTTAAGGGAGATGATTATAGAATAAGATCACGACGTGATCTGTTTAAGTTATAAAAGGAAGATGGTTTGTAATGTTTGAATAATTATAGCTTGATGCTATGAAGATAATGTACTATGAAATAAGTACGAGGTAAACTCGAGAGGAGTTATAAATGATGAGGTACGAAAAGAATCGTATCGAGCAAAGAGCAAGTTATAAGTAAGATAGAGTTAGGAGGGATTTCAATTGAGGACTCATGTGATGGTTTTTTTGGTGTCGCGCTATCAATGTATATGTGGCGAAAAGGTGATTCTTTTCTAATGTGTATATTTGATAGTTAGAAACTATTAAGATTAGTCAAATATTATTAGGATTAGGTGTGGTTCTTAAAACTAATGCATATGGTAAGTTCGTGACTCATAATAATATGGTATATTTTGAACCCCTCAGCGAATGGACGCCTATGGTCTGACTAGGATAAGTTCTTAAACTCATATTATTGTGGCAAGTCTTGAACTTCCAATGTGTGGTAAGTTTGATGAACTGGGGTATAATTAAGTGTGAATGGAGTATTGAGGATGATAGGAATAGATAGATTTATTAAGCAATGGATCATTATAGAAAGTGGAGTTGATGGTGGAAGCACGGGTATTCAAAATCTTCTAGCTATGCTAGACTTCAAAATTTTTGACATCAAGCTAATTTCGCACTATGTGCCTTTTTAAAATGAATTTTTACTTTCAACGCATGGTGACAAATTTGTATGTGTGGACTTCGGGATACTGACACATCGTTACCTGTTGAGATATGATATCACTAAAACTGATTTTCAAAGATTCTTTGAACTGTTTAAAGAATAGTCTATGCTAATTGTTTCGTCTAGACGAAAATAATTTGAAAATATCAAAATATATTTTATATCTTTAATGCGTCATGGAACCTTGTGCAAATATGATAAAAAAGATGGAGTTATCAATGCAGAATTTCTTAGTGTTGGATGTGATCTAAGGATCGTCAGCCCACTATGGTATGATGTAGTATGACAAAGTCACAAAAAGACGGAATCCTCAAACGAACTGTAAATACAATACGGTATCATGACGTCATAAAAATATTTTTGAGATTTTTTTAAGATATGAGAATATATATATATATATATATATATATATATATATATATATATTTCGATTGATGAGTTATTAATACTGCTTCCCAATTATTGATATGAGTTATTAATACTGCTTCCCAATTATTGAGCAATTATGGAAGATTCTTGCTATTCTAAAAGGTGAATATGGTAAGGATGATATTCCTTAGAAAGAAGTAAGTCGTAGAATGTGACACTGAATGATGAATATATTGAATAAGTGAGAAAAGAAATTTTGAAATGAGAAGGAGATGAGCTATCAAAGAATAATATAAATCTTTTAATAGAAAAGTTTAATAATTGTAGAAAGATCTTTGTGGAATGGAGTGGTTATAAAATCTAATGAATGAATAAAGTATTAACGTAAAATATATTTTGATAGATTGAATGAATAAAGATTAATAAATAAAATTTCGAGGAAAAAATTCTTAGAATAATAGGTGAATGTAATATCCCGAGTGTTTATGATAACCATCCTTAGAAAAGGAAATAAATGGGTTAATGAATATATAATACTCAAATATAATTGAGTCTAAGTAAAGGTTATGAAATATAAAACCTATATTAAGGTAATGTGTTGAAGTTATTCAACGATAATTTTTTTAGAGAGATTTGATAAAAACCTGAGTAAGGTAGTGTATCGGTGATTCCGAGGACGAAATCCTTATAAGGAGGGAAGGATGTGACAATTCGAATTTTTATAAGTTATTAAAATAAAATTTTAATATTTAAAATTCTTATTATGAGATATTTTTAGTTTGAGTGTGTATATATACTTGCTATATATTTTGAAATATGTGATCTGGTGTGAAGATATATATATATATATATATATATATATATATATATATATATATATATATATATATATATTTTGGGAAAGTGAGGTTTTAGAGTTAAGTTAACTATTGAAGAAATTAAATGAATTTGGTAATTGTTTTAACTATTTATTAAATTAAATAAATATTTTAAATAATTTATTTATTGAGAAAAATAAATAATTTATGAAATTGTGGTATAATAATTTAGTTATGTGTGTACGATAATTAAATTAAAGCAAAGGTAAATTCTATTCTTTAAAGATTTAATTTAATGAATTAATTAAATTAAATGAGTTGTTTAATATGAAAGAAAATAAGTATATTAAATAAAGTAATGTTTAAGTCTAATTTATTAATTAAATTAGATACATGTAATTATTTATTAATATTTATAAGTATAATTATAATAAAATTATAATTATTATTAATCATTATTATAAGTTATTTATATTAACTAAAGGTGTGACACATGAAACTATATAATATAATATTATTAAAATAATCTAGTTTGGGGGAATTGGTGTGTGGCCAAACAAGGCCTTGTGGCCTTTGGTCTAATTTAACTGATGAAGACGTAATATTGTGTAACTGAAAGAGTACGTGGGAGGACGGTCATATCAGTTTATTTTTCTACACGTCTAAATTTTTAAGGCTAAGTTCAGAGAGGATTTGGTGAGAAGAAGGAAACACAGAGAGTTTGGAGAGAGAACAAGAGAGGAAACATGGTGAATTAGATTCTCTGTGATTATCAAGGAGAGGAATTCTAAACCTAGTCGTCATCTTTAGCTAGTCAACAATCAAGGAATAAGGTATAACTTACTTCAATTTTAACTCTTATGTTTGGATTTTCTATTGATAATTGTGTTGGATTGATACATATACATGTATGTAAGATTTATACTTTGTTAATCATCACATCTGAGTGTTGTTTGAGTATCAAATTCATGAAATTTTGGTTTATAGGAAGAAAAGTAAATAACAGTGTATGTTTATGAAAAATGGTTTAAGAAAGTATAAATTTTTATGTCTAGTATGTGTTATAATCTATAACTTGGTATTGGATTTTGTTAGTATGTGAAGAAACGAAAACTGCGTAGTTTAAATCATGTCAATTGGTTAAGAAACGAAGTCGTGGCGATTGAATTCGCTAAATGTGTTTAAAACATGAAAATATAGCATGAACACTGAATTGAAACCCTTAAAATGATTTGTTAATATGTTTGAAGTGTTATAATTATTCTATAGATGAGTAGCTAAGAGTTTAACGAGTCCAACGAAATGAAAACCAACTAATTCTGACTTAAAATGAAGAAGTTGTGAAGGTTTGAAGTAAAAATATTGCAAAATCTGTAATCTAGGCGAAGCCAAGCACAGGCGCGCTGCCCAGGAGGGCAGGCGCACTGCTGGACGCTGCTAGGTGGTGCGGGCACACTATGGTTGTGAAGGAATTGGGCGCGGTCGCGCCCAAAGAATGTCAGGTGTGACTATTTTGACTTATTTTAGTAAAATAGGCATAACATTTTTATACGAACTCCGATTGAGGCGATTCAAGATGATCTGGAACGAGGACGAATAGACCTATAAATTTTATTCTTTAAGTTTTTCAATTTAAGGTGTGTAACAGCAGTCAAAATGGCCATATATAGGACTGTTGTGTTTTTGGGAGCAATCGGAGGGCTTCGGGCATTCACATATGCTATTATAGTGTTTCTGACGATAAAGGATGTTATTCTAAGTTATAAAACATAAATGTTAGTAAATATAATGATGTTTAACATTAATAAATGATGTATTAGATAAGTTATGTAAGCACACTAAGCATACACAAAAGAGACGATTGGGCCGTGTGACGAATGAAAGTCGAAACGCCGTGGCAAATGTTAATGAAAATTATAAGATATGAAATGGGTTTAATATAAAACCCATAAGTATTTATATCAAGACTTAAACACTTGAATGAATTTTGAATATTACATAAGTCGAAAAATTAACACAATCTAATTGAACATTGTGTGCTAATTAATAGGAAGGATTATGAGATGTGGAGTAGTGTTTACATTACAATTACTATGTGTTTTTATGTGACTAATAATTGATGTGTATGATTATATAATGGTATAGGGCACGTGAAGTGCAGATAACTATAAGTTGTTAAACTGTTATTTGTAAACAACAATCAAGGCAAGTCTTTCAGTTCCTATTTGCTATGTGAACTTGGTGATTAGCTGTTTTAAATCTTTATTGCAAAGAGCATGATGTGTTATATATATGTTGAATGTATGAAATGTTAAATTCAACTTATGACTACGTTGATTGAGTAAAGCATGCTAATTGAGTAAGGAACTCAATCTTTATACTTGTTATATGAACTGTAGCATGTATGTTATGTTAGTCCAATGTTTATGAGATATATGTTGAGCTTGTTATTATATGCTACGTGATGCATGAAAACTGTTAGATTTTGCTAGGCTGTCGAGCTCAACTTTTCAAATAACCATTTTTGCAGGTTAAAGATTGAAGGTAACACTATATGCTACTTGAATGACGTGGATCAAAAATAATACACAAAGATTAATATTTTAGATAAAGATTGTTATTTTTTAAAACCATGATTAACGTTCATGAGATTTATTTAATATTTTATGATGTATATGTTATGTTGAGTTGTAAAGTTAAAGTTTGAGTTGTCCGATGTATAAAGGATATCAATTTGATTTGTAAGTATATATATGTTAACTCTGACAAAGTGAATCACGGATTATATATGATTCAATGACATGTAGATGATAAAGGTTTTGATTTAGGTAATTAAAGTAAGAAGATAGAAAAAGTTTAAATTATTCTGCATTTTACTAATTTAACATCGATTAATGATGTAAAATCAGAAGTTAGACGTGTTATTAACGACCGAAGTCGATAATTGAATTGTATGAATTGTGGGGTCGTTACAGGGTACTCTGAGTTCCTCGACGGAAAGAGGGATTATTTTGGTTCTTCTCTTTTTGGTATGAAAGATTTTGGTACGTTCGGCTATGGGCTTATCTAGGAGACTTTCGTTAAGGGTGGGGACATGTACATGTTTTGGTTTTCTGATAGCTCTTCTCTTTCTACTAGGATGGATTATTTCTTTGGTGGGAGTTGGTTCAGCAGTTTATGTTTCATAGGCTTGGGGTTCAGTAGTTGGTGGTTCAATGGTCTGAGGTTCAATAGTTTGAGACTCAGACGTTTGAGGTTCAGAAGTTTGGGGTTCAGTAGATGGGGGATCGGCAGGATTTTGAGTTGGTTTGGCATGAAGGAATTTTTCTAAATCTGTTAGTTCCTCGTTGGCACAATAGTTATCTAGAAGGGGGGGTTGAATAGATATTTAAAAAATCTTTTCGTTTTAAACTTGTTCTTTGATGATGATTAAAACTTAGCGGAATTGATGTTTGTTTTAATCTTCTTTACAAAGAAGTGGAGTTATGAGAGTGAGGCAGTTATAGCAGTTATGGCAGATATAACAGTTATAGTTATGAACGCAAAAGACACAGTCGTTTTAAGTGGTTCAGAGCACTTAAAGCTCGTAGTCCACTCTTCTACTCAACGAGTAGGATATCCATTAAGGATGTCTTTTACAACTTGTGAATCAAACAGATTCCTTCTAGACCAGCAGTCTAGGAACTTCTTAGTTCACTCTTGAACTCTTCAAGTCCAGCAGACTTGGCTCTTTTACGGTTCACTTAGAAATCTTTAAGTCCAACAGACTTGGTACTCTTCTTCAGTTGATTGATAGATGTTGAGTTCTTGATGGTTGCTACTCAGTTGCTGTTTAAGAACTTGTTCGAAAGAACTGAGTAGTTGAGCAAGCTTTGTTAATTCTCATATTATAGAGTTGAGCTTGAGAGTTGTTCACGTTGTTTGTTCAATGCTTGTTTACTTCTCTCTCATCTGCTTGATTTGCATATATGTGATCTTGAAAACTATCTGTTGGATCCATCCGTTGAGACATTAAATGTGTTTGACCTTTCTGATCTTTGATGGAGATATTTCTGCACATCTTCTAAAACTACATTCTGGCCCACTGACACTGCAGACTGCTTTCTCACCTAACACCTGAAAAGATGTTTTCCCCCTTACCAATGGTACTTTCCTTAGCTTCTTCAATACGCCTCTTTGTTGCATACTAAGGATATTTTCTTGTGACTTTGGGACTGGTGAGTACTGTAGCGTTTAGAATCCATTCCACTTATATTGGAATCTATCTTCCACACAAATTATGCGGCTCGACGTTTTCTGACACAAGACAGATGATACTCTACGATTCAGATCATGGTGACTTTTCGCCTTGGTGCCTGGTTTGATGCTATCAGCCGAGAGCACTACGATTTCGCTAAAGTCTTTGCACACTACGATCTTTTCTTGGTTAAGTTGTAAACTCTACGTTTCAGAGAGGACTCTACCATCGTTGACTTGTAAACTTTACGTTTCCTTCAGCACACTACGATCGTTAAGTTGGCTCAGCAAACGTTGAGACCACTTTACGATTTCTGAAGAGGCCCTTCAAGGTAGGCACACTACGATCTTTGAAGCTCTACATTTCTGCCTTGACTCCTGCAATGTTGATCAGATTTATATACTGACTTCTTCAAAGCCTATCTATTACATCTCAAGATCAACCTAATAGCTTTGATCTTTCTATATATACAATCTATAAAAGAATGATACACGTTAAGAGCTTAGATCAACCTAACAAATTTGATCTATCACTAAGTCCTTGTACATATCTTACTTGAAGGACTTTACAACTAATCATGAGCATATACATTAAAACATCAAATCATAATATGTATTCTCCCAACAATCTCCCCCTATTTGCTGTTGCCATAAATAAGGAGATTTGTTGTCATGATTATTAGTGTCTAGATGCATTTACAGGAAATTTAAACATGACTTAGTATTTCAGTGAGCAGCTAAAATTTCTAGAGAATAAGCATGAATTTATTGATGTTCAAGAAATATTGCAGTTTAGCTTTACATCAATAAAAATTTAAAGTTTCAACTTATCTCTATTTCTTTGACCTTTTCCTTGGAGGATTGACATACTCCTCGGCCCTTCTTTTCCTGCTAGCTTCATCCCTTCTAGGTAACTCTTCCAGCTCACTTGGACTTACTATGGGGTTGTGATCATGCATGTTCATGAATGTTGGATCTCCAATTGGCATTCTTAGGCCTGTGGTGGTCACATTTGGTGAGCTGGTAGTTGGCCCTTGACTTCTTAAAGGCTGAACCATCAAGACTTCATGCTGATCATATCGTTGAGTCTGATTGCTCGATCGTGGAGTCTGTTGGTGGAACTGGCTTGCAGGATGGCTTCGTAAAAATTGTCCTCTTCCCCTTTCTTGGTTTCCTTGACCTCCTCTGCCTCAGCCCTGATTTCCCTGTGCTCCTTGAACTCCTTTCCCTTTATTCTCCCCCTTTATGTCAGCATCAAGGGTTCGAATGTCTGCAGAAAGTCGATTCACTCCTTGGACAAGCTCGTTCAGTTGTCTTTGTGTCTGAGCAATGTCCTCTCGATTTTCCTTGATCTAGATTTCAGATCTAGCTTCTTTGTTTCAGAGGGCAGTGAGAACAATGTCATTCTGTCGTTCCTGATTGACATAAGATTTTTAGAATTCTTGGACTGAAGCTTTCAAGTTGATGATGTTCTCCAACATAAGTTTATTTTGAACTTCTTGATGTTTCTGGATTTCAAGAACAGCCTCTCTTTGCTTGGTGGCTATCTGGAAGTGAATCTTATCTCTGTCATTCATGCTCTTAAGAATTTCTTGGATAATTTCCCTCAGCTTGTTTATAAGCTCAGCGTTCATAGTGCCAGGAAAATTATTTGCAGTTGTGATCATTTGATTTAGCCGGATATGAATGAGGTCAGAGTGAGATTCCAGGCTTTCTTCTATGTTCTTGACCATGTTCTTGGATGCTTCCTTCAAGTCATCCTTCGTGGGCAGATTTGGGAAAGTATCATTGGTTTGAGGATTGTTGAATGGAGGGGTTGTTTTTTGGGATTTATCTTGCAGTGAGCAGAGAGCAAGATCAAGACTAAAGTAGTCATTGGAGGAGGAAGAGGATGGTATGTCTGATGGAGGGGCCTGAGTTTCGATGTCTGGAATATGTTGCTAAACGATTTCAATTTGGGACTCTACGATGGGGCTAGAGTCAGGAATCGTAGAGGTGGTGGTTTGTGGGAGCAAAATGAAGTTGACTGCATTTGGTTCCTCAGTTACAGAATTTCTTGATTCTGCAACTGGAAATTGATTTACTGGATTAAGAATCACTTCCAACCATTGAGGGAATTCATAGAATTGACTAAATGAGGATGATGGCAAGTGATTAATTCTGAATTGGGTAGGGATAGACAATACCTCAAGTTTATCCTTTGAGGAAGAGTTGTTGGTAAGCAATTTCTTGGAAAAATTAAATCTCCCTGGAAATCCATGAGCCAATACTGACATAGCTGGATACTCTTTGAAGCTTCAGAACATGTGATCCCAAGAGTTTAGGATTTGAGCTTGATGGTATGGCATCATGGGTAGGTATGAGAACATCTGATTGACGAGATAGCTTCTATACCCATCTCTGCCCACACAAGTGATCTGAAGGTCATCATCATCTTCTTCCTATTCTCTTTCTTCGTTAGAGGACTCCATTATCTCAATGGGCTCTTGATTATCTTTTACTGGTTCCTCTTCATTTCTGGTAGGGACATCTTCTTCTGCCATGGAGATATCCTGAGGCTCCCCCTCAACTTGATTATCTTCTTGTAAGCTCAAAAACTCCCCCTCACGTGGAGAATCTTCTTGAGTTTCTGGCATCTCCCCCTCAGCTGGTGTATTCTCTATCATGAGAATTTCAGGGATCTCCCCCTCAGCTGGAGCACTGTCCTCTTGACTTGCTCTGGACAGTTCCTTCTTGGAAACCATACTCTTTGCTTCCTTCTTGAGCAATTTTTCATTTTCAAGAATGTACTTCTTATCCAGCTTTCTCCTTGATTTGCTAGGCTTAGCCACAGCTTCAGGACTTTCTTGATTCTCAGTTTTGTCCTGTTCAACAGCCACTATGCCTAAAGCAGCTGCTTCCTTGCCTGCCATACTTGGTCTGGTCTCTACGAATAGTAGAGACTCTACGATTAAGGTGACTGATGGACTTTTGGACTTATGACCAACTTTGTTCTTCTTCAAGATCTGGGATATGGTAGTCTGATCCTCATCTACTTCATCTTGCTGCTGCTTTCTTCTTAGCATCTTCAGAGTCTCTATATCAGAGTACTCTACAGGTATATCAGTGGTAGATCCTTGAGGCTCTTCTACCAGTCTAGACTTTAGCTTCCTCTTGCCCTTGCTCTTTCTGGTAAGAACAGAGTGTTCTTCTTTGTTGGATTCTTCTTCTTCTTCGATCTCCCTGACCACAGACATGTTTCCTGGAATGCCTAAGTCCTTCAGATCTGTGATAGCCCCGAATCCGGGCCCCGAATCGCCGCGGATCCGGTATACTATTTCTATCACAATTGCGGAAGATATAAACATAAATTGTTTATACAATACATTACACACTATTCCCCAAGGTCGAGTAACCTTAACTTAATACACATTTCATAAGTTATCTAACACACAACATTATTAACAACTATTCTATTACAAAATAGCTACATATATTGCCCAAGCTGAACTTGGCTTTAACGGTTTCCTGTATCCGAACGCATTCACCTTTTCTGCAATATTTTATCATGATATAGCAAGGGTGAGCATGAAAGTTGCCCAGCAAGTTTATATACAACAATATAACGATATATCATGATTGAAGAGTATGAATAATGAGCTCGCTATAATTCATCAATATAATTGAGAACTAGCACAAACAAATTTTTGACTGAACAAGTATTATACATGAACAAACATTTCTGAACCAACTGGTAATGAAGGTGATCAGCCTTTCATACCTGACTTATACATGCAAGATGTACAGAATACAATTTTTGTGACAATCAGCAATGATTAACCATAAACTTGAATAAAACACTCTTATTAGAGTTAAGTACAAAGAAACTTGCCTGAACCGTTGATTACCGCAACGCAATTTAATTTAATCTCTCACAAAAGACCTATCAGTTATAAGATTGATCTTTTAATCAGTATAACATACTTTATTCCACAATACTATCTAATACTTAATCAAATATTAGATAACAACTTAACAAGTCAATATTATTATCATCATTTGATAATTATTCAATCATTATATCATATCCCTTATGATTTAACACTCGCTTTTCATTTCATAAATTATTCATTAACATGTAATAAGGCAAACACTAATCCAGCACCCTGGATTCTATATCTAACAACCAAATTATTATTCAGCAACTTGAATTCCAAATCCATCAATTTAACCCTCAATCCCACAAACCGGATTCAACACATTTTCAATTCAGCAAACTGTTTTCCAATCCAGCAAACTGTATTCTATATCCGTATCACGAAAATACCAAATCAGTGAATTATTCTCCTATCCTTTGGTCAAACATATATACATGTATTTCATGCACAAAATTTATTTTTCCATAATTTTCCAACTTCCTTTGGTATTTTTCAAAAATTAATTTCTAGTACGTAGCTTAAGAAATTAGCTACCTCGTGCTTAACTCCAGTAATACCCATCTTTTGGCATAATCTTATATATGTTAACATGATACTCCATTTTAAATTTCGTGGCAATCGGAGTTGTAGAACTCCGGTTATAGCGATTTCCGTCGGAAAATCACAAAAATTGAAACGATCATAACTTGGTCATTTTAACTCGGAATTAGCTCATTTTTGGACACGAGCTACATAATACCATATATTTTCATTTTCCAAAAGCCTGGAATTTTTATCATTAAATAAATATCCAAAACAGCTCCCGGAAAATTTTGAGCAGAAACTTTTTATCAATTGGCAGTTTTGGAGTCCTTCACCAAAACTTAAATAAAACGAAATCTGTAACTCCGATTAATGATCCGTCACTTTTGTTGGGTTCATATCTTTCTGAACTACAGTTTTCATCTATCACAATCCATATTTGGACATGTTAACTCCCGGAATTTAGCCCGGTAGTGGCTGTTACAAAACTGTCCTTTTAACAGTTTTCTTATCTTTGTGTAGTTTGGGAGAAATCCCATAACTTGTTCAATATTCAACCTATTTGAGTAATTCAAAAGGGATTTTACCCTTAACACATATATCTAGTATCCCCAGAACATAAATCATAAATATCCATCATAGATTTCAAAGATCCAAAAGCTTGATCACACTTTTAAAAGTTTAACTTTTCTAGAAAATCTCCATTCTTCAATTCCTATAGATTTCCACCAAATCAACCCCCATTATGGGTAGATCCAAACAATAAACACTTATTAACATGTATATACATGGCTTTTGAGTTTAGAAACAAAGTTTCTTATTTCATCAAACAAGCATCAAATACAAGATTAAATAAGATTTTCTACACTTTGAAAACCTAGCTTCACTTTTCTTGCTTTTGATCTAACTTTTGATCCATAAAAGAGTTGGATCTAAACATAGAACACCTTTGAACACCAAGATCTAGGGTTATAACCTCAAGATCACAACTTCAAGTTGTAAAAAAAATTCAAATCAAATCAAAAAGAAAATTAGACTACATAAGTGGAAATTTTGTTATACCTTAGCTTGATTTCTTGCTAAACCTTCTTCTTCTTCTTAGCTTGATCATAGAGCTTGGATGCCTTACCTAAAACTCTCCTTTCTCTTCACCATGAGGCTTCCGAACTAGCCCTCCCTCTCACTCTCTCATACACGAAAATTCTAGAGAGAAAATAGATTTAGTTGGCATGATAAATAAAGTGAGATATTTTTCTTACTTTTCTTAATTTAATCAAATTGATTCAATGAATCTCATTGCTAGGTGGCTGATTTGTATGGCTTTAGTCACATGCTATGCTATGTTAGGTTTAGGGTTTGTTCAACCACTCCAAAGATAAGGCAAGATTTGCAAGCTTTCTCAAAAAAAATCCACAAAGGGTATTTTAGTCCTTTCCTTTTATTTCTAGATTTCTCAATTGTTGCATCCCTTAGGGTTTAGGTTTTGAGCAATCTAGGATTTAGGGTTGGTCACCAAACCAATATCTTGCCAATATTTGCAAGTTACCCTAAAAAAAATGTGACACATAGCCTAATTGGGTGAATTATCTATTGCCAATTATGTGGTATATAAATGGATGATGTGCATGCACATCTCCCTTTCCTTTCACCTCTTCATTACCCGGCCAAGTGGCCTCTCTTTCTCCCACATTTTAATTTCTATTAGTCTCCCAATATCTTAGCTTGCTAGCCTTGGTTAATAATTATATACTAAGCTATAAAAGGCTAGGCTATTTAGGTGAGTTGGTAAACAACTAAAGTGAGCAATTAATACATTCTTCCCCTCTTATTTCCTTCTCTAGCAACCGGCCATGTGGCCTTAGAATGCTCCAAGTCTTGCTTTATTTACTAAATGCTTATTTGATTTAACAAATGTCCAAAAATTCCTCTCCCACTTGGCTAAAAGTTGGGTTATTCCTTTACTGTATTGCTTGGCCTCTAACCAATATCATTCGCCAACACTTGGGCTATAAAATATACATAATACACTACATTCAATTCTTATCCAACCCAATTCATTTACTTAGGGTTTTCACTTCTCCATTAAAACACAAATCCTTGCTCATATACATTTATTTCCTTAACCCAATTAGACTTGCTATAATTAGGTTATAAAATTAATCAACCGAGATGTATAAAATAAATCTCTTAGAATTAGTAAGTATTCTAAATACCACAATTCTCTTTTTCCATAACCCTTAAGTTATTAAATCCTTCATTCCTAATTTATATAATTAGGGTTACACTAGTTTCTTTTGTTTGTTTATATAATAAACAAATATAAACCATCACATAATGTTCATATCCCTTACACACAACTTTTTAACCCTTAGGGTTTAATACTTCGCATTTAGGATTCCCAAATTAGGGTTTAAATATCCGAATTAGGGTTTCGGATTCTCGAAACTAAAATTAAAGTTTCTGAGCGTATCGTTAGAGCTTTCTAACTATCCGTTAGATTTTTCTAACTTAATAAACGTATGATTAACATAACTTTAGGGTTTTCTAAAGTTATAAATTATCTGATCAATCCTTGATCTCAAATCATTACGGTTCACATATGTAATCAAATATACCAACTAGTATTCACTTCGATACTTATCCCTGATAATTCTTCAAAAGAATTTTAAATCTACCATAATCTTATACCTCATTACTAGACTATCACTTACAGTCTATCACATAATTCAAGTTTTGTTCAAAACTTTTGAAATTCTTGGAATTTCATTACATAACTGCCAATTCTATACACTTATTTCCTGTCTAGGTCCTAATATTGAACCTTAAATCAATCAATTATGATTTTAATAAATTCTCCAAATTCTCGGGTTGTCACAAGATCCCCAGTTCTTCCACTTGATTCGGTCATCATTCGAACATACTCAGTTGGGTTCCTCTTCCAATTTTCAAACAATTTTTGGGTCATACGTCTGTTTGGGTTGATAGCTTCTCCTTATTCATCCCCAATTTTGTCACCCAAGGCTGATTGTAGAATGATACTTATGAATTTCCCATATAGCATCTTTTGAGGGCTTTTCAATTTCTTTGATTTTATGATCCACTTACCAATCCACTCGAGCAATAGGGCTCCATAGTTGAGTTATATTCCATAACTCATGGCAGTCATGAGCCTGAGTAGGACTTCATTTACAGAGTTATGACCGGAGCTCTTGTAGTATATACATTTCCCAACTATATCGGCTAGAAATTCATACCTCTGTGGCAACTCCTTCTTCTTGTACCCTTTCACAGAGGGGAGTTTCTTGTGATGCATTCTTCTAAGTCCTTCTTGGAAGTCTACGCTATCTAAGAATGGATGCCCTTCATTTTTGAGACCTAGGGCGAGGTTGATATCTTCGACCTTCAGTCTGATTTCCACATCCATTACTCTCGTAGTGATGATGTTGTCTTGAAATACTCCATTTATGTAGAACTCTTTCACTAACATGGGATAAATTAAAGTATTTGTGCTTAAGGCTTCTTTGAGACATGCCTTCTTCAGTAAGGCCAGAGTCTTATGGAACTTGGGTTAAGCTGTTTTGAACTCGTCAAAACAGAGTTTGTAGCTTGAGATAACACTGGATAACGCCATTGATTTTCTTTCTGGAAGTGAGATTTGACTGAGCTTTCCTCGATTTAGGGCTTCTGCTTTGAGAGAAAATGTGAGAGATGATCTTTTGAACTTCTGATTTCAAAAATACGATTTCATTTTTTACTTGTAACTTCCCTCTCTCCTTTTTGCTTAGTGGGACAGGTGTCGACTTTAGCTTGGCTCTACGATTTTGACTAATAAGGATTGTACTGATTTGCCCTTGACTCCTGCAGAGCTGAGGTGTCCTTAGGGAGGACTACGATCATTGAGGTAGTTTAGTGATCGTTGAGTACTTTGCATTTGTCGTGTCTGATCTACGATCGTCGGGTCTGTAAAGCATTCGTCGTGTCTAATCTACGATCGTCGAGTCTGACCGGATCCTTGTGATGAGTTTTTGACATAGCATTCTTTTAAGGTAACTCAGGAAGTGCCAGCCTCTTGGAGTGAGTCAAGGGTTAGGTTTGTTCCTGAAGCGCTTATCAGAGGGATTGCTATGTTTAGAAGCTTATCATCACAGGATGCACTCTTGCTTTGTTGATGGGACTTTTGTCATCGTTGAGTTTGCTCTACGATGGTTGAGTCTTTGCTACGATCGTTGAGGTGGTTTTGTCTCTTCAGCTCTATGATCGTGGACTTCCCTTGATCATGACTACAATTTTAAGTTCAGCCTTTGTATCTGTTATGGTTAGCACAATCTAGAGCATATATTTTATGGTTGTAGATTTAGCATGCCTAGTTCACTTATTAACTTATTAAATCTAGATTCATTTAGAGGTTTTGTAAAAACATCAGCAAGTTGATTTTCAGTAGGGATATATTGTAAAGATATAGTTTCATTCTGTACATGATCCCTAATGAAGTGATACCTTATCTCTATGTGCTTAGTCCTAGAATGCATAACAGGATTATAAGTTATTGCTATGGCACTTGTGTCATCACAGTGAATGGGAATAGATTTGAAATCAAACTCATAGTCAGCTAGCTGATTTCTCATCCATAGGATCTGAGCACAACAGCTGCCAGCAGTAATGTATTCAGCTTTTGCAGTTGAAGTAGAAACTGAGTTTTGCTTTTTGCTAAACCAGGACACAAGTCTGTTTCCTAGCAATTGACAGGTGCCACTGGTACTCTTTCTATCTATTTTGCATCCTGTAAAATCAGCATATGTGAATCCTGTTAGAGTTTATGCCCTAGAGGCCAATTATTTGATATAATTGCTTAACGTTTTGATATTATATTTGATTAAATAAATATATGATTTTATTATGGTTATATTTACTGCGTAATATAATTGTTAACATAATAAAATTTCTTAGAATAGTGATACAAATTATATAGTTTCCAAGTATGTGACTTGAGCATGAAATTATATAATTATAATTAGTATCATTGTTCTTAAATGTCCCTAGTCGAGTATCATTGTTGATGGGACAACAATGATGCATTGAGACTAGTATGTGGATTGACTGATGACCAAATCTCATTGGTCATAAATATATGAGATATTAAGTCAATGCATAGGTAAATGTTAGAGAACGATGTACTGGACAGACCCACCATGACAATTCTATATGGAGCATTATGCGAAGTGTCATTAGAAATTCTCATAGTGATAATGATGTAATGGTCCTCTGACCTGAAATCGCTATATTACTACACGAAAATTTATGTACTTTGATATCATCAAATGTCACCTTTAATAGGGTGGACTATAAAGGTGATTATTGGGTTCATCATGAATCGTGTGAGAAATATGAGTGATCTAGATGGAATTTAACCATCCTATATATTATGGGTGATATACATAGGCCTCTTGATTAAGTAGGACTATGAAATGCATGGCCTAGCTCAAATAGTGATTTGTTTAATATAGTCTACTCATTGATCAAGAAAACTCAGATTAAATTATGAAAAGTATGACACATTCCATGACTCGAGTTTAATCTAGGATATTGATGAATGGGTAGTATACCAATGAATTGGATACATTTGGACTTAAGTTATTGCATTTTTAAGTTATTTAGTAGCATTTTATTGTGTTTATATCTTGTTTTGCAGATTTGGAAGCTGAAGGGGGCAATTATGGGAAATTCAAGCAAATAATGGCAATTCGGTAATTATGGCGAAGTCCAGCGCCGGGGCGCTGGAATTAGTACTATCCACAGCGCCGGGGCGCTGAGCCTCGGCTGGCGTTGACTGGGGACGCGCGTTTGACTTCCGGATGGACTTAATTTGGTCATGGAGAGCTAAAATAAAACCTAATTGGAGAAGGATTGTGGGGATATAAAAAGAAACAAAGTGCTGAAATAAAGGGGGCTCGTTTTGGACTTTTATTTTCTGAAGAAAGGATTCAAGAAGCTCTCTATTGCAGGCTACGTGAGATTGCTTGGAGATTAGGGATTGGCTACAGAGTTTATTCTTTTTCTCCTTATTTTTAATTTATAATTCTTTAAGGATGATTTGTCAACGATTAATGTTTTTTATTTCCGAGATGAACTAATTCTTTCATTAAGATTTCAATTGAACCTTTTATGACTATAAAGTAGTTATTCATTCATTCTAATTACTTATGTTGGAGTGAATTGTTCATCATGTTTTGACTTTATTGCGTAATTATTTGGCCAATAATTATCCTGTTATTCTAGAAGGAATTGGAAAAGGAATTCTAGGGTTAGAACTGGGCATGATGATATGTGACTTGATTATTTGCATAATTAGGTTTGTGAATTGAATGGAAATATCTTTTCACCGCATGTAACACATAGGGAATTGGAATTGGAAAGCGTTTAATTCAATTGTTTTGCATAGGAATATAGCAAGATTAATCTGGATTAAATAGAAGTCAATTGATCACTTGGAAAAGGACACTTGGCATTTAAGAATTCTTGTTAACAATTCAGTAGACATAGTAATTGGGATGAGTAGGTGACTGATTTATGGTTCATAATTGGGGATATTGAAGTCTTAACCTTTATCTATCGGAAATTCTTTATTCAAGCATTAGTTTATTTATTCGTTTATTTTAGGATAATATCTTCTGGTGTTTAATTTTGTGTTAATAATTCAGAAAATCATAATTTCTTTTTGTTCAAATAAAATTGAATTGATATAGTATTAGTAGTTGGGATTTATTAATTAGAATTCTCTGTGGGAACGATACTCAACTTATCACTGTATTACTTGTTGACCACGTATACTTGCGTGTTGTGCGTAATTAGATTTTACTCAACAGATATTAAGGTTAAAAGGATTAAATTACATTGAAACATTGGTCACGAAAAGGTTGCATCGAATCATCGATCTTATTATTACTTGGGTAGCATTGATGCATTACTAGATGCCGCTCACTATTTATAATTTTATAATATGATTTTAAAATTATTGCCAACGTAATATTAACCTATAGGGTCACACGCAAAGAACGTAATTAAAAGAAAATTAATTTAAATTGTATAGATTTAAATATGTCAATATGATTGATAGAATTTTAAATTACGAATTTAATTTAATAGGATAATTTATATATAGGTATATTAATTAAGTAAGACTTAATTAAGATATATATAAATTCGGATTTTAATAATATTAGGTTTTTATTAATTCCTCTTAACTGTTATATATATGATATATATCAGTCACTTTAGGTTTTACGTCAAAAAACAAAAACCCTAGCCGCTCTTAGAGAGAGACTAGAGAAAACAGTTTTGAATCCTCATCCTTGGTGGCTAGTACCGCGATTCCTTCTTCTGCAGATCATAGGACGATTCGTGTGGAGCGTTCATGTGGATACCATAGAGACGCAGTCCGTTTGAATTACGTTGGAGATTCGATCGTATCAATTTCAGTTTTTTAATCGGTATAATTTCTAACCTCTGAATTAATTGAATTTTTCGCATAGATCCTATTTTAGGGTTTCAGAAATTGTTTTAAAAATTTTATTTTCGCTGTGCGTTTCTGTGCCGAAACCCCAACAGTGGTATCAGAGCTACTTGAGAAAAGATTAATTCAGATTACGTGTTTTAATTGTATTCGATATATATGATGTATGATGATGCATGTTTACTGATATGAAATTGAATATATGATATTCCATTGTATGTGTATTCTGGTAATATAAATGATGATATTGTTAATCGTATCTTTAATCGGTGGAATAACAATATAAATGTTCTAATCGGATTAGAAACATGAAGAATCGTTTTAATATGATTAATCAAAACTGGACATATATGATAAATTCTGGGTGTACTATTATTCGTTTTAATATGATTAAATCGAAACTGGACATATATGATTTGTTATTATGGGTGTACTATTATTCAGTCGGACCACCGCCAGGGGGGAGCCCCCCTTGGACCCCCACCCCCCCCCCCGGTTGTAGCGCACGATGGTCATGACCCCAATATGTTATATATAGTTTTCTTTAATTATATATAAACTGTTATGTGCTTATTGTGATATGCATGGTGCAGAGTTATGGCCTTTTGACCCATAGGTTAGTGGTTTTTGGTTTTGAAATACGGCTTGCATGTCGTGCCTTTCTATAAATTCTAATGTAATATTCTCTTCTCATCTAAATATTCTCGAATGTAACTCGAGGTTTCTTTATGTCATGTAATAATCTGTAATCGATGAAGATGTCAAGATGGAGAACACGATGGAAAGATGATGATGGAGAGGAGCACATGCTTGAAGAAGATCCAATGAAGCTATTTATTTTAAGATCTTTTACCACCTTAGATTGACCTTCAATCTTTCATTAGCTTGAAAAGATTGACAGTGGATTGGGCCATAACTGTGACACATTTAATTTTGCACTTTATTTATGCTTGTATGCGATATGATATGATAAATAATTTGCATGCTTAATAAGATTAAAATTGGTGAGATCTAAATTAATTTATAAAATCCCTCAATAAAATATTAAGTCTAAATCAGATGCCTTCCAAAGAATAACACTCATCAAGACCTTGATCAATAGATGTAGGTTTGCCAAAGTAAAGTGCCCTATTTATCTAGGTAAGATGCGATAGGATAATTGTGATATCCAAACTGTTAAAATCATTGGGCCCGACTTAACTAAGTTATCTCAATAGGATTGTGGACTTAGAGGCATAGAGTTTGGTTGGTACCATTAGATGGACTAGAAACAAATGTTGTTTACCAAACTATCCAGGAGTTTTATATGATATAATTGACAAGGGGTTGTCTACCTAAATAATTATGTTTTGAGAGAATAGCCAAAGCTAACTTAAGGCATAATGAAATATGGATCTTGGCTCACTAGAAAGATTTAATAGAAAATGCTTTCCGAATTAATGGTGAGGGCTATTAATTTGAATAAAATAGTGGGAGGTATATTTTGAATGTACTATTATCGATTACATAATATCAACTCTGCAATTTGACTTATTATTTTTGCACTTATAAATTATAGATATCAATGACAAACAACAACAACACAAATAGTCTTTCATTATGATCGGTCCTTGAAAAGGACAAGCTGAGTGGAATTAATTTCCTTGACTGGCATAGGAACTTGAGTATTGTCCTCAAACAAGAGCGTAAGCTATATGTCCTTGATCGGCCCATTCTTGCAGCACCAGCTGTCATTGCACCATGTGCGGAGCATAATGCTTACAAGAAGCATCAAGATAATGTTCTGGACGTGAGTTGTATCATGCTAGCAACCATGAACACTGAGCTTCAGAAGCAACATGAGTTGATGGATGCTTAAGATATGATCGAGCATCTCAAGAAATTGTTCGAAGGGCATGCTCGATAGGAGAGGTATGATACAAGCAAGGCGTTGTATCATTGCAAAATGGGTGAACGTGATCCAGTTGGTCCACATGTGCTGAAAATGATTGGGTATATTGAGTACCTTGATAGGTTGGGTTTTCCAAACACTCCGGAAGCCCAAACTGACCTTGTGTTGCAATCTTTGAACAGCATTTACTCTCAATTTGTTATGAACTATCTGATGAATGAAATTGAGAAACCCCTTAATGAGTTGTTGAGTATGTTAAAAATTGCCGAGAACAACATAAAAAAGGCAGGACCCGCTCCCATAATGATGGTGCAAAAGGGGAATGCTAAGGGAAATTAGAAAGGCAAGAAGAAGATAGGATCTAAATCTTTTGCTAAACCAAATTCCAAAACCAAACAGGCTTTAAAACCAAAAGGTGGGGTGGCTAAAGAAGGTGAATGTCACTTCTGTGGAAAACCTGGACACTGGAAAAGGAACTGTCATGCTTATCTGGAAGAAGTGAAGAAAAGGAAAGGAAACTACGACTTCTGATTCAGGTATATATGTTATAGAAGTCAACTTGTCTACTTCTACATCATGGGTATTGGATACTGGATGTGGTTCTCACATTTGTGTTAATGTGCAGGGACTCCGAAAGAGTAGGACTTTGGCGAAAGGAGAGGTTGACCTACGAGTTTGGAATGGAGCAAAAGTTGTTGCACTGGCCGTAGGAACTTATCATTTATCTTTGCCCACTGGGCTAGTTTTAGAATTAGAAGATTGTTATTTTGTGCCTGCTATAAGCAAAAACATTATTTCTATTTCTTGTTTGAAAAAGAAAGGTTTTTCATTTATAATAAAGAACAATCGTTGTTTGTTTTACTTAAATGATATTTGTTATGGTGTTGCACAATTGTTTAACGGTCTCTATATTCTTGATTTAGAAATGCCTATCTATAACATAAATACAAAATGATTTAAATCAAATGATTCAAATCCGACATATCTCTGGCACTGTCGTTTAGGCCATATAAATGAGAAACGCATATCCAAACTCCATAAAGATGGGTTCTTGGATTCATTTGATTTTGAATCATATGAGAAATGCGAGTCTTGTTTATTAGGCAAGATGACTAAAGCCCCTTTCACTGGACACAGTGAACGGGCTAGCGATGTATTGGGACTTATACATAGTGATGTTTGTGGACCCATGAGTTCGTTAGCAAGAGGTAGGTTTTATTACTTCATTACATTTACTGACGACTTTAGTAGATATGGATATGTGTATATTATGAGACACAAATCTGAATCTTTTGAAAAGTTCAAGGAATTCAAGAATGAAGTTCAAAACCAATTTGGAAAAAGCATAAAAGCCCTTCGATCTGATCGAAGAGGTGAATACTTAAGCCAAGACTTTGATGACCTTCTAAAGGAGTGTGGTATTATATCACATCTCACTTCACCTGGAACACCGCAATGGAATGGTTTATCTGAGAGGAGGAATCGAACCTTGTTGGACATGGTACGATCAATGATGAGTCATGCAGATCTTCCAATAAGCTTCTGGGGTCATACCCTAAAGACAGTTGCATTCACACTTAACCGTGTTCCTACATAGGCGGTTCAGAAGACACCATTTAAGATGTGGACTGGGAAACGTCCTAGTATGTCGTTCATGAAGATTTGGGGTTACGAGGCATTCGTAAAACGTCTGGATTCTGACAATCTTGGACCCAAATCTAACAAATATAATTTTGTGGGATACCCAAAGGAAACAAAAGGGTATTATTTCTACAAACCTTCTGAGAACAAAGTGGTTGTTGCTCGAACTGGTATTTTTCTAGAAAGAGAATTTGTCTCTAAAGGAAACAGTGGGAGGAAAGTAGAACTCGAAGAAATTCGAGAATCACAAAATATCATTGAACCTGAGTTGGAACGTGAGCAGGAACCACGAGAAATTGTGGAAAGTGAACCTGCTCAAATTACACAAGTCATTCGTAGATCTGGTAGGACACGCCAAGAGCCTGAGAGATATTATGGATATCTTGTGACTCAAAACGGCGATGTGATGCTCATAGATCAAGATGAGCCTGCTTCCTACCAAGAAGCTATGAATGGACCAGATTTTGAGAAATGGATTGAAGCCATGAAATCTAAGATGGACTCCATGTATACTAACCAAGTATGGACTCTGGTTGATCCACCCGAAGGGGTAAAACCAATCGGGTGCAAGTGGGTTTTCAAGAAAAAAACCGATATGGATGGTAATGTACAAACCTATAAAGGCCGACTGGTAGCAAAAGGTTTCAAACAAATTCATGGTGTTAACTATGATGAGACCTTCTCTCCAGTGGCAATGGTTAAATCCATCAGGATCTTACTTGCTATTGCAGCTTTTTATGATTACAAAATCTGGCAGATGGATGTCAAAACTGCTTTCCTTAACGGAAATCTCCTTGAGGATGTGTATATGACACAACCTGAGGGTTTTGTTACTCCAAAGGATGCTGGAAAGGTATGTAAGCTGCAGTGATCCATTTATGGATTGAAGCAAGCCTCTCGGAGTTGGAATCTTTAATTTGATGAAGCAGTCAAAGAATTTGGCTTTATTAAAAATAAAGATGAACCTTGTGTATATAAGAAGGTTAGTGGGAGTCACATTGTATTCTTAGTATTATATGTTGATGACATATTAATTATTGGGAATGACATTCCTTCCTTACAGACATGTTTCTCCATGAAAGATTTGGGCGATGCTGCCTACATTTTAGGTATCCAGATGTATAGAGATAGATCGAGAAAAATGCTCAGCCTAAGTCAAAGTACATATATTGATAAAGTGTTGAAACGGTTCAGCATGCAAGAGGCAAAAAGAGGAAACTTACCCGTGACTCATGGTGTAAAGATCTTTAAGGCCCAATGTCCTAAATCACAAGATGATGAGGATCGTATGAGAAAGATCCCTTATGCTTCGGCAATTAGATCTATCATGTATACAATGATATGTACTCGTTCGGATGTCTCGTATGCTTTGAGCATGACGAGCAGATACCAGTCGAATCCAGGTGAAGGTCACTGGACAGCAGTTAAGAATATCCTCAAGTTCCTGAAAAGGACTAAGGATTCATTCTTGGTATATGGATGTGAAGACGAACTGGCAGTAAAGGGTTACACAGATGCTAGTTTCCAGACTGACAATGATGATTATAAGTCTCAGTCAGGTTTTGTGTTTTGCCTTAATGGTGGTGATGTTAGCTAGAAAATTTTGAAGAAAGAGACAGTAGCTGATTCTACAACAAAGGCTGAGTATATTGTTGCTTCTAGTGCAGCCAAGGAGGCTGTATGGATTAAAAAGTTTATCACTGAACTTGGTGTTGTTCCAACCATTGTTGATCTAGTTGTTCTATACTGTGATAATGATGGAGCCATTGCACAGGATAAGGAACCCAGATCTCACCAATGATCCAAGCATTTACTTAGGCGGTACCATCTCATCCGTTAAATCATTGATAGAGGAGATGTACATATAGGAATAGTGCAAACAGATGATAATGTTGCAGATCCACTGACCAAGGCTTTGTCACAGCAGAAGAACGACGGTCACACTAGTTCAATGGGTATTAGATACATGAGTGATTGGCTCTAGTGCAAGTGGGAGACTGTTAGAGTTTATGCCCTAGAGGCCAATTATTTGATATAATTGCTTAACGTTTTGATATTATATTTGATTGAATAAATATATGATTTTATTATGGTTTTATTTACTGCGTAATATAATTGTAAACAAAATAAAATTCCTTAGAATAGTGATACAAATTATATAGTTTTAAGTATGTGACTTGAACATGAGATTGTATAATTATAATTAGTATCATTTTTCTTAAATGTCCCTAGTCGAGTATCATTGTTGATGGGACAACAATGATGCATTGAGACTAGTATGTGGATTGACTGATGACCAAATCTCATTGGTCATAAATATATGAGATATTAAGTCAATGCATAGGTACATGTTAGAGAACGATGTACTGGACAGACCCACCATGAGATTTCTATATGGAGCATTATTCGAAGTGTCATTAGAAATTCTCATAGTGACAATGATGTAATGGTCCTCCGACCTGAAATCACTATATTACTACACGAGAATTTATGTACTTTGATATCATCAAATGTCACCCTTAATAGGGTGGACTATAAAGGTGATTATTAGGTTCAGCATGAATCATGTGAGAAATATGAGTGATCTAGATGGAATTTAACTATCCTATATATTATGGGTGATATCCATAGGCCTCTTGATTGAGTAGGACTATGAAATGCATGGCCTAGCTCAAATAGTGATTTGTTTCATATAGTCTACTCATTGATCAAGAAAACTCAGATTAAATTATGAAGAGTATGACACATTTCATGACTCGAGTTTAATCTAGGATATTAAGGTTAAAATGATTAAATTACATTGAAACATTGGTCACGAAAAGATTGCATCGAATCATCGATCTTATTATTATTTGGGTAGCAGTGATGCATTACTAGATGCCACTCACTATTTATAATTTTATAATATGATTTTAAAATTATTGCCAACGTAATAATAACTTATAAGGTCACACACAAAGAACGTAATTAAAAGGAAATTAATTTAAATTGTATAGATTTAAATATGTCAATATGATTGATAGAATTTTAAATTACGAATTTAAATGAATAGGATAATTTATATATAGGTATATTAATTAAGTAAGACTTAATTAAGATATATATAATTTCGGATTTTAATAATATTAAGTTTTTATTAATTCCTCCTAACTGCTATATATATGATATATATCAGTCACTTTAGGTTTTACATCAAAAAATAAAAACCCTAGCCGCTCTTACAGAGAGACAAGAGAAAACAGTTTCGAAAATCCTCATCCTTGGTGGCTAGTACTGTAAGACCCCAACTTATTATAAATAAAATTAAATTTTCCTCTATTCATTATTCTAATTTAATAAGGGTTAATTTGATATAATATTTTGGTTATGGGTGAAATGTGCAAATTTTGCAAAATAAGCAAGTGGTTATAAAATAATCATTGTTTTCGGGGAATATTCGTTTGGTCGTGGAATATTCTTATTGTCGGGAAATATTCGTATGACGACGCAGTCATTTGTGGGCTCCATAACAGAATAACTGTCGGATGAAGAAAACGACAAGTTTAAATTTTTATAAATAACGGCGTAATTGTTGCCGTTAACACTGTTGGAATACTCGGTGGTTAAAATACAGTAATACGCGGGGATGCACAATATTTTTGAATTATTGATTCTTACGTAAGAAGACAGTACTCAATAATTGTTATAGTAATTACTGTTCAATATTTTATTTTATTGATTCAATAATTGTTGCGTTGATATTTTATATTATTGTTATGGCAATAATTATCACTATACAGTATTTTCCATTATTAGATCAATAATTCATATTATTTGAATAATATTATTAGATAGCATTATTGGCAATGTCTAAAAAGTTCTGTCAAGGAGAGGTTTGGTCACCTAATTGCGCACCAGTAAGGAGAAATTCTTATTGGAAAGCCCCCTCTTTCCTGGGAACGGCCTGGTTGTCATAATTGTGATTCTGTAATATTATTTGTGAATAATTAATTATTAATTTATATGATAAGAAAATATTTATTTTATGCGGATATAAATGATGGATTTATTTTATGTGGATATAGATGAAGGAATTTAGCATGAATTATTTATTGAAAGTTGGCAATTATTATCTCTGATAATATATTCATTCATATTCATTATTATAATATATTATAATTGTTTAATAATAATATTATTATAATATATAAGCATGTGTTTATTTAGAACGGACGTAAACAAAATGCTTATGAATACTTGTTTTCAAAAAGTAGTTTGTATCATTACTTTGATTAGTGGAATTGGTTGGTGGAATTGGTGGGTGAATATTTAAGTCTACAAAGTTTTGTTTTCAAAGGTGGGCCTCAATCTTTGAATTGGGTGGTTATGAAGAGAAAGAGATGAAATGTTAGGCCAATTATTTCTTGTAGCCTGCAGAGATGGTTTTTCAAAGGGTGGCACCCACCCATGTGGAAAATGTATGAAGTTAGGCTAGGCGGAGAAAAATGAGCAAAGTTAGGCAGCAGCACGTGAATTTTTTCTCCGTCCTGCACTATAAATAGAGGGATAAACCTCCTTCCTCAATCACACCTTCATAATCATAAATTCTTATTCTAAAATATTGTGAGTATTTTTCTTGAGTATAAGAATATTTTGAGCGTAGTTTTTCTGCTAGATTCTCTCAGAATAATATCTGATATTCCAGTCAAATTCAGTTTCTACCAAGGTAAAGGATATTATTTTATTGCAATACTCGTAAGAAATATTATTTTCTTTCATACTCCATAGTATGGAAGGGATATTATTTCATTTCATATTCCTAAAATTGAACTTACTATGGTAAGTATTGCTTCTATAATTCCTGAAATGATTAGAAATTTTGTTTCATCTAATATCATTTCATAGGAATATTGGTCTGAACTTTTTATCAAATTTGAAACTTTTCATGACTGGGTACTGTTCACGGGTACTGTTCACAGTTACTGTTCATGGGTACTGTTCATGGGTACTGTTCACAGTTACTGTTCACAAAAGAAAAAATATATTTTTTTCTTCTTCCAAGTTATTTGTGGTGACCCTTATTCTTGAAATTTAATCCATGTTTTGATCTTCATTCTTGAATTTTACTCCACTATAGTTTATTATGGAGTATTATTGAACTTGGATAAACTGAAATATGAATTCCTAATATTTGTCCTTCTGTCTCACTGGATTCGTTCTTTAAAATATTTTTCATCATCCTCCATCCTAAATGATGATATTACTAAATATCTTTGGCCCGTAGTGTAAAGATGAATGATTAACGAATGAATATCTTTGGCCCGTAGAGCAAAGATGAACAGGTGTTGAGATGAACATGACCAACTGGTGATACAAATGAATATCTTTGGCATGTAGTGCAAAGATGAATATTTGATTTAAGATGTATATTGATTGATGTTACAGGGATAAATTATTGATGATGGACTTTTAAATCTTAGAAAATAGTAGAATTCTTTCTCTACTTAACTCTTCTAATGGATTGTTGTTTTCGCTGCAGTTGTTGATCTAAAACTTGTTGTCTAATATATTTTATCAGATTTTTCCCTGTTAAAGACTAATGATAAATTTTTGTATATTATCTTAGTCATAATATTCTTTATTGAGCTAGTTGAGCTCACCCTTTTCCTTTTTGTTCTATTTTTCTTCCCAGGAGGTGAGAACATAGCAGGAACTAGCCGGGGTATGGAGTGATGGTTCAGGATAGATATATTAGTAGTCCTCACTATTTTGTAAAATAGTGTGTCAATAATTATAATGAGGACTCATTTTGAGTTGTATACTCTCTATTATACTATATTTGTATTCAAACTCACAGTATATGTGTTGTCGTATTTTGCACGACAATTGTATTACTGAAGTTGTATTTATTTCTATACCATGTATTTGGCGACTCAGAATGGGTGTTGTATACCTATTTTAGGGGCGTCACGGTTAGTATCAAAGCTTAGGGATATGGTCTCTGGCAGAGATCGGGGAATAGAACTAGGAGGGGAGAGATGAGTAAATCTTTCACTAGTATGTCCTACCTAAGTTTATTTGTTGGTCAGTCATAATATAGGGATATTATGTGATATGTTAATTTGTTTAATTAACCCTTGTTTTATGACAGTATTTAAGAATGGCTGCTAAGAACTTTAACAATGGAGTGTATGAGACTGTGGAACAACCTTTAGTTACAAACCAGGAGAACGTGAAACAGGAAGGCAATATTCCTCCTGTAAACAACACTACCGAGCAAACGATGAATGATGGAATGTTTAGGAGCTTTTTGAAGTTCATGCAAAATCAGACGAGGGAGACTCGTGTACAAAATACGGGTGGAAGTGATAGGGACGCGCGGTCTGTCACAGCCAAGTAGTTCAAGGAGTTAGGACCACCAGAATTTAATGGAAAGCCGGATCCGATCAAGGCGGAAACATGGGTCAAGCAATTACCAAGATATTCGATGTCTTGGGATGCACGGAGGAACAAAAGGTTCCATTCACCACCTTTATGTTCCTCGGTAAGGCAAACTACTGGTGGGAGTCTGTGAAGCGTACCCAGCCTACCGCACTCAACATGTCTTGGGAAACGTTTCAGAAACTATTCAATGACAAGTACTTTCCTGAAAGTATTCGTCATATGAAGGAGGTAGAGTTTATCAGACTGTAATAAAACAACATGACGGTGTCCCAGTACGAGGCGAAGTTCGCTGAGTTATCCAGGTTTTCACCTCATTTGGTAGAGAATGAGGAACGAATGACAAGGATGTTTCTGAGAGGTCTTAAACCCGAGATTCGTCAATACCTTATCTCTCATAAATTTTCTCTGTATTCAGATGTTGTCAATAGGGTTCAATTATTAGAGCGAGATAGTGAGTATGTTCAACCGAGGGACCACAACCAGGGTCATACCGGTGACAGCAGTCTTCAGAGCGATGATAACCAACGAGGAGAGAAAAATACAAACAAAGGCAGTAACCACTCGGGTGGTCATCGTGGCCATGATAATAGGAGAGGTGATTCAAGTGAAAATTTCAGAAAGAGGAGATTCAACAATGATGGGAAGACATCAGCACTAGCACCAGCACCAGCACCAGCACCAAAAACAAATTCTAGGGGAGGAGAACGACCGCCGGGTAGATGTTACAAATGCGGGAAAGAGGGACATATCAGCCCAAACTGTCCACAACAATCCAAGGTATGTTACAACTGTGGAAAGGAAGGCCAAATAGCTCGGGATTGTTCTGTAGGAAAACCAAGTTCAACGGGGATGGTGACTCCAAGGGCTATCCCGGATAAGTCGAAATCAGCGGTTCCTGGAAGAGCGTTTGTCGTGACTGGCCAAAACGTGAGGAACCCGAACGAGGTGATCACGGGTAAGCTAATCTTGAACTCTTGCAAAGTTTATACCTTACTAGATACCAGTTCTACCCATTCTTTTATCTCTCCTGCTTGTGCTCAACGTTTAAACTTGACTCCGAAGAAATTGGACTTTGACTTATCTATTGAAACTCCGTTGGGTAAAACCTTCGTTACATCTAGAGTTTATAAATCTTGCTTAATCCAAGTTGGCACTATCACATTACCTGTTGATCTTATCTCTTTAAAGATACTTGCTTTTGATATGATTTTAGGAATTGATTGGTTAACCACTCATCATGCTAAAATTGATTATTTTCGTAAGATTGTTAGTTTTCATATTCCTAACCAACCTGTCATACGAATTCAAACTACTAAACAACTAAAATCATTCACTATCATATCAATCCACAAAGCTATTCGTTTATTAAAAAACGAATGTCAAGCTTTTTTAGCCTATGTTATGGATTTGAACAGATACAAGTCAACTTTGAATAATATTTCTGTTGTTAGAGAATTTCCTAATGTATTTCCTGAAGAACTTCCCGGTCTACCCCTAGAACGTGATATTGAATTCTTTATTGACCTTAAACCGGGTACAAAACCCATTTCTAAAACCCCATATCAAATGGCTCCTATTGAACTTCAGGAGTTAAAAGTCCAACTACATGAATTGTTAGACATCGATTTCATTCGTTCTAGTACATCTCCTTGGGGTGCTCCTGTTTTATTCGTAAAGAAGAAAGACGAGAGTATGCGACTTTGTATTGACTGCCGAGAATTGAACCATGTCACCATCAAGAATAGGTATCCGCTACCTCGCATTGATGACCTATTTGACCAGTTACAAGAAACAAAATTCTTTTCAAAGATCGATCTTCGTTCTGGATATCATCAGTTGAAGATTAAAACTAAGGATATTCCAAAGACTATCTTCAGAACTCGTTACGGGAATTATGAATTCTTAGTCATGTCTTTTGGATTGACTAATGCTCCTGCTGCTTTCATGGATATGATGAAACGAGTATTCAAGGAATATTTGGATCAGTTTGTTGTTGTCTTTATTGATGACATCCTCATATATTCCAAAAGCCGTGAAGATCATGAGCACTATTTGAAGCTAATACTTGAAAGGCTTCGTGAAAAAAACTATATGCTAAGCTAAAGAAATGCGAGTTTTGGCTTGAGGAAATAGTATTCCTTGGGCACGTGGTGTCAAAACATGGAGTATCTGTTGAACCGACGAAGATTGAAGCAGTAACAAGTTGGGAGCAACCGAAGTCGGTGACCGAAGTGCGTAGCTTTCTGGGCTTAGCGGGTTATTATCGGAGATTCGTGGAAGGATTTTCTCGAATCGCTACTCCATTAAATCAGCTGACTCGGAAAGATAAAAAATTCGTATAGAGCAAGGAATGCGAGAAGAGTTTCCAAGAACTCAAGAGGAGACTCATTTTGGCACCTGTTCTGGCAATACCATCTGGTTTGGATGGATTTGTTATATACAGCGATGCTTCAGGCAAAGGATTAGGATGTGTTCTCATGCAACATGGGAAAGTCATAGCCTATGTGTGACGCCCCCAAATCCGGGTTACCTGACCCCCGAGTTTGGTGCTCACGATCCACAATATAATAACGTCTAACTACCCATTCATTGATTATAATAAATTTACATATCATTAGTTATTAAGTTAACAATATCATCCCAGGTCAACTAACCTTAACATTACAAACTTTACCCTTTCGATAAACAAAAAGGGTTTACAAAGCAACATATTAAATATAATTAATATAAAACTACTCCAGCACTAAGCCTTTGCCATTATTCCTCTTAGCCCCGCTGGCCTCATCGTTCCTAGCTGAAATATTTTATTTAGCAAGGGTGAGCAACAAGTTTGCCCTGCAAGTTAAAATATACAATAAATGATATATGAATCAGAAATAGAAGAGTCTAGATTGAACAGAACTTCAACAATTATCAAACGATTTCGTGATAACGAATAATACTTCAATCTGAATAATAACTTTCTACTATTCCATACTAAATAACTTATTCGATATGAAAGAGTAAAATTCTTTCAAAGATTCAATAATATTCAATTAAATTAACAATACTGCAATAATACTCAATAATGTGGGATATAACCAGATTTCATGCTGAGTGATCACAGAGGATCATGAACTAGTAGAGGATTTATTTAGTTATTAAAACTAAATTACCACAAGAATATAAATTAGTTATCAAAACTAAACTATACTCTTCTGCAAGTACCTGGAGTGGCCAACTCCTTTGTACCCTATATTATGCATAATACTCAATAATAGTGCACATGTCGATTTACGACAATAAAATTTGTTCATCTCAGTTTTATTTCACGAGTCCGTACCACAACAATATGGTTTGGATTACTTTCAAACAAATACTAGGATTTCAATAATTAATAACAATGCTAATCTAACCGAAATCAATGGCATAGATCTTTCAATAACATTGTAGTTCATAATGAATAGAACCTTTCATGCTTTACCAAATACTAGTCTCGCCTAAACAATTAGCTTGAGACATAATTTATAATTAGTTCAAATAATAGAACATGATTCGATTGCACTACGTGCGAATTACAATAATCATTATAGATGTGAATAACTATCAATAATTATTCACTACCATGCTTGAAAAACAGTAACTCAAGTTGAGTTAGGAAACTTGCCTTTCGCGTTGCTACTGCTACACAATATAATTAACTGCGCTCGTAAGACCTATAATCAATAATGTCGGTCTCACAATTAGTACAATAATTCACAACACACATCACTGTAAGTTACAGTTAAACCTTCTCCTAAACACATTAGCACATAGCCACATTAGTGTTTATAACCTATATAAACACTTATCACGTCTAACTATTTTGATCTGGTTGGACTTCGGTCCGTCCTCGGTGTTCTGGTCACCCTATCTGACAATTAACACAGTTATCTGTCAATTACACTTGATCTCTAAGCTTCAATATTAATTCAGATAAGTTAATTATCAATAATAATATTTTTCGGAAGCTTTTAATAATTATCAAGCAATTATTATAATTTATAATAATTTTTCAAATATCAGAATTATTTTTAAATGATTTAATTCTCAATTAATCTTATCATTATTAATATTTAATAATATCAAAATATTAATAACATACTTTGCAAAATATTAAAGTTATTATTAATAACTTAAAATATTTTTAAATCATCAATATTCTACTTAAATGATTTTTAAAATAATTAAAATCATTTTTAAATCATCACTATTAATATATAAATATTAATGAAATTATTATCTAAATATTAAAAGTCATTAAATATAACATAAAAATATATTTAAATCATTTTTCTCATTTTTAAATGATTTTTAAATCATTAAAATCATTTTTAATTCATTTATTTAATATAATAATTAAATAAATCAAATATCATTAATATTAATTTATTAATGAAAAATTCTCCAAAAAGATTGAAAATTATATTTTATAATTTAAAATATTTTTTAATACTTTATTCTCAATTAAAATGATTTTTAAATCATTTAAATCATTTTTATCTTATTTATTTAATTTAATAATCAAATAAATATTATATCATTAATATTAAATTATTAATGAAAATTCTCCAAAAATATTGAAAATTATATTTTATAATTTAAAATATTTTCTAACATATTATTCTTAATTAAAATGATTTTTAAATCATTTAAATCATTTTTATCTTATTTATTTAATTTAATAATCAAATAAATATTATATCATTAATATTAAATTATTAATGAAAATTCTCCAAAAATATTAAAAGTTACATTTTATAACTCAAAATATTTTTAAATACATTTTTCTTATTTAAAATGATTTTTCATAATATTATATCATTTTTCTCTAATTTATTTAATACACTAATTAAATAAATTAAATACCTTTAATATTTAAATAATTATAAATATTAAAGAAAAATATTCCAATTGGTCAAAAATTATTTTTCATAATTTAAAATAATTTTTAAAACCATTTTTGGTAATTTTTAGAATTTATTTCTATTTTTTTTTATTAATTTCTGAAAATCAGAAAATAAATTAAATTAGTCCGTCGCTAAAGGCCTATAGCAACACTTTCTGTCGCTATAGGTGTTCTTGAGCAAATCTAGATTTTTTCCGGCAGCTGCGAGGTGTCTAGTTTGACCAGCTTTATCTCTCAATCTAAACATGTTCTGGGCTATCTAAAACTTTGATCTTGTAGACAATATGTCACACTACAACATCTAACCAACACTTTGGTTAAACAACATTACAACAAGGAGATTAAAGCCTCCAAAGTTGCTGCCAAACATTTTCTGGGCAAAAACAGACTCGAGTGGCCACTTTCAAGCTTGATTTAAGCTATGTTCTGTTCATGATTTACGTGATCTATCAACTCCATATTGTAGACAAAATGTAGTACTACAACTAGAAAGCATAATAACACTAAAACATCAAAACAGGTGCTAGATATGTCCGGTCAAACGTGAACACGGAAGTTGGCTCAAAATTTTCTGGGTTCGTGTTCTTGCAGATTCGGTCAACGGGTTTTGACCGTGTATATCTTTTGATCTATAATAGATCTGGGTCTGATTCTTTTTGCAACTTAAAGACCACATATCAGGCTACATTATACAAGCTTTAAACATCAAAAACACGTAACACACTAGGAGTTATAAGATCTGACATTTGACTGAAAATCACAGTTTTCCAGATTTTCAGATTTTGAAAAACTTTAAATTCGTGCACTTTGATGTTATGGGTTCATGATTTATCAACCCAGATCATCAATTGAGGTTATAACACAACTTTGAACAATCAAATTCATCAATTAACAAGAAATCGAACGATTTCAAAATTAGGGTTTTATACCTCTTTTGCTTTGATTTTTGATCTTGGCTCTCCAATCTGTTTATGGATGATCTTGGGGCTGATTCTAGGACTGATCCACTATTGATTTTCGTGGGTTTTGGAGAGAAAGAGATTTGGTGAGAGTAAGCTAGCAAAATGGCAAATTTTCTTGATTTTCTCTCTCTAAATCTTATATATAATGCTTTGGATTCATGTATGTTGCTTCAATTTCGGTTGGGAGCTAAATTTGGCTGATATTTTATGTTGCAAAGTCAATATTTGGTAAAGAGTTGGTGACCTAATAAAGTTATTGGACAATCTTGCAAGTAAGCTCACAAAAATCCCATAAAGGGCATTTTGGTTATTTCCAATTTCTTTTAGAATTTGAACTTGATGAAACCCTTAGGGTTTAGGGTTTGGACAATCTAGGGTTTAGGTTTTCAAAAATTTCTAGTTCCCATAATTTTCAAATTTAGGGTTTTAATTAGAAAAATAAATTTTCTAAAATAAAATTAGGGTTTCTAAAATAGAAATTCAATTTACAAAATATAATTAGTGATTTCTAATCATATTTATGTTTAATGAATATTTTAGGCATGTTAATAAAAATTAGGGTTGCCTAATTAGGGTTTACAATTCTCGATTTTGAAATTAGGGTTTCTCGGCGTACAATTAGGGTTTTTAATTGTACAATTTATTTCTAAATTTAAGGTTAGGGTTTTCTAAAGTTGTTAAGCACAACTCTACTCTATTTTCTTAGTCAAAACACATATTGACTGATTCTCGAGACTTGTCTCACTAATTCTCAGTACAATATTAACAGTCAATGTCAATATTAAAAAAAAAATTATTCGTAAAATTTTAATTATTCGAAATCCCGGGTTATCACACTATGCCTCGCGACAACTCAAAGAATATGAGAGGAATTATCCTACTCATGATCTAGAGTTGGCAACAGTCGTTTTCGCGTTGAAAATCTGGAGACACTACCTGTATGGGGAGAAAGTAGAGATCTATACGGATCATAAAAGCCTCAAATATTTCTTCACCCAAAAAGAACTCAACATGCGGCAACGACGTTGGCTTGAACTATTGAAAGATTACGATCATACCATTCAATACCATCCAGGAAAAGCAAACGTACTAGCTGACGCATTGAGTAGAAGATCGTATGCGGGTACGAGTGCGATGTTGTTAACACAAAGACCCATTTTGTACGATTTGCAAAGGATGGAGATTGAGTTAAAGACTCCAGGGACCCACATGATGATGGCGAATATATGAGTAGAACCGAATTTAATCGATAAAGTTAAAGCTGCTCAAGCTACGAACCTGAGGCTGATACGTATGAAGAAGAAAGTGCAAGAAGGAGCTATTCCAGAAGTAAGAATCGATGAAGACGGAATACTTCGATTCAACTCCAGACTTTGTGTTCCTAACGATTTTGACTTGAAGCATAGAATCATAATGGAGGCACACAACACATCGTTTGCAATCCATCCTGGGAGTACCAAAATGTATCATGATCTTCGACATACATTTTGGTGGAACAATATGAAGAGAGAGATAGCGGAGTTTACCTCAAGGTGTTTAACCTGTCATCGTGTAAAGGCGAAGCATCAAGTACCAAAGGGTCCATTACAACCACTTAAGATTCCGAAATGGAAGTGGGAACACATTACTATGGATTTCATTACAGGTCTTCCCAAAGTTTCTCAAGGCATAGATGCTATTTGGGTTATTGTTGATAGATTAACCAAGTCTACCCATGTCTTGCCGATACGAGAAACTTATTCCCTTGAACGTCTTGCTCGTATGTACGTAAATGAGATTGTGAGATTGCATGGCATGTCAGTATTCATAGTTTCGAATCGTGACCCAAGATTCACTTCACGATTTTGGGTTAGCTTGCATAAAGCTATGGGAACGGATTTACGATTCAGTTCGGCATACCATCCTCAAATGGACGGACAATCAGAGAGGACTATTCAAACCCTTGAAGATCTATTAAGACTCTGTGTCCTAGATTTCAAAGAAAGTTGGGATAAGTACTTGCCACTGGTGGAATTCTCCTACAACGACAGTTATCAAGCAAGTATTGGCATGGCTCCATTTGAGGCGTTGTATGGACGAAAGTATCGTTCTCCAGTTTGCTGGGACGAGGTGGGAGAAGAAACGTTGTTGGGACCAGAGTTAGTACGCATGACTACAGAAAAGATCCAAATGATTCGACAACGTATTCAAACCTCACAAGATCGACAAAAGAGTTATGCTGATCTTCATCGAAAGGACGTAGAATTTAATATTGGAGATTATGTATTGTTACGTGTTGCTCCATGGAAGGGAGTTACAAGATTTAGAAAGAGAGGAAAGCTCAATCCACGATTTGTTGGCCCATTTGAGATTCTTGACCGAATAGGAAATGTGGCCTATAGACTCGCATTACCTCCAAACATGTCTCGTGTTCATAATATTTTTCACATATATATGCTTCGTAAATATGTGAAAGACCCAAACCATATTATTACTTTAGGAACAGACGAGATAGCCGAAGATTTAACGTACGAAGAAATACCTGTTAAGATCTTGGATAGGAAAGAGCATGTCCTACGCACGAAGGTTATACCACAGGTTAAGGTTTTGTGGAGAAACCATGCTATTGAAGAAATGACCTGGGAGTTGGAATCAGAAATGAAAGCGAGGTATCCTCACCTTTTCGAAATATCAGGTACGTATGTCAATTTCGAGGACGAAATTTTATAAGGATGGGGGTTGTAAGACCCTGACTTATTATAAATAAAATTAAATTTTCCTCTATTTATTATTCTAATTTAATAAGGGTTAATTGATATAATATTTTGGTTATGGGTGAAATGTGCAAATTTTGCAAAATAAGCAAGTGGTTATAAAATAATCATTGTTGTCGGGGAATATTCGTTTGGTCGTGAAATATTCTTGTTGTCGGGGAATATTCATACGACGGCGCAATCATTTGTGGACCCCATAACAGAATAACTATCGGATAAAGAAAACGACAAGTTTGAATTTTTATAAATAACGGCGTAATTGTTACCGTTAACACTGTTGGAATACCCGGTGGTTAAAATACAGTAATACGTGTGGATGCACAGTATTTTTGAATTATTGATTCTTACGTAAGAAGGCACTACTCAATAATTTTTACAGTAATTATTGTTCAATATTTTATTTTATGTATTCAAAAATTGTTACGTTGATATTTTATATTATTGTTGTTTCAATAATTATCACTGTGACAACCCGTGAATTTGGGCAATTTATTAAAATCTTAAATGATTGATTTAAGGTCAAATATTAGACCTAGACAGAAAATAAGTGTATGCGTTTAATATTATTGGGATTGAATTTTGAGGATTTTAAAATTCGGTGAAGGATATAGGTGAATTATTCAGGATTAAGGATTTATGTGAATATGTTTTGTGTTTATGGTTAATGATGTGTTCAGAATGTGGTTAAAAGTCAAGGGTTGACCAGATTAATTTTATATGTGTCAAACCCTAAGTATATATTAAGAACAGCAGCGTTCAGTTAGAAAACCCTAGCGTTTAACAAGAAACCCTAGAAATCGGTTCTGGAAACCCTAGTTTCAGTTCCGGGAGTCCGAAATCTTAAATCGGATATTGAAAACCCTAGATTGGGAATGCAATGTTATGTACAAGGTTAAACGTCATTAATATTAAATTTATTAGGAAAAACCCTAATGAATTATTGGAAACCCGATTTGATAATTAGAAAACCCTAATACCAGATCTGAAAACCCTAGTTTCAGATTCTGATAAATTGAAGCCCTAATCTGAGAATGGAAAGGATAATTATAATGTTTATGTGGTATTAATTATACTACTAATTAGGGTAAAGGTTAATTAATTAACAAACCCTAATTTTTAATTTTTGGAACCCTAATTATTTTGTCAAAAACCCTAATGCTCAATTATGAATTTAATTGCTAAAATTAGCAATGCTAATTAGGAAACCCTAATCCTAATTATTTTTAATTTATGAGTAATTAGAAAACCCTAATCTAATTACGAGATTTAATTTCTAAAATTAGAAAATTTATTTTTCTATTAGAAACCCTAATTAGTGGGTTATAAACCCTAATCCGTGATATTGACCCTAATTACTTAATTAGCAATTGTAAACAACACTACCGAGCAAACGATGAATGATGGAATGTTTAGGAGCTTTTTGAAGTTCATGCAAAATCAGACGAGGGAGACTCGTGTACAAAATACGGGTGGAAGTGATAGGGACGCGCGGTCTGTCACAGCCAAGTAGTTCAAGGAGTTAGGACCACCAGAATTTAATGGAAAGCCGGATCCGATCAAGGCGGAAACATGGGTCAAGCAATTACCAAGATATTCGATGTCTTGGGATGCACGGAGGAACAAAAGGTTCCATTCACCACCTTTATGTTCCTCGGTAAGGCAAACTACTGGTGGGAGTCTGTGAAGCGTACCCAGCCTACCGCACTCAACATGTCTTGGGAAACGTTTCAGAAACTATTCAATGACAAGTACTTTCCTGAAAGTATTCGTCATATGAAGGAGGTAGAGTTTATCAGACTGTAATAAAACAACATGACGGTGTCCCAGTACGAGGCGAAGTTCGCTGAGTTATCCAGGTTTTCACCTCATTTGGTAGAGAATGAGGAACGAATGACAAGGATGTTTCTGAGAGGTCTTAAACCCGAGATTCGTCAATACCTTATCTCTCATAAATTTTCTCTGTATTCAGATGTTGTCAATAGGGTTCAATTATTAGAGCGAGATAGTGAGTATGTTCAACCGAGGGACCACAACCAGGGACATACCGGTGACAGCAGTCTTCAGAGCGATGATAACCAACGAGGAGAGAAAAATACAAACAAAGGCAGTAACCACTCGGGTGGTCATCGTGGCCATGATAATAGGAGAGGTGATTCAAGTGAAAATTTCAGAAAGAGGAGATTCAACAATGATGGGAAGACATCAGCACTAGCACCAGCACCAGCACCAGCACCAAAAACAAATTCTAGGGGAGGAGAACGACCGCCGGGTAGATGTTACAAATGCGGGAAAGAGGGACATATCAGCCCAAACTGTCCACAACAATCCAAGGTATGTTACAACTGTGGAAAGGAAGGCCAAATAGCTCGGGATTGTTCTGTAGGAAAACCAAGTTCAACGGGGATGGTGACTCCAAGGGCTATCCCGGATAAGTCGAAATCAGCGGTTCCTGGAAGAGCGTTTGTCGTGACTGGCCAAAACGTGAGGAACCCGAACGAGGTGATCACGGGTAAGCTAATCTTGAACTCTTGCAAAGTTTATACCTTACTAGATACCAGTTCTACCCATTCTTTTATCTCTCCTGCTTGTGCTCAACGTTTAAACTTGACTCCGAAGAAATTGGACTTTGACTTATCTATTGAAACTCCGTTGGGTAAAACCTTCGTTACATCTAGAGTTTATAAATCTTGCTTAATCCAAGTTGGCACTATCACATTACCTGTTGATCTTATCTCTTTAAAGATACTTGCTTTTGATATGATTTTAGGAATTGATTGGTTAACCACTCATCATGCTAAAATTGATTATTTTCGTAAGATTGTTAGTTTTCATATTCCTAACCAACCTGTCATACGAATTCAAACTACTAAACAACTAAAATCATTCACTATCATATCAATCCACAAAGCTATTCGTTTATTAAAAAACGAATGTCAAGCTTTTTTAGCCTATGTTATGGATTTGAACAGATACAAGTCAACTTTGAATAATATTTCTGTTGTTAGAGAATTTCCTAATGTATTTCCTGAAGAACTTCCCGGTCTACCCCTAGAACGTGATATTGAATTCTTTATTGACCTTAAACCGGGTACAAAACCCATTTCTAAAACCCCATATCAAATGGCTCCTATTGAACTTCAGGAGTTAAAAGTCCAACTACATGAATTGTTAGACATCGATTTCATTCGTTCTAGTACATCTCCTTGGGGTGCTCCTGTTTTATTCGTAAAGAAGAAAGACGAGAGTATGCGACTTTGTATTGACTGCCGAGAATTGAACCATGTCACCATCAAGAATAGGTATCCGCTACCTCGCATTGATGACCTATTTGACCAGTTACAAGAAACAAAATTCTTTTCAAAGATCGATCTTCGTTCTGGATATCATCAGTTGAAGATTAAAACTAAGGATATTCCAAAGACTACCTTCAGAACTCGTTACGGGAATTATGAATTCTTAGTCATGTCTTTTGGATTGACTAATGCTCCTGTTGCTTTCATGGATATGATGAAACGAGTATTCAAGGAATATTTGGATCAGTTTGTTGTTGTCTTTATTGATGACATCCTCATATATTCCAAAAGCCGTGAAGATCATGAGCACTATTTGAAGCTAATACTTGAAAGGCTTCGTGAAAAAAACTATATGCTAAGCTAAAGAAATGCGAGTTTTGGCTTGAGGAAGTAGTATTCCTTGGGCACGTGGTGTCAAAACATGGAGTATCTGTTGAACCGACGAAGATTGAAGCAGTAACAAGTTGGGAGCAACCGAAGTCGGTGACCGAAGTGCGTAGCTTTCTGGGCTTAGCGGGTTATTATCGGAGATTCGTGGAAGGATTTTCTCGAATCGCTACTCCATTAAATCAGCTGACTCGGAAAGATAAAAAATTCGTATAGAGCAAGGAATGCGAGAAGAGTTTCCAAGAACTCAAGAGGAGACTCATTTTGGCACCTGTTCTGGCAATACCATCTGGTTTGGATGGATTTGTTATATACAGCGATGCTTCAGGCAAAGGATTAGGATGTGTTCTCATGCAACATGGGAAAGTCATAGCCTATGTGTGACGCCCCCAAATCCGGGTTACCTGACCCCCGAGTTTGGTGCTCACGATCCACAATATAATAACGTCTAACTACCCATTCATTGATTATAATAAATTTACATATCATTAGTTATTAAGTTAACAATATCATCCCAGGTCAACTAACCTTAACATTACAAACTTTACCCTTTCGATAAACAAAAAGGGTTTACAAAGCAACATATTAAATATAATTAATATAAAACTACTCCAGCACTAAGCCTTTGCCTTTATTCCTCTTAGCCCCGCTGGCCTCATCGTTCCTAGCTGAAATATTTTATTTAGCAAGGGTGAGCAACAAGTTTGCCCCGCAAGTTAAAATATACAATAAATGATATATGAATCAGAAATAGAAGAGTCTAGATTGAACAGAACTTCAACAATTATCAAACGATTTCGTGATAACGAATAATACTTCAATCTGAATAATAACTTTCTACTATTCCATACTAAATAACTTATTCGATATGAAAGAGTAAAATTCTTTCAAAGATTCAATAATATTCAATTGAATTAACAATACTGCAATAATACTCAATAATGTGGGATATAACCAGATTTCATGCTGAGTGATCACAGAGGATCATGAACTAGTAGAGGATTTATTTAGTTATTAAAACTAAATTACCACAAGAATATAAATTAGTTATCAAAACTAAACTATACTCTTCTGCAAGTACCTGGAGTGGCCAACTCCTTTGTACCCTATATTATGCATAATACTCAATAATAGTGCACATGTCGATTTACGACAATAAAATTTGTTCATCTCAGTTTTATTTCACGAGTCCGTACCACAACAATATGGTTTGGATTACTTTCAAACAAATACTAGGATTTCAATAATTAATAACAATGCTAATCTAACCGAAATCAATGGCATAGATCTTTCAATAACATTGTAGTTCATAATGAATAGAACCTTTCATGCTTTACCAAATACTAGTCTCGCCTAAACAATTAGCTGAGACATAATTTATAATTAGTTCAAATAATAGAACATGATTCGATTGCACTACGTGCGAATTACAATAATCATTATAGATGTGAATAACTATCAATAATTATTCACTACCATGCTTGAAAAACAGTAACTCAAGTTGAGTTAGGAAACTTGCCTTTCGCGTTGCTACTGCTACACAATATAATTAACTGCGCTCGTAAGACCTATAATCAATAATGTCGGTCTCACAATTAGTACAATAATTCACAACACACATCACTGTAAGTTACAGTTAAACCTTCTCCTAAACACATTAGCACATAGCCACATTAGTGTTTATAACCTATATAAACACTTATCACGTCTAACTATTTTGATCTGGTTGGACTTCGGTCCGTCCTCGGTGTTCTGGTCACCCTATCTGACAATTAACACAGTTATCTGTCAATTACACTTGATCTCTAAGCTTCAATATTAATTCAGATAAGTTAATTATCAATAATAATATTTTTCGGAAGCTTTTAATAATTATCAAGCAATTATTATAATTTATAATAATTTTTCAAATATCAGAATTATTTTTAAATGATTTAATTCTCAATTAATCTTATCATTATTAATATTTAATAATATCAAAATATTAATAACATACTTTGCAAAATATTAAAGTTATTATTAATAACTTAAAATATTTTTAAATCATCAATATTCTACTTAAATGATTTTTAAAATAATTAAAATCATTTTTAAATCATCACTATTAATATATAAATATTAATGAAATTATTATCTAAATATTAAAAGTCATTAAATATAACATAAAAATATATTTAAATCATTTTTCTCATTTTTAAATGATTTTTAAATCATTAAAATCATTTTTAATTCATTTATTTAATATAATAATTAAATAAATCAAATATCATTAATATTAATTTATTAATGAAAATTCTCCAAAAAGATTGAAAATTATATTTTATAATTTAAAATATTTTTTAATACTTTATTCTCAATTAAAATGATTTTTAAATCATTTAAATCATTTTTATCTTATTTATTTAATTTAATAATCAAATAAATATTATATCATTAATATTAAATTATTAATGAAAATTCTCCAAAAATATTGAAAATTATATTTTATAATTTAAAATATTTTCTAACATATTATTCTTAATTAAAATGATTTTTAAATCATTTAAATCATTTTTATCTTATTTATTTAATTTAATAATCAAATAAATATTATATCATTAATATTAAATTATTAATGAAAATTCTCCAAAAATATTAAAAGTTACATTTTATAACTCAAAATATTTTTAAATACATTTTTCTTATTTAAAATGATTTTTCATAATATTATATCATTTTTCTCTAATTTATTTAATACACTAATTAAATAAATTAAATACCTTTAATATTTAAATAATTATAAATATTAAAGAAAAATATTCCAATTGGTCAAAAATTATTTTTCATAATTTAAAATAATTTTTAAAACCATTTTTGGTAATTTTTAGAATTTATTTCTATTTTTTTTTTATTAATTTCTGAAAATCAGAAAATAAATTAAATTAGTCCGTCGCTAAAGGCCTATAGCAACACTTTCTGTCGCTATAGGTGTTCTTGAGCAAATCTAGATTTTTTCCGGCAGCTGCGAGGTGTCTAGTTTGACCAGCTTTATCTCTCAATCTAAACATGTTCTGGGCTATCTAAAACTTTGATCTTGTAGACAATATGTCACACTACAACATCTAACCAACACTTTGGTTAAACAACATTACAACAAGGAGATTAAAGCCTCCAAAGTTGCTGCCAAACATTTTCTGGGCAAAAACAGACTCGAGTGGCCACTTTCAAGCTTGATTTAAGCTATGTTCTGTTCATGATTTACGTGATCTATCAACTCCATATTGTAGACAAAATGTAGTACTACAACTAGAAAGCATAATAACACTAAAACATCAAAACAGGTGCTAGATATGTCCGGTCAAACGTGAACACGGAAGTTGGCTCAAAATTTTCTGGGTTCGTGTTCTTGCAGATTCGGTCAACAGGTTTTGACCGTGTATATCTTTTGATCTATAATAGATCTGGGTCTGATTCTTTTTGCAACTTAAAGACCACATATAAGGCTACATTATACAAGCTTTAAACATCAAAAACACGTAACACACTAGGAGTTATAAGATCTGACATTTGACTGAAAATCACAGTTTTCCAGATTTCCAGATTTTGAAAAACTTTAAATTCGTGCACTTTGATGTTATGGGTTCATGATTTATCAACCCAGATCATCAATTGAGGTTATAACACAACTTTGAACAATCAAATTCATCAATTAACAAGAAATCGAACGATTTCAAAATTAGGGTTTTATACCTCTTTTGCTTTGATTTTTGATCTTGGCTCTCCAATCTGTTTATGGATGATCTTGGGGCTGATTCTAGGACTGATCCACTATTGATTTTCGTGGGTTTTGGAGAGAAAGAGATTTGGTGAGAGTAAGCTAGCAAAATGGCAAATTTTCTTGATTTTCTCTCTCTAAATCTTATATATAATGCTTTGGATTCATGTATGTTGCTTCAATTTCGGCTGGGAGCTGAATTTGGCTGATATTTTATGTTGCAAAGTCAATATTTGGTAAAGAGTTGGTGACCTAATAAAGTTATTGGACAATCTTGCAAGTAAGCTCACAAAAATCCCATAAAGGGCATTTTGGTTATTTCCAATTTCTTTTAGAATTTGAACTTGATGAAACCCTTAGGGTTTAGGGTTTGGACAATCTAGGGTTTAGGTTTTCAAAAATTTCTAGTTCCCATAATTTTCAAATTTAGGGTTTTAATTAGAAAAATAAATTTTCTAAAATAAAATTAGGGTTTCTAAAATAGAAATTCAATTTACAAAATATAATTAGTGATTTCTAATCATATTTATGTTTAATGAATATTTTAGGCATGTTAATAAAAATTAGGGTTGCCTAATTAGGGTTTACAATTCCCGATTTTGAAATTAGGGTTTCTCGGCGTACAATTAGGGTTTTTAATTGTACAATTTATTTCTAAATTTAGGGTTAGGGTTTTCTAAAGTTGTTAAGCACAACTCTACTCTATTTTCTTAGTCAAAACACATATTGACTGATTCTCGAGACTTGTCTCACTAATTCTCAGTACAATATTAACAGTCAATGTCAATATTAAAAAAAAAATTATTCGTAAAATTTTAATTATTCGAAATCCCGGGTTATCACACTATGCCTCGCGACAACTCAAAGAATATGAGAGGAATTATCCTACTCATGATCTAGAGTTGGCAACAGTCGTTTTCGCGTTGAAAATCTGGAGACACTACCTGTATGGGGAGAAAGTAGAGATCTATACGGATCATAAAAGCCTCAAATATTTCTTCACCCAAAAAGAACTCAACATGCGGCAACGACGTTGGCTTGAACTATTGAAAGATTACGATCATACCATTCAATACCATCCAGGAAAAGCAAACGTACTAGCTGACGCATTGAGTAGAAGATCGTATGCGGGTACGAGTGCGATGTTGTTAACACAAAGACCCATTTTGTACGATTTGCAAAGGATGGAGATTGAGTTAAAGACTCCAGGGACCCACATGATGATGGCGAATATATGAGTAGAACCGAATTTAATCGATAAAGTTAAAGCTGCTCAAGCTACGAACCTGAGGCTGATACGTATGAAGAAGAAAGTGCAAGAAGGAGCTATTCCAGAAGTAAGAATCGATGAAGACGGAATACTTCGATTCAACTCCAGACTTTGTGTTCCTAACGATTTTGACTTGAAGCATAGAATCATAATGGAGGCACACAACACATCGTTTGCAATCCATCCTGGGAGTACCAAAATGTATCATGATCTTCGACATACATTTTGGTGGAACAATATGAAGAGAGAGATAGCGGAGTTTACCTCAAGGTGTTTAACCTGTCATCGTGTAAAGGCGAAGCATCAAGTACCAAAGGGTCCATTACAACCACTTAAGATTCCGAAATGGAAGTGGGAACACATTACTATGGATTTCATTACAGGTCTTCCCAAAGTTTCTCAAGGCATAGATGCTATTTGGGTTATTGTTGATAGATTAACCAAGTCTACCCATGTCTTGCCGATACGAGAAACTTATTCCCTTGAACGTCTTGCTCGTATGTACGTAAATGAGATTGTGAGATTGCATGGCATGTCAGTATTCATAGTTTCGAATCGTGACCCAAGATTCACTTCACGATTTTGGGTTAGCTTGCATAAAGCTATGGGAACGGATTTACGATTCAGTTCGGCATACCATCCTCAAATGGACGGACAATCAGAGAGGACTATTCAAACCCTTGAAGATCTATTAAGACTCTGTGTCCTAGATTTCAAAGAAAGTTGGGATAAGTACTTGCCACTGGTGGAATTCTCCTACAACGACAGTTATCAAGCAAGTATTGGCATGGCTCCATTTGAGGCGTTGTATGGACGAAAGTATCGTTCTCCAGTTTGCTGGGACGAGGTGGGAGAAGAAACGTTGTTGGGACCAGAGTTAGTACGCATGACTACAGAAAAGATCCAAATGATTCGACAACGTATTCAAACCTCACAAGATCGACAAAAGAGTTATGCTGATCTTCATCGAAAGGACGTAGAATTTAATATTGGAGATTATGTATTGTTACGTGTTGCTCCATGGAAGGGAGTTACAAGATTTAGAAAGAGAGGAAAGCTCAATCCACGATTTGTTGGCCCATTTGAGATTCTTGACCGAATAGGAAATGTGGCCTATAGACTCGCATTACCTCCAAACATGTCTCGTGTTCATAATATTTTTCACATATATATGCTTCGTAAATATGTGAAAGACCCAAACCATATTATTACTTTAGGAACAGACGAGATAGCCGAAGATTTAACGTACGAAGAAATACCTGTTAAGATCTTGGATAGGAAAGAGCATGTCCTACGCACGAAGGTTATACCACAGGTTAAGGTTTTGTGGAGAAACCATGCTATTGAAGAAATGACCTGGGAGTTGGAATCAGAAATGAAAGCGAGGTATCCTCACCTTTTCGAAATATCAGGTACGTATGTCAATTTCGAGGACGAAATTTTATAAGGATGGGGGTTGTAAGACCCTGACTTATTATAAATAAAATTAAATTTTCCTCTATTTATTATTCTAATTTAATAAGGGTTAATTGATATAATATTTTGGTTATGGGTGAAATGTGCAAATTTTGCAAAATAAGCAAGTGGTTATAAAATAATCATTGTTGTCGGGGAATATTCGTTTGGTCGTGAAATATTCTTGTTGTCGGGGAATATTCATACGACGGCGCAATCATTTGTGGACCCCATAACAGAATAACTATCGGATAAAGAAAACGACAAGTTTGAATTTTTATAAATAACGGCGTAATTGTTACCGTTAACACTGTTGGAATACCCGGTGGTTAAAATACAGTAATACGTGTGGATGCACAGTATTTTTGAATTATTGATTCTTACGTAAGAAGGCACTACTCAATAATTTTTACAGTAATTATTGTTCAATATTTTATTTTATGTATTCAAAAATTGTTACGTTGATATTTTATATTATTGTTGTTTCAATAATTATCACTGTGACAACCCGTGAATTTGGGCAATTTATTAAAATCTTAAATGATTGATTTAAGGTCAAATATTAGACCTAGACAGAAAATAAGTGTATGCGTTTAATATTATTGGGATTGAATTTTGAGGATTTCAAAATTCGGTGAAGGATATAGGTGAATTATTCAGGATTAAGGATTTATGTGAATATGTTTTGTGTTTATGGTTAATGATGTGTTCAGAATGTGGTTAAAAGTCAAGGGTTGACCAGATTAATTTTATATGTGTCAAACCCTAAGTATATATTAAGAACAGCAGCGTTCAGTTAGAAAACCCTAGCGTTTAACAAGAAACCCTAGAAATCGGTTCTGGAAACCCTAGTTTCAGTTCCGGGAGTCCGAAATCTTAAATCGGATATTGAAAACCCTAGATTGGGAATGCAATGTTATGTACAAGGTTAAACGTCATTAATATTAAATTTATTAGGAAAAAACCTAATGAATTATTGGAAACCCGATTTGATAATTAGAAAACCCTAATACCAGATCTGAAAACCCTAGTTTCAGATTCTGATAAATTGAAGCCCTAATCTGAGAATGGAAAGGATAATTATAATGTTTATGTGGTATTAATTATACTACTAATAAGGGTAAAGGTTAATTAATTAACAAACCCTAATTTTTAATTTTTGGAACCCTAATTGTTTTGTCAAAAACCCTAATGCTCAATTATGAATTTAATTGCTAAAATTAGCAATGCTAATTAGGAAACCCTAATCCTAATTATTTTTAATTTATGAGTAATTAGAAAACCCTAATCTAATTACGAGATTTAATTTCTAAAATTAGAAAATTTATTTTTCTATTAGAAACCCTAATTAGTAGGTTATAAACCCTAATCCGTGATATTGACCCTAATTACTTAATTAGCAATTGTAATTAGGAAATGCTAATCCTAATTAGCAAGAATGAATTTATGATTAAGAAATTTATATATAATTAGAAAATTCTAATTATAAGTTAGAAATATTAATTTTCTATTTTTATAACCGAAATTCAGAAATTGTAGAAATTAAATTTGCAAAGTTAAGGGTTAAAACCTAAACCCTAAATGCTCCAAATCCTAAACCCTAAAATTTCCAAACCCTAAACCCTAAGGGTTTGGCAAATTGTCCAAAATGCCATTAAAATAAAATGGAAAATGACTAGAATACCCTTTTTGTATTATTTTTTTAGATGGAGTGCAAATCTTGCCATATAAGTGGTAAGTCACCAACTAAAGTTTCTTTGTGCCCTATATCTCAGCAACAATCTGATTTTGGGTGACACCTAGCATCAATTGTGGCCATGGATTAAAAAGTTAAATAATAAAAGTAAGAAAAAGCTTAGTTTACTTTTTCATTTCTCCAAGTTCCTTATCTCTCTTCATTTTCGAAATTCTAGAGTGCGAGAGAGTGAAATAGTAAGTTATGATTAGATCAGATCACCCAAGAACAGAAATCAAAGATCAGAAATCAGAAATCAAGCTCAAAAGGTATAAAACCCTAAAAATTTAAAATCTCATGATTTGGTAACTGTTGTTGTTGATTAGTTAATGTTGTGTATTTAGGTGTCATTTAGTGATCTGGGTTGTTAAATCCCAGATCCATAACATCAAGATACTCGAATCTTGCATTTTTAGAAATCTGGAAAAACTTTGAAAAGTAGCCTGACAGTCAAATGTCAGAGGCCTTAGATCTATGGGTATTTGATGTTTTGTGTATGTAATGTTATAGATATGTTCTTTGTTGATAGGGCTTTATTCTCCAACTTGAATCAGAGTCATAGCAGGTCTAGATCAAAAGTTATGAGCAGTCAAAATGCGTTGACCGATCACGTTTTTTTTGGTTTCTGGGCAAGCCCAGATTTCCAGATCGGTTTGACAAGTTTTTCAAGGCCATGAATCTTGCTTTTGTTTGCTTGTTTAACAGTGTTATTGATTGATCCTTGTAGGTTGACATGTTTTGTACATACTAAAACCTTTACATCACCTAGATCTGTATCAGGATAGTAGAAAATTAAGGTCAAACATGCGTCTTATTATGATTTATAGTTGTAGTAATACATGTGGTCTACAAACTGGAGTTGATAGATCACATAAATGGTACACGATAATCAAGTTATAAGAACTCAAACTAGGCCACTCAAATCTGTTAAACTCTGACAAGCCGAAGAACAGTGTTGTCAGAATTTTTAAAGACTCGGATCTGCTACGTATGTTGTTGTATGGCCATGAAACAAGTTGGTGATTGTAGTATTACGTTAGTACTATAATTGTAACACGAATTCCAGTCCAGAAAACATTAGGATCATAGCTTAAAATCCGGTCAAACCAGCCCCCTCGCACACTGATTTGTCAGTGTTCTTGAGTGAAGAACACCAATGGCGACAGACAAGTGTCGCTAAAGGCATATAGCGACAGTTTATTTATTATTTTCCGGAAAATGATTAAAAATTAGAAAAAAATGGTTTTTAATTATTAAAAATATAAAATAAATTCTGAAAAATTATTTTAAAGTCTGAAAAATAGTTTTTAACTATTTTGAGTATATTTTGAAAATATTTAATATTTTTGGAATATAAATGGTATTTATTTATTTAATTATAATATTAAATAAATTATTTAAAAATAATTTTAATTCATGAAAAATCATGAAAAATTATTTTATGGTATAAGAAAATATTTTAAGTTATTTTTGATGACTTTTAATATTTTGTGATGAAATTCATTAATTAATCAATATTAATGATAATTAGTTTATTTAATAACTATATTAAATAAATTATGGAAAAATAGTATTAATGATTTATAAATCATATAAAAATGATTTAAGTGTTATAAAATATAACTTTTGATATTTAGTCATGAAAATATTAATATTTTAATATTAATAGCAATTATCGGATAATGGATTAAAGTGTTGGAAAATCATATAAAAGTGATTTTAAAGTATTAAAAATACTCTGTGATATTATAATTATATTATAATATTATGTAATGATTTTCATTAATATTTTATATTAAATAAATATTAATGATTAAGTAATTATGTGGTATTTAATTCATTTAAATACTGTTTTAAGGATTGAAAAATGTTGATAAATGGTAATAATTATCCAAAAATTATTATGAGCCTAGGAAAAATGTTTTGTCTGATTAGAAATTATCTGTGATAATGGTTAAGTGGTTAGTCAGAGTTTAATTGAACTTAAACTCGATATTCGTCCGACTAGACCGTCGGGATGATAGAATTATGTCGGTTACAACTCAGACTGCAATAGTTTGACTTGATACCTAGTCTTATGTGTGTTATAGACTGATAGGGTTATGTGCTATGTGTTTAGGTTATTCTGTGGATATAAATATAACAGTATATTACTGTGATGATATTATTCTAATATTGGAGATCTATATTATTAATATTAGGTCTTCGAGTAAAGCGTTATTAAATTGTGTGCGGTAATCAACGGTTCAGGCAAGTTTCTTTTACTTAACTCTAATAAGAGTAGTTTCATCAAGCTTATGGTTAATCATTACTGATTGCCATAAAATTTGTACTCTGTACATCTTGCATGTATAAGTCAGGTATGAAAGGCTGATCACCTTCATTACCAGTTGGTTCAGAAATGTTTGTTCATGTATAATACTTGTTCAGTCAAAAATTTGTTCGTGCTAGTTCTCAATTATATTGATGAATTATAGCAAGCCTTTTATTCATACTCTTCAATCATGATATATCGCTATATTGTTGTATATAAACTTGCTGGACAACTTTCATGCTCACCCTTGCTATATCATGATAAAACATTGCAGATAAGGCGAATGCTTTCGGATACAGGAAACGATTAAAGCCAAGTTCAGCTTGGGATATAAAGTGCGGCTAGTATGTAATAGTATAGTTTAATAAATGTGTTATATGATAGAAAGTTTATGATTTGTGTATAAGTTAAGGTTACTCGACCTTGGGGATAAGTGTGTAATGTAATGTATAAACAATTTATGTTTATATCTTCCGCAAATAGTTATAGAAATAGTATATCGGATCCGCGGTGATTTGGGGCCCGGATTCGGGGATACTACAGTTGGTATCAGAGCTGTTGGTTATGAAGCTTAGGTAGAAATACCTGAGACCAATAACCGCAGTGATTAGGATAAGTGCTAACTCAAATAGAGTTAGTTGGTCGATAAGATTCAAAGATGAATCTCGGCGAGTGTAAAGACACAGAGTTCCCTAACTCTAATAATAAAGTTAAACAGTAACGGTGAATAGATCGAGTCTAAAAGACTGAAAGTACAGGAATATGAGATCGTAAAACAAAACGATCATATAGTGTATGGAATTGAATCGTAATATATACGATAAGATCACCCCGTGATCTGATAAAGGTTATGATATGGGAAATGAATCAATCTACTGGTTGAAAAGTTTACAGCAAGATGCTGTGTGAAAGTTGTACTATAAAATGGTACTATAAAAACTCATGAAAGAGTTATGGATTATGGATACGGATTAAATGAAATTCGTATTGAAAAAGGGGGTTAAGATTAGGTGGGGATTTCAATGAGGACTCGTGTCAGCAACTGAGTTGTATGATTCCTTTTATGGGCGGGGAATTGTACTTGGTGTAAAAACTACTTAGTTGGTGGCATTGGTAATAATTGAAATGTTGTATCACGCTAGTTGTTATATATAGATAAATAGGTCATAGGTAGAGAATATAGGATTAAGTACAAGTTCTTAGAACTCATACTTATGTGACATTCTTGACTTATAGTTATATGAAATGTTTATGAGCCCCTCAGCGAACGGACGCCAAAGGTCAGACTAGGGTAAGTTCGTAAACTCATATAATTGTGGCCAGGTTATGAACTCATAAGTGTGGTTTTATGAACTGGGTATAGTTGTGTGTGAATGTAGTGTTAAGGATTATAGGAACAGATAGATTGTTAAGCATATGATCATTAGTGGAGATTTAGGTTTTCCTAAACCCCTAGCTTTGCTAAACCTCAATTTTTGACATCAAGCTAAATACGCACTATGTGCCTTTTAAAAAAAATTTATTTTTATTTATCACTTATGTACCATGTGACCTAGTGCAGAGATGATAAAAAAAAATGATGGAGTTATCAATGCAGAATTACTTGGTGTTGGATGTGATCTAAGGATCGTCAGCCCACTACAGTATGTTGTAGTATAACAAAGTGACAAAATGACGAAATCCTCAACGGACTGTTAAATACAGTGCGGCATCATGACTTCATTCTCAAAAATGTTTTTATTGAAAGAAATTTCCCAAACCAAATTGTTTTACTGTGGAATCAAATAAGACTGAGGTAAAATTTTTGTGCCTTTGGCAGTGATGGGAAAACAGATAAAATCAGTACTTGGCCAGTACAGGGCATATCGGGCTAATCACCCTTTGTGTCCGTAAGTAATGACGGTTTACGGATGAATTTCCATAAAACCTATGCAAAAATGAAAAACAAACAGTCTATACGATTCCTCAGCACAGTTTTAAAATTTTTACCCTTGTGAGTGGTGTATTGGGTAGTATGTGATATGTGTGAATGGTGTAAGGTGCACGGTGTAAGGTGAATTTCGGGGACGAAATTCTTATAAGGAGGGGTGAATGTGACAACCCGAGAATTTGGGCAATTTATTAAAATCTTAAATGATTGATTTAAGGTCAAATATTAGACCTAGGCAGAAAATAAGTGTATGCGTTTAATGTTATTGGGATTGAATTTTGAGGATTTCAAAATTAGGTGAAGGATATAGGTGAATTATTCAGGATTAAGGATTTATGTGAATATGTTTTGTGTTTATGGTTAATGATGTGTTCAGAATGTGGTTAAAGGTCAAGGGTTGACCAGATTAATTTTATATGTGTCAAACCCAAAGTATATATTAAGAACAGCAGCGTTCAGTTAGAAAACCCTAGCGTTTAACAAGAAACCCTAGAAATCGGTTCTGGAAACCCTAGTTTCAGTTCCGGGAGTCCGAAATCTTAAATCGGATATTGAAAACCCTAGATTGGGAATGCAATGTTATGTACAAGGTTAAACGTCATTAATATTAAATTTATTAGGAAAAACCCTAATGAATTATTGGAAACCCAATTTGATAATTAGAAAACCCTAATACCAGATCTGAAAACCCTAGTTTCAGATTCTGATAAATTGAAGCCCTAATCTGGGAATGGAAAGGATAATTATAATGTTTATGTGGTATTAATTATACTAATAATTAGGGTAAAGGTTAATTAATTAACAAACCCTAATTTTCAATTTTTGGAACCCTAATTGTTTCGTCAGAAACCCTAATGCTCAATTGTGAATTTAATTGCTAAGATTAGCAATGCTAATTAGGAAACCCTAATCCTAATTATTTTTAATTTATGAGTAATTAGAAAACCCTAATCTAATTACGAGATTTAATTTCTAAAATTAGAACATTTATTTTTCTATTAGAAACCCTAATTAGTGGGTTATAAACCCTAATCCGTGATATTGACCCTAATTGCTTAATTAGCGATTGTTATTAGGAAATGCTAATCCTAATTAGCAAGAATGAATTTATGATTAAGAAATTTATATATAATTAGAAAATTCTAATTATAAGTTAGAAATATTAATTTTCTATTTTTATAACCGAAATTCGGAAATTATAGAAATTAAATTTGCAAAGTTAAGGGTTAAAACCTAAACCCTAAATGCTCCAAATCCTAAACCCTAAAATTTCCAAACCCTGAACCCTAAGGGTTTGGCAAATTGTCCAAAATGCCATTAAAATAAAATGGAAAATGACTAGAATACCCTTTTTGTATTATTTTTTTAGATGGAATGTAAATCTTGCCATATAAGTGGTTAGTCACCAACTAAAGTTTCTTTGTGCCCTATATCTCAGCAACAATCTGATTTTGGGTGACACCTAGCATCAATTGTGGCCATGGATTAAAAAGTTAAATAATAAAAGTAAGAAAAAGCTTAGTTTAGTTTTTCATTTCTCCAAGTTCCTTATCTCTCTTCATTTTCAAAATTCTAGAGTGAGAGAGATTGAAATAGTAAGTTATGATCAGATCAGATCACCCAAGAACAGAAATCAAATATCAGAAATCAGAAATCAAGCTCAAAAGGTATGAAACCCTAAAAATTTGAAATCTCATAATTTGGTGTTAAATGTTGTTGTTGATTAGTTAATGTTGTGTATTTAGGTGTCATTTAGTGATCTGGGTTGTTAAATCCCAGATCCATAACATCAAGATACTCGAATCTTTCATTTTTAGAAATCTGGAAAAACTTTGAAAAGTGGCCTGACAGTCAAATGTCAGAGGCCTTAGATCTGTGGGTATTTGATGTTTTGTGTGTGTAATGTTATAGATATGTTCTTTGTTGATAGGGATTTATTCTCCAACTTGAATCAGAGTCATAGCAGGTCTAGATCAAAAGTTATGAGCAGTCAAAATGTGTTGACCGATCACGTTTTTTTTTTGGTTTCTGGGCAAGCCCAGATTTCCAGATCGGTCTGACAAGTTTTTCAAGGCCATGAATCTTGCTTTCGTTTGCTTGTTTAACCATGTTATTGATTGATCCTTGTAGGTTGAAATGTTTTGTACATACTAAAACCTTTACATCACCTAGATCTGTATCAGGATAGTAGAAAATTAAGGTCAAACATGCGTTGACCGTCTGTTTTGACAAATTCTGGAAATTTCCAGATTTCGTGAAGAACAGTGTCTGATAGCATGTTTGACCGGCCATATCTTGTTCATTTTGTGATTGTTTAGTCTTATTATGATTTATAGTTGTAGTAATACATGTGGTCTACAAACTGGAGTTGATAGATCACATAAATGGTACACGATAATCAAGTTATAAGAACTCAAACTAGGCCACTCAAATCTGTTAAACTCTGACAAGCCGAAGAACAATGTTGTCAGAATTTTTAAAGACTCAGATCTGCTACTGTATGTTGTTGTATGGCCATGAAACAAGTTGGTGATTGTAGTATTACGTTAGTACTATAATTGTAACACGAATTCCAGTCCAGAAAATATTAGGATCATAGCTTAAAAGCCGGTCAAACCAGCCCCTCGCACACTGATTTGTCAGTGTTCTAGAGTGAAGAACACCAATGGCGACAGACAAGTGTCGCTAAAGGCCTATAGCGACAGTTTATTTATTATTTTCCGAAAAATGATTAAAAATTAGAAAAAAAATAGTTTTTAATTATTAAAAATACAAAATAAATTACAAAAAATTATTTTAAAGTCTGAAAAATAGTTTTTAACTATTTTGAGTATATTTTGAAACTATTTAATATTTTTGGAATATAAATGGTATTTATTTATTTAATTATAATATTAAATAAATTATTTTAAAATAATTTTAATTCGTGAAAAATCATGAAAAATTATTTTATGGTATAAGAAAATATTTTAAGTTATTTTTGATGACTTTTAATATTTTGTGATGAAATTCATTAATTAATCAATATTAATGATAATTAGTTTATTTAATAACTATATTAAATAAATTATGGAAAAATAGTATTAATGATTTATAAATTATATAAAAATGATTTAAGTGTTATAAAAATATTTTATGTTATAAAATATAACTTTTGATATTTAGTCATGAAAATATTAATATTTTAATATTAATAGCAATTATCGGATAATGGATTAAAGTGTTGGAAAATCATATAAAAGTGATTTTAAAGTATTAAAAATACTCTGTGATATTATAATTATATTATAATATTATGTAATGATTTTCATTAATATTTTATATTAAATAAATATTAATGATTAAGTAATTATGTGGTATTTAATTCATTTAAATATTGTTTTAAGGATTGAAAAATGTTGATAAATGGTAATAATTATCCGAAAATTATTATGAGGCTAGGAAAAATGTTTTGTCTGATTAGAAATTATCTGTGATAATGGTTAAGTGGTTAGTCAGAGTTTAATTGAACTTAAACTCGATATTCGTCCGACTAGACCGTCGGGATGATAGAATTGTGTCGGTTTCAACTCAGACTGTAATAGTTTGACTTGATACCTAGTCTTATGTGTGTTATAGACTGATAGGGTTATGTGTTATGTGTTTAGGTTATTCTGTGGATATAAATATAACAGTATATTACTGTGATGATATTATTCTAATATTGGAGATCTATATTATTAATATTAGGTTCTTCGAGTAAAGCGTTATTAAATTGCGTGTGGTAATCAACGGTTCAGGCAAGTTTCTTTTACTTAACTCTAATAAGAGTAGTTTCATCAAGCTTATGGTTAATCATTACTGATTGCCATGAAATTTGTACTCTGTACATCTTGTATGTATAAGTCAGGTATGAAAGGCTGATCACCTTCATTACCAGTTGGTTCAGAAATGTTTGTTCATGTATAATACTTGTTCAGTCAAAAATTTGTTCGTGATAGTTCTCAATTATATTGATGAATTATAGCAAGCCCTTTATTCATACTCTTCAATCATGATATATCGTTATATTGTTGTATATAAACTTGCTGGGCAACTTTCATGCTCACCCTTGCTATATCATGATAAAACATTGTAGATAAGGCGAATGCTTTCGGATACAGGAAACAATTAAAGCCAAGTTCAGCTTGGGATATAAAGTGCGGCTACTATGTAATAGTATAGTTTAATAAATGTGTTATATGATAGAAAGTTTATGATTTGTGTATAAGTTAAGGTTACTCGACCTTGGGGATAAGTGTGTAATGTAATGTATAAACAATTTATGTTTATATCTTCCGCAAATAGTTATAGAAATAGTATATCAGATCCGCGGTGATTTGGGGCCCGAATTTGGGGCTACTACAATCATTATACAGTATTTCCCATTATTAGAACAATAATTCATATTATTTGAATAATATTATTAGATAGCATTATTGGCAATGTCTAGAAAGTTCTGTCAAGGAGAGGTTTGGTCACCTAATTGCGCGCCAGTAAGGAGAAATTCTTATTAAAAAGCCCCCTCTTTCCTGGGAACGGCCTGTTGTCATAATCGTGATTCTGTAATATTATTTGTGAATAATTAATTATTGATTTATATGATAAGGAAATATTTATTTTATGCGGATATAAATGATGGATTTATTTTATATGGATATAGATGAAGTAATTTAGCATGAATTACTTATTTAAAGTTGGCAATTATTATCTCTGATAATATATTCATTCATATACATTATTATAATATATTATAATTGTTTAATAATATTATTATTATAATATATAAGCATGTGTTTATTTAGAACGGACGTAAACAAAATGCTTATGAATACTTGTTTTCAAAAAGTAGTTTTTATCATTACTTTGATTGATGGAATTGGTTGGTGGAATTGGTGGGTGAATATTTAAGTCTACAAAGTTTTGTTTTCAAAGGTGGGCCTCAATCTTTGAATTGGGTGGTTATGAAGAGAAAGAGATGAAATGTTAGGCCAATTATTTCTTGTAGCCTGCAGAGATGGTTTTTCAAAGGGTGGCACCCACCCATGTGGAAAATGTATGAAGTTAGGCTAGGCGGAGAAAAATGAGCAAAGTTAGGCAGCAGCACGTGAATTTTTTCTCCGTCCTGCACTATAAATAGAGGGATAAACCTCCTTCCTCAATCACACCTTCATAATCATAAATTCTTATTCTAAAATATTGTGAGTATTTTTCTTGAGTATAAGAATATTTTGAGCGTAGTTTTTCTGCTAGATTCTCTCAGAATAATATCTGATATTCCAGTCAAATTTAGTTTCTACCAAGGTAAAGGATATTATTTTATTGCAATACTCGTAAAAAATATTATTTTCTTTTATACTCCATAGTATGGAAGGGATATTATTTCATTTTATATTCCTAAAATTGAACTTACTATGGTAAGTATTGCTTCTATAATTCCTGAAATGATTAGAAATTTTGTTTCATCTAATATCATTTCATAGGAATATAGGTCTGAACTTTTTATCAAATTTGAAAATTTTCATGACTGGGTACTGTTCACGGGTACTGTTCACAGTTACTGTTCACAAAAGAAAAAAAAATATTTTTTTCTTCTTCCAAGTTATCTGTTGTGACCCTTATTCTTGAAATTTAATCCATGTTTTGATCTTCATTCTTGAATTTTACTCCACTATAGTTTATTATGGAGTATTATTGAACTTGGATAAATTGAAATATGAATCCCTAATATTTGTCCTTCATCTCACTTGATTCGTTCTTTAAAATATTTTTCATAATCCTCCGTCATAAATGATGATATTACTAAATATCTTTGGCCCGTGGTGCAAAGATGATTGATTAACTGATGAATATCTTTGGCCCGTAGTGCAAAGATGAACAGGTGTTGAGATGAACATGACCAACTGGTGATACAAATGAATATCTTTGGCCTGTAGTGCAAAGATGAATATTTGATTCAAGATGTATATTGATTGATGTTACAGGGATAAATTATTGATGATGGACTTTTAAATCTTAGAAGATAGTAGAATTCTTTCTCTACTTGACTCTTCTAATGGATTGTTGTTTTCGTTGTAGTTTTTGATCTAAAACTTGTTGTCTAATATATTTTATCAGATTTTTTCCTGTTGAAGACTAATGAAAAATTATTGTGTATTATCTTAGTCATAATATTCTTTACTGGGCTAGTTGAGCTCACCCTTTTCCTTTTTGTTCCATTTTTCTTCCCATGAGGTGAGAACATAGCAGGAACTAGCCGGGGTATGGAGTGATGGTTCAGGATAGATGTATTAGTAGTCCTCACTATTTTATAAAATAATGTATCAATAATTGTAATGAGGGCTCATTTTGAGTTGTATACTCTCTATTAGACTATATTTGTATTCAAACTCACAGTATATGTGTTGTCGCATTTTGCACGACAATTTTATTACTGAAGTTGTATTTGTTTCTGTACCATGTATTTGGAGACTCAGAATGGGTGTTGTATACCTATTTTAGGGGCGTCACAAGTACCGCGATTCCTTCTTCTGCAGATCGTAAGACGATTCGTGTGGAGCGTTCGTGTGGATACCGTAGAGACGCAGTCCGTTTGAATTGCGTTGGAGATTCGATCATATCAATTTTAGTTTCTTAATAGGTATAATTTCTAAACTCTGAATTAATTGAATTTTTCGCATGGATCCTGTTTTAGGGTTTTGGAAATTGCTTTAAAAATTTTATTTCCGTTGTGCGTTTTTGTGCCGAAACCCCAACAAATCCTGTTAGTTTAAATGAGGATTCATTGGGGTACCAAAGCCCCAAGTAAGGTGTACCCTTGAGAAACCTGAAGATCCTCTTTACAACTGAAAAATGTGACTCTTTAGGGTTAGCCTGAAATCTATCACATATGCATGTTGCAAACATTATGTCTGGTCTACTGGCAGTTATATATAAAAGAGAACCTATCATACCTTTGTATTGAGTTATATCAATACTTTTACCTTTTTCATCTTTGTCAAGCTTGGTTGCAGGAGCAATTGGTGTTTTCATGGGAGAGGCTGATTTCATGCCATACTTCTTGAGTAAGTCTTTGATGTACTTGGCTTGGTTTATGAAAATTCCTTCATCAGTCTACTTTACTTGCAGTTCAAGGTAGAAATCCAGCTCACCCATCATGCTCATTTCAAACTTGCTCTGCATCAGCTTAGAGAATCTCTTGTATAACTTTTTGTCAGTAGAACCAAAAATAATATCATCAACATATATTTGAACTAATAAGACTTTGCCTTTATGCTTTCTAAGAAACAGTGTGGTATCTACTCTACCTCTAGTAAACCCATTTTCAATTAAGAAGTTAGTTAGTGTTTCATACCATGCTCTAGGTGCTTGTTTAAGACCATATAAGGCTTTGTCTAATCTATAAACATAATTGGAAAGAGATGGATTGATGAAACCAGGAGGTTGCTCTACATAGACTTCTTCTTGGAGTTCTCCATTTAGGAATGCACTTTTGACATCCATTTGAAAGACTTTGAACTTCATGTGAGTAGCAAAGGCAAGAAAGATTCTGATTGCTTCTAGTCTGGCAACAGGTGCAAATGTCTCATCGTAGTCAATGCCTTCTTCATGAGAATAGCCCTTTGCCACTAATCTTACCTTGTTCCTGGTTATAACTCCATCTTCATCCATTTTGTTTCTGAAGACCCACTTGGTTCCAATGACAGGATGAATCTTTGGTCTTGGTACCAATCTCCATACTTTACTTCGTTCAAATTGGTTGAGTTCTTCCTGTATGGCTTCTATCCAACTGGAGTCTTCCATAGCATCCTCTATCTTCTTTGGTTCTGTTTGTGATAGGAAGCTTAGATAAAAGCATTCATTTTGAGTAGCAGCTCTTATTTTGACTCTAGCACTCGGATCTCTAATAATTAGATCCTGAGTATGATCTCTGGCCCATCTGTTACCGGTTGGGACATCTGTCCTGATGCCTTCTTGTCTTAGTACTTCAAGATCTATATCTTCTTCTTGGTGTGGAAGTTCATTGTCTTGCATAGACCTCTCTACGATCTTATTTTGTTTCTCAACGATTTCACTATCTGGCACTATGATCGTAGTGTTAGGCTCGACGATTTCATTTGTAGTGTCTGCACTATCGGTCGTAGTGTCTTGAAGCACTGTGTTGTCTGAGTCTGTTTCATCGAAGATGATATGAATTGAGACTTCAACACTCAGTGTCTTTTTTTTGAACACTCTATAAGCCTTACTGTCTGTGGCATATCCAAGAAAGATTCCTTCGTCTGACTTGGGCTGAAATTTTTTCAGGTACTGTTTTCCATTGTTGAGAATGTAGCATGCACAGCCAAAAACATGAAAGTAGCTGACACTTGGCTTTCTTCCTTTCCATAGTTCGTAGGGCGTTTTCTTGATCGTAGAGTGTATCAGTGATCTGTTCTGCGTGTAGCATGCAGTGTTGACAGCTTCTGCCCAGAAGTATTCAGGCAGATGAGCTACTGCAAGTAGAGTTCTTCCAGCTTCTATCAAGGTTATGTTCATTCTTTCAGCTACTCCATTTTGTTGAGGAGTTCATGGAGCTGAGAAGTTATGACTGATCCCATTGTCTGTGCAGAACTTGTCCATTTTTGAGAAGTCGAATTCTCTACCATGATCACTCCTTATGGCCTTAATTTTCTCTCCTTTCTCGTTCATCACCAGTCTGAACATCTTGATTAACTGGGAGCTCGTTTCATCCTTAGAAGTTAGAAAGAATACCCATGTGAATCTGGTGTAGTCGTCGACTATAACTAGAGATTATCTTTTTCCTCCAAGACTAGTTGTTAGAATTGGCCCAAATAGATCCATGTGAAACAACTGCAGGGGCTTGTCGATAGAGTTGGCAGTTTTGCTTTTGAATGAGCTTCTGGTTTGCTTTTTAAACTGACAGGCATTGCATGGCCTTTCTTTTACGAAGTTGAACTTAGGTAGACCAGCTACGAGATCTTTTGATGCCCGTTTGGACATGCTCTTGAAGTTTAAGTGAGACAACCGTCTATGCCACAGCCAGCTCATTTCTTCAGATGCTTTTGCCAGAAAACATATTGTCTCATCTGAGCTTAGTTGACCAAGATCCACTGTGTATACATTTCCTTCTCTTATCCCGGTTAGCTTTATAGTAGATGTCTTCAAATCTCTGACTTGACATTGGTTGTTGAGGAATGTCACTTGATGACCCTTGTCGCAGAGTTGACTGATGCTTAGAAAGTTGTGTTGGAGACCTTCGATCTACATATGCTACCTTGCTGAAAGATACTACACCATTGCCAGCAAAGTCGTATCCTCTTGTCTTGTCCGAGCCGTCGTCTCCAAAGATGACTGAGGGACCCTCCTTCTCTATATAGTTAGATAAGAGGGCTTTGTTCCCGGTCATGTGCCTTGAGCATTCACTGTCCAGATACCATGTGGTGATCGTGGAGCTCTTTTCCTGTCAAAATATTGAACCTTCATTTTGGTACCCATATTTTCATGGGTACTTCCTTGTTAATGCCTTTGGGGACCCAAATCTGTTTAATCTTGGGTTTCACATGCATAGAATTAAAATAACACTTGGCATCCTTATGACCATATTTATTACATATAAAACATCTAGTATGATGCATGCCTGTGTGTGTATGATGATTCATCCTCCATTTGGACTTGTGTGATTCTTTAGTTGTCCTTCTGTTAAACTAATTCTCATTCTTCCACGTGTCCTTGGATTTCATAAATAGTGATGAGTGTGCCTTACCTCTACTGTAACTTCCCAATTGATTCGTATAGTTGGTCTTGCTTGACTTTACGATTCTTCGAGGTTGGTGAGTAGAGGTTAGGTTACTCTTATCTTTTATTAATCCCAGACCAGCATGAGATCCTTTACTCCATTGAGTATGAATGGAGACAGTAGGACAAGGTTGAACTTGTTCTTCCTTCTATGAGGATTTCACAAAGGTAATGCTTCTACTAAAACTTGAGGCATTACTAGTGCTAGTTTCCTTTGTCTTTTCCACACATGGCTCTGAAATGGATTCCCCAAAGCGTAAGCCTGTTCTATCGAATGTGCTCCTCTGACTAGAGAGCAGGGAGTCCATGGATGATGAAGATTTGTTCCATGCAGAGATAGTCTTTTCTAGTTCCTCAATTTTAGAGGTTAGATTAGACTCTCTTTGTGCATTGAGTGTGTTTGTCTGTTTTAAGGTCTCATTCTCAGCCTCAAGCTTGGAAAGAAGATTAGTACTTAGAAGGGTTGTTTCAAGCTCTTCTTGAACTTTCTTTTTCTCCTCTTGAAGAAGTGAGTGATCCTTAGACAAGACTCTGAACCACTTCATGTATTGATGTAGATCAGTGGTTATGTCATGCAGAGCAGTTCTTAAATCATTTGTGTCTACATCAGGTGAGTTGAAGTCAAATACCTCATCGAGACTTACATCATGTATGTTGAGATTTTGTTTGTCCTTTGCATGTTTGGCCATTAGGCACAGATTAGCCATTTTTGGTTCTTCATCATCTTTGGAGTCAGCATTGGACTCATTGTCTGAATCACTCCACGATCCTCTAGCTACCAGGCCTTTGTCTCTCTTCTAAGGCCTGTTGTTTCCTTTGTATTCCTCTTTGCATGCTGTTTCTTCTTTAGTTCTTCTCTTAGAGGTTTGTTGCAGTTGTCAATGAAGTGGCCAGGCTTCTTGCAGTTGTATCATAGATTATTTATTTGCTCCTGGCTGCCGTAGTTGCTGACCTTCTTTGACTTGCTAGTTTTGCCTTGACACAAGAACCTTCTCAGTCTTTTTACCAGCATAGCAAGGTCTTCATCATAATCAGAGTTAATCTCAATGTTGACTTTTGATGCACTTTCGGTTGCCTTTAGAGCAACACCCTTATCCTTCCTTCTTCCTTCTTCCTTCTTCCTTCTGATAGGGTTTCAGCTCGTTGAGTCAGCTCCAGTTCGTATGTCAGGAGATTGCCATGTAGTTGTTGAACTGTCATCTAGTGAAGATTCTTTGACTCTCTTATCGCAGTGGTTTTGGCATCCCACTTGCTCGGTAGGGCTCTCATGAACTTTATGATCAGATCTTTGTTAGGATAGATCTTCCTATATTCTCATAGAGAGTTGAGCAGAACATTGAATCTCTCATAGGTGGCAGTCACGTTTTCTCCTTGAACATGAGCAAACATCTCATACTGCTGTGTCAGGAGAGATTGTTTGTTTTCTCTGACTTCTTCAGTTCCTTCGTGCATGATCAACAATGCTTTCCAAACCTCCTTAGCTATTTTGCTGTTGACAATGTTTTCGAACAGATCGTCTTCTAAGGATTAGAACAGGATGTTCTTGGCCTTTTTGTCAAGTTGGACAGCTCTCTTCTCATTTTCTGTCCACTCTTCTTTAACCTTGATTTGAATTCTGTTTGGATCGTCAGTGGTTGATGCAAGCTTCATTGGAATATAGGGCCCATTTTGAACGATCTCAAATATATCTTCATCTATTGAGTCCATGTATGTTTGCATTCTGACTTTTCAGTTAGCAAATTTATCCTTGTTGCACATTGGTGGCTTGCTGCCTCCTCCAGTTCTAGATTCGCTTGGTACGTGTGCCATTGGATCTACTAAAGCTTGTAAGCTGTATAATAGAACCGGCTTTGATACCAATTGTTAGTTCCTAGTTGGCATAATAGTTATCTAGAAGGGGGGTTGAATAGATATTTAAAAAATCTTTTCGTTTTAAACTTGTTCTTTGATGATGATTAAAACTTAGCGGAATTGATGTTTATTTTAATCTTCTTTACAAAGTAGTGGAGTTATGAGAGTGAGGCAGTTATAGCAGTTATGGCAGATATAGCAGATATAGTTATGAACGCAAAAGACACGGTCGTTTTAAGTGGTTCAGATCACTTAAAGCTCCTAGTCCACTCTTCTACTCAACGAGAGGATATCCACTAAGGATGTCTTTTACAACTTCTGAATCACACAGATTCCTTCTAGACCAGCAGTCTAAGAACTTCTTAGTTCATTCTTGAACTCTTCAAGTCCAGCAGACTTGGCTCTCTTACAGTTCACTTAGAACTCTTCAAGTCCAGCAGACTTGGTACTCTTCTTCAATTGATTGATAGATGTTGAGTTCTTGATGGTTGCTACTCAGTTGTTGTTTAATCACTTGTTCGAAAGAACTGAATAGCTGAGAAAGTTTTGCTAATTCTCAAATCGTAGAGTTGAGCTTGAGAGTTGTTGTTTGTTCAATGCTTGCTTACTTCTCTCTCATCTGCTTGATTTGCATATATGTGATCTTGAAAACTGTCTGTTGGATCCATCCGTTGAGGCATTAAATGCGTTTGACCTTTCTGATCTTTGATGGAGACATTTCAGCACATCTTCTGAAACTGCATTCTGTCCCACTGACACTGCAGACTGCTTTCTCACCTAACACCTGAAAAGGTGTTTTCCCCCTTACCAATGGTACTTTCCTTAGCTTCTTCAATACGCCTCTTTGTTGCATACTAAGGATATTTTCTTATGACTTTTGGGACTGGTGAGTACTGCAGCGTTTAGAATCCATTCCACTTATATTGGAATCTGTCTTCCACACAAATTATGAGGCTTGACATTTTCTGACACAAGACAGATGATACTCTACGATTCATATCATGGTGACTTGTCGCCTAGGTTCCTGGTCTGATGCTATCAGCCGAGAGAACTACGATTTCTCTGAAGTCTTTACACACTACAATCTTTGCTTGCTTGAGTTGTAAACTCTACGTTTCAGAGAGCACTCTACAATCATTGACTTGTAAACTCTTCGTTTCCTTCAGCACACTACAATCGTTGAGTTGGCTCGGCAAACGTTGAGACCACTCTATGATTTCTGAAGAGGCCCTTCAAGGTAGGCACACTACGATCTTTGAAGCTCTACGTTTCTGCCTTGACTCCTGCAATATTGATCAGATTTATACACTGACTTCTTTGAAGCCTATCTATTACATCTCAAGATCAACTTAACAGCTTTGATGTTTCTATCTATACATTCTATAAAAAAATGATACACGTTAAGAGCTTAGATCAACCTAACAAATTTGATATATCACTAAGTCGTTGTACATATCTTACTTGAAGGACTTTACAACTAATCATGAGCATATACATTAAAACATTAAATCATAATATGAATTCTCCCAACAAAATCCTTTCGATCAATGGATGTAGTCTTGATAAGAGATATTTGAGAAGATGAAGACATTATTTCAGAATAATTACAGAGGAAAACTTAAAAAATACACAACTATTGAGTTCGGGACTTAAATTTGTTGTCATATAACCACGCTTACTTGTTTAGGAGTCCGAAGCTCCATTCCTTCATAGGAAGTTTCTCCAGAAGCTTTGTCATCTCTCTCACACGCTCTTCTGAGATGTCGCCGAAGTCAGCAGAGATATGATTGATAGTAGTCCAGTCTGGTATGGAGGAGAATTCAGGTTATTTGACAAAAAACCACTCCTTAAGCCATCCTTTGTTTCTCGAATGAGTGTCCATCAGGGAGCTTTTCTCGACACTAACATTGGGTTTGGGGGATTGCATGCTCAACATTTTGAAGCACCGTTCCCAAGATTTACCAGTTGGGTAGAGAGTGAAGAAGAAATCAAGAGTGGGTGTGATCTCTATCTCGTGGCAGAAAGCGATGAACGCGAGGATGTTAATATAGGAGTTAGGAACTAATTGGACAAACCCAACACCCAAAAACCCTAAAAGGGTAACGATGAAAGCATAAAGGGGAAAACGAATCCCTTTCTCCAGGAGGGTCGCAGGCATAGCAATCCAGCCTTCGGAACGCTGATACATTCGCTCAATAGGAGCAGGCATTCTCACAAAGTGAGTGTCTGGTATCTGGTACCGTGTTCGAATGTTCCAGAGGTCAACCTCGGTAAGTATGGAAGGATTATTGGCATGGGGGAACTGTTCTTAAAATAGAGAAGGATTTGGAGTGGGTACAGGTTGAAGATTTCTGGTAGTTGTAGGGTTTGGATTGGGGTTTGTTTCCGAAGCGACATTGGTGGGATTTTGAGCATGAAGGATGGAGGAAATGGGTGTCACCGAGATGGGGATGGAGTTGTTTGGATTCTGAGAAGCCATTACTAACAGTTTGCAGTGAGAGAGAGAGAAATCGGGAGGAAGAAGAAAGTAAAGCACTTGAATTTTGAAATGAACAGGTAAAACCGTCAAAATTGAGGGAAATGGATTTTTATATTGGATGTCCCTTCAGTGGTTTTCGAAAATCGAGGGCGGCTCATTTAATGACAGCAATGATGGTGAATTTGAATAGTTATCCTTTGAATTTGGGATTCTACCAATTGGGCCTCAGTCATTCTCATTTGGGCTTTGTTCGGTCTTATCTGAATTCTTTCATTGTTTGGGCCAAATTTTCGCATACTCTTTCATCAAACATTCAGTTTGATAAAAAAAACTGGGAGGAAATGTTAGGCCATGAATATTTGGACTTATTGGGCCACATTTAATTGGGCCTTTAGAGTATTAGGTTATTGTTTAAATAAGGATATATTTGGGCTTGGGTTGGAGATTATTAATGGACAGGTGTTGGAATGTGAGCCCAACACCTTAATTGATGAGGTTTTGGCTAAATCTTGGTTAGTGGGAGACATGGATGTGATAGCAGGCAATGGCGAAGTCAGAAATTTTGGCCAGTGGGATCGAAATTATTACTGAGGTACAAATAATTTAGCGGGGGTTCGAGGGCAGCGTCCCCGAGCCAATTTTTTTTAATACTTTATACTTTCGAGTATATATATATATATATATATATATATATATATATATATATATATATATATATATATATACTATATTACAATAAAAATATAATAAGTAATAATATATGGTATATATACATTATACTGACTCATAATAGACTTTTTTTAATCACAATTGTTCAAAAGTAAGTAATTAATTATTTATTTTTAAAATAATATAAATTAGATTATTATTTAGTTTAAAATATTATAGAAAGAGATACATATATTTGGAGGATATGAGTCAAAGTTATAAATTTTAATTTGACCCCGTATAATAGAAAATTTATGAAGTTTTAGTGGGGTCAATTTATATATAATACTTCAAAATTTTAAATTTTACCTTACATTATAAAGCAATTTTTTCCCAGTGGGGTCGATTGACCCCACAAAGTCCTATGTGGCTTCGCCACTGCCAGCAGGTGGTTTGCATGCAATTAGCTGATATCACCTTGTATGAGCTGCATGCAAGGCGGTGGGAGTAGTATACGAGTACAGAGCACTTCAGAGAAAGAGGTAACATGCAAATTTTATACCTAACACTAGAGCACACAACCTCCGTTGTTAACATTGTGTCAGCCTGTACTGATTCTCACGTCAGAACTATCCCCCGACGGCCCAAGACATCAAGCTTCTGGTATTGACTTGTTTAATGTGCAGGGTTGGACGCGTTTTTCAGTGATTGAGACGCGTAAAAAGATCTTGGTGTTAACATCAGTATTGATTTGAACGGTGTTTTAGTTATTTTGCAAATCACGCACTAATATTGATTTCATGAACTAAAGCCAATCGTATTCCAGTAATCATTGTTCCGATCACAGCAACAACACAGCCATCGAGTCTTCGCAACTTAAATTAAATACTTCATGCTTTGGCCTAACAAATGCAATAAGAAGATGCGAACATAATTGGCAAAACTTTGAATTTAGCCACTATAGTTGGCAAGTTTTACTTAATGCACAACTGAACTTTTAATTTTTTTGAATTACCCCATTAAACAAATGGCAAAACTATGTTTTCACCACTATACTTGGCACGTTTTACTTAATACACCACTGAACTTTTAATTTTTTGGATTACCCCATTAAACTAATTAAATTTTTTTTAATTGGGTCATTCCGTCCAAAATAGCTGACAGACGTTAAAGTGGCGCTGACGTGGCAATTTTTTTTTTTTTGCATATGTGGCAAAAAAAATCAAAAACATATTTTTAAAAAAAATTAACATTTTAAAGTTTTAAAAATAACAAAAACATAATAAAATACAACAAAAAATATATTTTTTTAAAAAAACAGATTTTAAAAAAAAATAGAATTCTATAAAAATGAATTTTTTTAAAAAACAGAATTTTTTTAAAAAACAGATTTTTTTTTTTTTAAAAACATAATTTTTTGAAAAAACAGATATTTGTAAAAAATAGAATTCTAAAAAAATATACTTTTTTTAAAAAAACATTTTTTTAAAACAACTTTTTTTAAAAAAACAGATTTTTAAAAAACTAGAATTTGTAAAAAACGGGACTTTTTAAAAAATAGATATTAAAAAAATAGTTTTTTAAAGAAAAATAGTTTTTTTTAAAATAGAATTTTTTTTTAAAACTGATTTTTTTTAAAAATAGAATTTTTAAAAATTTTTTTAGAAACAGTTTTTTTTAAAAAAATAGAATTTTTAAAAAACAGTTTTTTCAAAAAATTATGTTTTTAACAAAAGGCGCTTTTTTAAAAAAAAAATCTTTTTTAAAAAAATCAAATTTTAAAAAAAAGTTCAACTTTTTTGAAAAATCTGTTTTTTTAAAAAGTTCCATTTTTTAAAAAAATCTGTTTTTTAAAAATTCTCTTTTTTCAAAAATCTGTTTTTTTTAAAAAAAAGCTGTTTTAAAAAAATATATATTTTTTTGAAAAAAATATGTTTTTTAAAAAAGTATATTTTTTTTAGAATTCTATTTTTTTTAAAAATCTTTTTTTAAAAAAAACTATTTTTTTTAAAAAAATCTGTTTTTTAAAAAAATTCATTTTTTATAGAATTCTATTTTTTTTTGTAAAAATCTGTTTTTTTAAAAAAAATATTTTTTATAGAATTCTATTTTTTTTAATTTTTTTTTTAAAAAAATCTGTTTTTTTAAAAAAAATGTTTTTTTAATTTTTTTTATTTTTTGTTATATTTTATTCTGTTTTTGTTATTTTTAAAACTTTGAAATGTTAATTTTTTTAAAAAAATTTGTTTTTGATTTTTTTGCCACATAAACAATTTTTTTATTTTTTGCCACATCAGCGCCATGTCAGCGCCATTTTAACGCCGGTCAACTATTTTAGACGGAATGATCCAATTAATATTTTTTAATTAGTTTAATGAGATAATCTAAAAAATTAAAAGTTCAATGATGTATTAAGTAAAACGTGTCAAGTATAGTGGTAAAAAATATAATTTTGCTTTAAACAAATTAAAAAATTTTAATTAGATCTGTCTGTTAATTATAGCTCAATTCTGTTAATATGAATGTTAAATTTTTCCTACGTGATTTTTTAAAAAAAGATGAAAAATGAGTCAGCCACTATGGATATATAACAAGAACCATTACCCCACCTATCTATCTATCCTCTTTCTCTCTCAAAAAAATGGCGGTCTCTACGACTCCATTACCATCTTCCATCTCCTTCTCATCCTCTATCTTCTTCAATCAAACCCCCACAAAGAAATTCCTATCCTTCTCAAAACCCCTCAAACCAAACCCCATTTGCCAATCCACATTTTCACCAATCTGCTCCGAACTCGCCACTCTCCCAGTCCTCTCCTTCGACGGATCCAAAATACGCGAAACCACCCTCAACCTGAAATCTGCCCTTCCCTACACCGCCCGCGCCGTCGTCCACCGCGACATCACCACCGACCTCCAAAACAAGTGTCGCGGCACCGCCTCCACTCAACCGCGTTGAGGTACGCGGTGGCGGGAAGAAACCCCTACCCACAAAAGAAAACCACTCGCGCCCGCCGTGTTCCAACCGAACCCCACCCCGGTCTGGCGGTGGCGTCGTGTTTGAACCCAAACCCAGAGACTAGGTCCATCAAAATCAACAAGGAGAAGATATTGGCGATTTCTACGGCGTTGGCTAGCGCGACGGAAAATGGGATTGTCGTGGAGGAATTTGGTGATAAGTTTGAGAAGCCGAAAAGGAAAGAATTTATTGGGTTGCTGAACAGGTGGGGTATTGATCCCAAGAAGAAATCCATGTTCTTGATGACAGAGTGATAGACTCCACGGCACGCTTGCGTGAGGTGGTCGCCGCCCCGATCGTTTCTAGCACAGTTGTTGGATGAATTGCTTGCAACACCTTAACCCCTCGCCTATATATAGACGGTAATCTTGGTACAATTGCTCGCGTTCGGAATTCTGCGTTGAATGGACACCAACGACACCTTGACCCCTCGCCTATATTGAAGCGGTAATCTCGGTACAATCGACGATTGATGCGGTAGAAGACGCCACACACAACTATGAATTGTTGTATGATAAGTCAAATTGAACCTCAAAGAAATAACTAAGAAAAATACTTAGGAATTCTTCAAAGAACCAAAAGTAGAGAATAAACCCTCAATTATATTGAATAAAAAAATAATGTGTATTGTTTACATAACTTGGACCTCTATTTATACTACTCAAAACAATCCAAATCCTAATAAGAATTTATAAACTATAACCCTAATTTCTATAAGGAAATATAAATCAAATTGGAAAAGAAATCTGATTAAAACAATCCAAATCCTAATAGGAATTTATAAACTATAACCCTAATTTCTATAAGGAAATAAAAATCAATTTGGAAAAGAAATCTAATTAAAAGATATCCTAATTGTAATAGGATTATAAAAATCTAAAAATCCTTCCAATGTTGTGTAAACGAAATTTTTGGCCCACATGCTAATATGATATCGTCCTCAATTGTGAGATTGGACTTTAATTTGGGCTTGTATTAAATGGACCCAAATTTGTGTCTCGTCCTTCCTTGCGTTATCTTCAGCCCAAACATCTTAAAGAAATTGACGAAAAATTCTGACCCGGTCAATCTGTCATCATTCCCCTCCTCTTCAAAAGGATTTGTCCTCAAATCTGGCATCCGCTTCCCTTGAAAAGAATTTGTCCACAAATTTGATCCTACATCAAACAACCAAAGTTAGAATCACCGAACAAAACATAGCCACAAGTCTCACCTGATAATTTAAATGAATGAGCAATATCAGCAATGCAATCAAGAAATTGAAAAGTTCCAACTCCTCCTGGATCAAATATTAAAATGAAAAACTCTTCATGTGATAGATTCTCCCAATGACGAATTCCCGGATCAAACGGAAATCTTATGATATCGATCATTTTCAAACATAACCACGCCAATGATCCTGGGTCAAATATCAATACTTGAAATTCTTCATGCTGCTCACGCAAACTCTCTTGAATTCCTGGATTAAACACGAAATAAAACAAATCAATAAGTTTCTTTTGTCTAATCACGAAGAAATTAAATAAACCAAAATCATATGCATACTCTACTAAGACAATATTCAAAACACTTCCTTGTAGATGTCTTATGCATTGAACGGGATGAACTGCACGATCCATGTTTCTCTCGATGAATATGATCCCATTACGAATCTGCAAAACACAACCACACTTTCCCCTTCCATTGACATTAACAAAGTCAAAATCACATAATAGCACCAACGGAATAAAAAGATCACAATCATAAGTTGAAAATTCAATAGCATATCGACGATGATCACAAACAAACTCAACACATGCTAAAGAATTTCTCAAAATGTTGACAAAAATCGAAATATCATCAAAATAGAGAATAACAAATTTTCCCATGAAAGAATTCAAAATATAATTCAACAATTCCATGGAAGTATGCAATGCCTTAGCTAATCTAAGTGAACTAACTAAACATGCAAATAACTCATCTCTCGAACCATCTTGATGATAAACACTTCTTGAATCAAAACCATATGATAGAAAATCATGCAATGAAGATTGCTCCAACGAAACAACATGATTACTATCATTGTCAACTAACGACAATTCATGTAAAGATTGACTAGCATGAAACCCTAAGTCAACATTTGAATAAGAAAACCTATAATTAATTTCATGCAAGTAAGCACAACGAGAACGAGAATATATATCATGATCATAAACTAACTCAACATAAATTAAATATCCTTCATAGTTTATGATAAAAATGATTCTACCATCAAAATAGCTAACAACAAATTTTCCAACGGAAGCATGCAAAACATGTTTTAAATAACTCATGAAAATACTAGATGCATCAGTTAATCTAACAGAAATAACTAACCACCTATATAACTCACATGCTAACACAATTTTCCATTTATCACAATATTTCATGCTAAATTGATTAGGCATTGTCATCACATGATTATTATCACATGTAGATAAAACATAAGAACTATGCAATTTATCAAACATATTATCTAAATAAAGAAAAGAATAACGATACTTTTTTACCAATTCAAAGTCGACGAACAAACTCGTTGTCTCATCCTCCTTAGATACTATGATTTCATAATCAACACATGAACTCGTGTCTTCTCTCACGATACCCACTTTCACCAACTCTCCAACCCGCCTTGGTAACCCCATTGTCTCCTCGGGAATACTATCAGCTGATCGGTACGGAATGATAGTACGGGGTATTTCTTCAACAACCTGTACAAGAGACAAAACAAAACTAGACAAAGAAGAATCATTAGTGTTAGTATTCAAAAGCGCCGTCTTGTACGAATGTACAGTCATTGGCTTTTCAAAATATAACTCACTTTTCAACTCACTCTCTTTTTCATAGTCAAATATTTCTTCTCTCTCTTCTTTATGCTCACCCTCTCGTTTGTTTTTCTCTCGTTTGTTTTCAAGGTCACTCTCATTCTCTTTATTCTCAATCTCTCTTTTCTTTTCATTCTCTTTTTTCTCAATCTCTCTTTTCTTTTCAGTCTCACTCTTTTCACTTTTTTCTTTTACATTATCAACCTTTTGAACAATTTCTTTTTGTCGATCTTTTTCACATGCATTTTCTTTTACAAACTCATCTCCTTGATTACTTTCTTTCGGATGTTCACCATCTTGCTTTTGATCTTGGATTTCATCTTGAACACTCGAACCCAATAACTCTCCTTGGACTGCATATTCTATAATTTCTTCCACCTCCCCCGACTGATCTTGTTTCTTTTGCGCCTTAGGAGTATATTGTAGTTGCATCCAATAATCTTCCTTGTTTACTTGTGTGCGAACACTCCTGTTATTATCTACTGTAGATGGCCCTGAAGGTTGCTCTACATGTCTTTGAGATGTATATTCATCCTTCCTGTCACGCTCTACTGGAGAAAACCGCTTTCTCATTGCTGATTTTAATTCTGCCCATGTCTCGAACGGACGCTCCCCATATTTTCGTTTGCTAAGCTGCCACCATATAATTGTATGATCGGAGAACTCTTGAACTGCACGTCTGATCTTCCTCCTCTCGGAGTAATCATGAGAGTCAAATTCTCGCTCCATTTTTCTCTCCCATCTCAGATATGCCTCTGTATCAATATTGCCTTGGAAAGTATTCCTTCGAAACCCATAAGAACTTTCATACTTGTAGCCATACATGTTTGCTGCAAAACAAAGGTTAGTAGATAAAATTTCCTCACACACTCCCTTACGTGTTTCGCTCGAATCAATGGTTCACTCGTGTATACTCTCAATAAATTGGCTTTTACCCTCGATTAATCTCACCACTAAGCCTTTTACCTCAAATATTCTCTCTAATAGGTTCTTATTGAATTCCCTAGCAAAATTCTTGGTTTTACTAATCAATTCAAAAAGTACTTATCACGAAACAAAATTATTGATGGTGTGACTATCAAAATACCACAAAATTAAATCGCCGATCGATTGCCTTATACTCCTCTTGTATTTCTCAGATTTGTAAATTGTAGTGCCGTTTCATAATTGATGATGATGCAACGGTATGAAATCTTGGTTGGAATTTAATGAGTTGATGGTGTGCTACAAATTGGGTTATCACAATAGAATATGAATTTTTTCTTTTCCTTTTTTTTTTCTTTTTTTTTTGCTCTCTCTTTTTTTTTTTTGGCTTCTTTTTTTTTTTTTTTTACAATTTATATTTCGACAGAAAATTAAAGATAAGTAACTCGCTAGAAAGGCTTAGCTTTGATACCAAATGATAGACTCCACGGCACGCTTGCGTGAGGTGGTCGCCGCCCCGATCGTTTCTAGCACAGTTGTTGGATGAATTGCTTGCAACACCTTAACCCCTCGCCTATATGTAGACGGTAATCTTGGTACAATTGCTCGCGTTCGGAATTCTGCGTTGAATGGACACCAACGACACCTTGACCCCTCGCCTATATTGAAGCGGTAATCTCGGTACAATCGACGATTGATGCGGTAGAAGACGCCACACACAACTATGAATTGTTGTATGATAAGTCAAATTGAACCTCAAAGAAATAACTAAGAAAAATACTTAGGAATTCTTCAAAGAACCAAAAGTAGAGAATAAACCCTCAATTATATTGAATAAAAAAATAATGTGTATTGTTTACATAACTTGGACCTCTATTTATACTACTCAAAACAATCCAAATCCTAATAGGAATTTATAAACTATAACCCTAATTTCTATAAGGAAATAGAAATCAAATTGGAAAAGAAATCTAATTAAAACAATCCAAATCCTAATAGGAATTTATAAACTATAACCCTAATTTCTATAAGGAAATAAAAATCAATTTGGAAAAGAAATCTAATTAAAAGATATCCTAATTGTAATAGGATTATAAAAATCTAAAAATCCTTCCAATGTTGTGTAAACGAAATTTTTGGCCCACATGCTAATATGATATCGTCCTCAATTGTGAGATTGGACTTTAATTTGGGCTTGTATTAAATGGACCCAAATTTGTGTCTCGTCCTTCCTTGCGTTATCTTCAGCCCAAACATCTTAAATAAATTGACGAAAAATTCTGACCCGGTCAATCTGTCATCACAGAGGTTTCGGATAATGTGAGACTTTCGAGTCGGAATATTGGGACATTGAAGATGCTGACGCCTAGAACTTTGAATTTGTTTGATATTTTGAATTCGGCTAAATTGGTTTTACTCAGGTAGCTGTGGATTACTTGAATGAGGCCTACGGGTATGATTTGGATGGAGAGAGTGAAGGTGAACATGGAGAGAGTGAAGATGAAGATGAGCAAGAAGACGAAGGTTAGTTCTTTGATTCATTTCTGTTTTTAAACAATGATTAATTCTTTGGATTTTGTTTATGTATAACTGCTTTTTGGCTTCGGCCAAAGACTTTCTGGCTGTCGAGTTTTCTATGATTTGATGGCATTTTGTTAAGAGTATGACTAGTAATAAAAAGAATTATATACAGTGTGATAACGTTAGTTCTTTGATTCATTTCTATTTTTGGAAATAGGGAAATCGTATAATTAATTCGTTGGATTTTGTTTCTTCATGATTTGATGATATTTTGTTAGGGAATGGTAGGATAATCGTTAATCCTTATATGTAATTTTTGTTACTAGTGGTTGTTATATATCGATAGTGGCTGAGTCATTTTTCTTTTCTTTTAAAAAGTCAGTTAACGTTCATATTAACAGAACTTTAACAGACTGATCCAATTAAAAAAAATTAATTTGTTTAATGGGGTAATTCTAAAAATTAAAAGTTCAGTTGTGCATTAAGTAAAACTTGCCGACTATAGTGGTTAAATTCATAGTTTTGCCGAACATAATTTTAGCAAGTGGTAGAGCAAGTTGTTTATCAAGATGATTATACAGTTACAAATGTAGTCAACTTGGATGCATACATGTTAGATAAACAGCTTAGATCAAATACTTGCATATGCAGATCATAAACTCATTGTAATAGTTAGTTTAATAAAACGAGAATTTGTCTCAGTTCTGTTTTCTTCCAAAGCTCTCTTGCTTCTGCATATTGAAACTCTAAGAGTTTCATTGAATTCGAATTATTTACAAAAACCTTAGGATAATTTTTCTACTGTCTATCTAACTGTTTCCCCACTTCCTTTTTCGAACAGGTCGTGGTTTCTTGATCTCTGTCTCTTCAACGATATCATCATGCAAAGGTGGCATAGATTCGTTGTCAACCCTCGTTTTTATAATCCACTCGTTCTGCTTGAACCTCTGGCTTCGCTCCTTCAGTTTCTCATCATCCTCTTCAACTTTTATCATTTCACCTCCAAGGTGATTATGGGTATCCACTAAGTCATTTATTTCTCTGACAAAATCATTTATTTCCATTGTCAAGTCATTATCCCTTTCGTTCATGTCAGACTCTCTGGCCTTGGATGAATCCTCAGCCAGCTCGTTATGGCCTCTCTCAGCCTCATGGTTCTGTTCACAAGAGATAACATCATATCTTTGTTTTGTGAATAAATTTTGGTTATCTGAAACTTTTTTCTCCTGGTAGTTGGGTGGACCTGTTATCGGTGGGCTGTTAATGTCTTGCTCACTCACACCTACCTTGCTAAACTGAAAAATAGAGAAACGTAAATGAGAAAGCTACAAAGACAGATACATGTCAGCACATATCGGCAAGATATCTGTAAGTAGCATGATTAATTCCATTGTGTCCCTAGAGACGGGTTGATTAAGTTTTTCATCATTTTTTCTCGTAGAGTTTTGATAAAAATAAAGCAATAGTTGAATGGGAAAAAGTTAACTAGTACCAGCATGAGCTATAGAATCATTACTATGTACTCCCTCCATTCCAAAATTAGATAAACATTTTCCTTTTGTGTCCGTTCCTAAAGAGTGACGAGAAGTTCCTGATATGCTATTACTTTTATTTTTGATTGATTGAGTACTATCATTCCACCACTACTACATTTTTACTACATTTCTAGATAATATTAGGGATATGGTTGGAAAAATAAAGATTTTCTTTAACGTCGTCGATCTAGAAATGTACTCTAATTTTGGAAATAAGGGAGTAGTATAGAGTAACAAAAGGCAGTTCACTTTCAAGTCCGAAAGACTCTTTTCACATATTTGGCTCACTTCTTGCTAATGTCTGCAGACTCTGCAATACCGAAATTTACTGAAAAACAAATGCAGGAAAGTGTTTCAAACAGTACCTTGTAATTACCATTATTTCTATAATGGTAATTTTGATGAACCATTTTGAAAGAGTTCATCTTTGTTCCGAAATTTCTGTTTCCGATACTGGTTCCTCCTTGGTTATCATATACATTTGCAGACTGTTTCAACCTCTGCCTATAATTGCTCTCTCTTTGCCTCCAGCTGTTGTCTCTAAAGTTAACAGATTGGTGATCATTAAGCATATTCCAAACTGTCGCATACTCTTCGTTGTTCTCTCTTCGAGCAAAAGGTTCATCCAGAAATTTATGAGGATATGTCAGCAAATAATCACCATCACTCAAATTCCAACCTTTCATCCTTTTTCTTTCAGTGAAATGCAAATCATAATTACTCTTAATGTCGTACTTGATGTTGTTAGAATGTATTGGCTTTCTTTCATCATATTCCGGCCTTTTCTTTTTTGGAAACTTACCATTCATTCTCTTCTCCTTCAGGTTGTCAAGATGCATACTAAAATAAATTGCGGGATTAGAGCAGTGGTCTTGATAAGAGTGGTAATCCTTCCTTTCGACGGCAATTGATTTGAGATCTATCATTTGTCTTCCCTCTTGGCCATCATTTAACAAGTGCTGTAATCCCCTAAATCCAAAAAAGGGATAAAGTTTAAGTGAAAATTTAAGATTAGATGTTCTAGGATCTAAGAACGGATACGGGTGCGTCAAACGGGGATACGACGATTTCTCCAAATTTTAAAAGATAGAGATTCGGCACATATTTTATTACTAAATATGTAATATTTATAAGTATACTTTTATATATATGATAAAGCATTCAACAAAATAGATGCAACAAGAGAAAAACAACAAACAATACAAGTTTCATGTTTCTATAACATAAAGTCATAAACAATAACAAAAACTAATAATAGATGATTCAAAACACATTAGATATAAAGGAGAGAATCCCCTAGAATCGGAGTGTCTAGTGCGAGGATACGATAGTTTGCCTGGATAATGAAGAATTCTTCCTTCCTAGTCTAGGTCGCTGGTAAGAAATTTTTAGCAGTGTACAAAAGGGGAAAAATATTTTTCTCCATTTGATACTCCCTATGTCTCCTTTAAGTGACAAAAGTTCCCTTTCTGAGATATCCCAGTTTAGATGTCACAGTTTCACCATTAGTGTTTAACATGATTACACATTATCATTACAACCCTCTTGTATTAGGGTACCTTTAACTGGGAAGATAAATGAAGAGAAAATGCCCCAACCATGTATTTTCTCTAGTCATGTGGCTCAAGTTAGTACAAAAGAAAACTAGGAGCATTTAATTTAACTAGCCATCTGGGGCTCATGTGCTGCATGTGTAACAAAATACGAAAAGATAAATTAGGGAGGGAAAAAATGAAATACAACTAAACTTGCAAGGGCAAAAGAGGAAATGAAAACTCGTGAATCGACACTGCATGACATCAGTCCCCTAGGGACTTTATAATATAGATAAATAATATATAGATATAGATAAAGATACATTTGGAAACCATATCGTTTTACACAATATAACCAGTGTTCTAAAAATTCCCGCCTAGGTCTGTCTTGGTCCCGCCTAGGCGCTAGGCCCCCCTTGGCGCCCTGCCTAGGTGCTAGGCTCCCCCTTGACACCTCGCCTAGGCGCTAGGCCCCTGACGCCTCACCTAGGTCCAAGGCGGCAAAAAATCCTTCTAGAAAATTAGGCGGGGTCAAGGCGGAGAGGTTTTTATATTTTAATAACTACCCAAACCAAATCTTGATATATTTATTTTTCTAATTATTTACCATATTCATAATACATGTTTTAGCATATCAAATCACAACAAGAAGTGAACAATATCAAGTCAAAAATAGATAATTTTATTATAGTTGCAATTTTTTGAACTTGTATCAACTTCAAATTATATAAATGATTATACATTTGTAATATTTAGTTTAATTTAATATAATTCTTAAATTTATATTTAGTTTCTTAAGTTTTAATATTGAATTAAATTCTTGAAATATTATATTTTATTATTTATTAGCAATCTTGTTTATGAACTTTGAATTTTGAATAATTGCATGTTTGTGTTTGAATTTTGACATTAGCAATATAGATATGTGTTTGAACTTTAAGCAAATATCTTTATTATCTTTATTATAGATTGTTTTGCTTTATATTATTGTTTTGTTTGAATAAATGTTGATAAAATATTAAAATTGGCTTAAAATAAAAAATCTCGCCTAGGTCCCGCCTAGGCCCCTTAGGCGCTAGGCCCCCGCCGCCCGCCTAGCGCCTAGCGCCTTTTAGAACATTGAATATAACTACTAAATGTCATTTCATTAAAGTTTGTCCTACTTCTAATTGTGACAGTAAATGTGAAATGGAGTAACAAGCAAAAGGCTTTTGTTAGACTAATTTCGAAGTATATATTAAGTATTAACCGTGGAAATAAACTACATGCAAAAAATAGGAAACATTTATGTATTTGAACATTTAAGATAATAACAGTTCCAACATAATACAGAAAAACAGGAGCATGACATGGAGTAAGGCACTGAATAAAGAGTTTGTGCAGCCAGTTGCACCTAGTTATTTGTCACATATTTGATTACGATTTTAGTTGCCTGGTAACATACAAAATTAGGCTCATGGCCGGAAGTTGAATCTGAATGTCACCGACAAAAAAATGATCCAGAAAAAGTTGGCCGCATACACATTCAGGGCAATTCATTTGTAAATTAATTAACTGTAGCTAAATACCTAAAGAAACACCACAGTAAAGAATGGTGGTGCATGCTTTTGTTACCACATATAGTCATTATGTATACTAAATGCAAGTTTGAGATTCTGTCAGGATTTTTGGTCTAATTTACCTATAGTATTTCAATTTCAGTGAATTCTCAAAAGTGGTAAAAGGATTTCTGTCGAGATGAACTTTACTACAGTTATATGAAATATTGATTGCATTCACTGAAGACCATGTTGTCATAGGACTGATAAGGAATTTCTTTGATTGAACGAAGGTACAATCGTCGTCTTCAGAATGTTCAAATCTTACTGAAAATTGCCAACAGTAACAAATGCAAAATGACAATTGAAAGCAAGGGAAATATTTTTTAAGCAAGAAAAATAATTTACGATGACAGGTTAAATTTGAAATGCACAAACGAAGACATCAATATGTCATAATATGACATGGGTGTACTGTGACGGCATTTCCGCCCTTATTTAGCTTTCAAAAGTCAAGCTTAAGTTATGGTTTAAATAACCAAATCAGTAGAGTTTAAAATATAAATGTAAATGCCTATCAATGAAATATTGGTAGCTTTTTATTGTATTGAACCACTCTATCCTTTCTATTTAACTACAGAGTTTGTAATACATCCTTTTTAGTATGCGTTAAATTAGTATTCTCTGTTGTTTCTTAGCTGTGCCAATGTACATTTAAGAGAAGTAATTGGCATGTTATTTTCATCTCATGAAGCCTACAACTTTATTTAGTTCATAAAAAGCAATTCTTATGTAATTCTAATACTTGTATTCAGAAAGTAAATCTTCCAAATTATATTTTTGACTGTCTCCACTGATCATGAGCATGATGATCCACCAGAAAAAGAAATGGATCATCGGTGTGATGAGTATTACTCACTCCGTTCCAAAAAAATGACAAAAATACAATTTTCATGCAAATTAAGAAACTTAAAAGTAGATAAGAGTATCAAATAAGATCCATTTTCCCCATGTTGGATCCTACATATAGTACACTAGGGAATATTTTTCTTCCTTTAAACTAATGGAACCCACCTAATTACTTTTGGGGGAAAAAATCCGAGGGAGTACCTAATTAATGGAACCCACCTAATTACTTTTGGGGGAAAAAATCCGAGGGAGTACCTAATTAAAACCTAGAGTTTTGAAATCTGCTAGTAAACCACGAACAACTATTGGCCCAATTGATAGTGATAATAGGTAAGAATTGGATAATTTTGATACCATGTAAAATTTATAAATGGGCCCAAATATAACATATAATGACATCAAGCTCTCTAACTCAAAACAAATGGGCTATGAGAAAAATTGGCCCAACTCATTTTATACTAGACATACTTTGCCAAGGTATTCAATGTGGGACAACATATATACTCTAACATCCATCAATATGATATATCATGTAGGATGCAAAAATTGTACTCCCTGCATTCCAAAATACAAGACTATTATTGACTTTTTGAAGTTAATTTCAGACATTTTCAAACTCAAAATTGACACGAGTTCACTAAATTTTAGTTAAGATGACGAAAAATATTGTAAATAATCTAAAAAGTACTGCTAATTATAAGTTTCATTGTTGTGTAATTATTAATGAATAATATCTATTTTGAGTTTGAAATTATCTCAAATCAACTTTAAAAAATCAATAATGATCTTATAATTTAGAACGGATGAAGTATTTAAATGAAGTAACATATAGGTTGCGACAATTGCAAGAAAAAAGGACAAAAATCGGGAAAAAAAAAATGAAAGAAAGCTGCAAATCACAGATTGACCTTTATGATTTCTACGTAAAAGAGAGAAAGAAAAGCATACAGTATCTTGAATCCATACCTCTCTTCATGAGGTGTCTGTTGACAAGATCCATCTAATGGGAAAGGCAGGATCCCATCTCCATTTATATTCTTGTGAACAGTATTTGCTTTAAAGTCTTCTGTATAGAAATCAGTACCGTCAACTGACTCCAGAAAGACAATCTGTGCAGCAGAATACTTTCTTTAAATGAACAAGGTATACAATTGAAAAGGGGATAAAACAAAAAGGCCATTGTATCAGAACATTAAGTCATTAAGTACCTCGATGATTGCATCTGAATCACATAATTTGGGGAGGTTGTCATCAATGGAGGCGACTCGTTCACTACTATCAACCTCTATTTGTATGCCTCTTCCAATTGGCTGTTTTTGTACCTTTTTTGTCCACAAAAAGAAGAAATCATGGTTACATGGAAGTTGGAACTGATAAAAAAGTTAGAATGAATCCTAAGAGTATGTTTTAAGGCCATTTTTCTTAAAATGTGACCAAAATGCGAAAAAAAACAACTTATTTTTCTTTCATCCTCCTTGTGCTTAGCTCCACGATAACTTTTTAAGGACATTCCTTTGCAATATTAAAACTTGACTATTACATATACACATGAAAAAATCCTCATTACCGGCTTTGATCGTCCACTTTCAGAACTAATGATCTTACTTCGTACAGAAATTTGCAGTCGTAGTTGTACCTGTAATTCATGAATAACATTAGTGTGCCTCATCTGTAACTCTTAAAATCAATAAAGTTTGAAACTTTCCATCTGTTTGCAGTAATTCTTCCAATTCTCCTCATCCAACCCAAAGTTAAAAAAACTTGAAACATCAACACCAAGGTGTCTCCATGGCTTATTGTCAAAATCATCAATGTCGATATCAAACACTGTCCTGGCCACACAATAAGAATCAATGTTGGAAGAACTTCTTGACACATCTTGGGAACTACATGCCCCCCCAACACACACAAAAGAAAATAAATGAAAAAAAATAGACAGTAATAGTGCATACCCATGGTGAAAAACAAGAAAAATGAAAAATGAAAACGAATACAATTACCTTACAAGAAAATGAATTCAATAAACAGATGCTGATATCAGGAATAAAAAACATTATATAAGCTTAATATTTGCTGACCGCTGGATATCGAGGTCCATGGATCTTGGTCAAAAACCTTGGCAGTCTAGAATAGTTACTATATACTGAGAGTGGAATTGTGTTCTAATCCTTGGAGGGTGATTCTTCTTCAAGCTTCGCTTTTTCCCTTTAAAGGTTGAAATGCGATTCTTCTTCGTTCTTCTTCTATTCACAAAAAATGTATAATTCTGGAGATCGTCCCCGGTCTCCAGCCAATTCCCACCCCATTCTACCATAACAAGCCCCTATTGACCCTAACCTCTCTTCTCCTAGACCCTTAACTTAAAATGCACAAGCGAACAAGCTGTCCTGAAATAACTGCACATGTATCAAAAAGTTCCTGTTTTGAAAGATGTTCAATATCAAAGCCATTTCCAGTCTGTTCACTAAATAATCCATGCCTATTTTCTTAACATTTTCCATAAAACTATAAACAAATAAACCTTTATCCAGATACTTTATTTTATTCATGTGAATGACCAAACATCTCCATTGACCACCCAATGTTTAGCTCTTACCTTTCATCAAAGCAAAAATGTTTCTTTCACATCATTTGTTCGAACTAAAAAAACATTCTATAACCTTAAACCATCACCAGAATGGATGCAGGGAGGGGTGAGGCCCTGATAGTTTCATTAAGAGATCATGGACAACATGAAATTCCCCCCCCCCCCCCCCGTCCCCCCGTCCCCCCGTCCCCCCGTCCCCCCGTCCCCCACTCTAAGGTCCAAAGCAGAGTTACCAGATACTCTTACGACCTAGTGAATGGCTAATTGTTACTGGGGTTCCCAAACATGGTACTCTAACGTACTAATACTATAAATTTATTGTACCAATTTTTTTTATTATTACTTTACCTGAAGTTGCGCAAATATTATTGTTTTAACTTAGTATTGGATGTTCAAACATCACATTAATACTGAATTATTTGTAGAACAGTCAACTTCTAGGTCCAACTAAAAATCTTCTGTAAAATATAGTTTTATTGCATTTAGATTCTAAGAGAATTTCTAACCAGCGTACCTCATATTAGCCTATGTAGTGCCATGCACCGAAACAAACATTGGTCCAAAGACTATGCTTATAATACACTCTGAGCCTGCTTGTAGAGGAGTGGAAAAGTTTAATACAAGTTCAGGGTCAAAGTTCTAAGGTCCTAAGGACTACGGCAAGCGAAAATCAGAAGAGGCTCAAAAGAGGAGTACACTAACTCGCATTCTAACTTAGTTAACATGCTGGCATAGTGGCATGCATTTCAAACAATTGCATTGATTTACTTTTGGTACACATTTGCATACAATTTGAATACAAATTTCTTTTGATAGTCACCAAAGTCAGGTCCCTATTCCTGACAGGATATTATTATATGTGATGATAAGTTTTGCACAACAGCTTAAGCTAAAATAGTGACCCCTACATAAGAAGTATCTACGCCTTATTTTCTTCAGGATTCTAAAGCTAATAGCAAATAAAGACAGACGGCTTCTGCAAAAATCTAATATTACTGTCAAAAATACCATGAACAAAGTAAAACAACAAATAGATTTAAACAAGTTAATTCAATGGAGCAGAGTTTACTTGCAATATGGAAGCTGATAATTCAATCTGGTGCCATGACCATGCCCTGCATGGTGAAATGGATGGACTTGAACCGGGGTTCCTCTATGATCTGGGGGAGCTATTTCAGACATGGACACTGGTCTTTCACCCTACCAGAAAATAAATAAATAGATAAATAAGAAAACAAATGGGGGAAATGAAGGAGAAAGATTTATGCTTCCAAAAACTCAGCAAAATGCTAGAACTCATAAGGAGACTTTATTGGATGAATATATACATATCCGAAAGTCCTGATGTTTCTTTTGAACACCTGAAATATTGTTTAATCAAAAGGTATTACAGCAGCTATGATCATTTTAAATCACATTCAGAAGGATGTTAACGATAAAATTGTACAAAATATTATATGGCAACCCAAATTTGATTACTCTGATTTTAAGTATTTTAAACTTACATATGAGCTGTGTGTAAAAGGTTCTTATTGTAGAAGAGAGATGTATGAATGCTCTCTGTGCTTTATCACAAATAACAGACATATGTCTTAAGTAACAGATAACAAATAAGAGAAATATGTCAAAGTAAGGGGACAAGGGAAAAGAAAAGCAATCAGGAAACATATAAGTGATAAGTCCGCAATTCTCTTTATAACAATATCATACAGCAACATGAATTGATTGCATTTGCAATATGATTTTGTCCAAGTTCAGACACTGTTAAAAAATAAAAAATAGAATAAAATAAAATGAATTGTGAACTGCTATTACCTAAACATAAGTTATAGGCTAAAACTTTTGAGTTAAAATCTACTAACACGATCATGCCTTGCGAAAACCACTAAAACAGAATAAAGCAAAGGTCCAAAATCAATTGTTATCATCGCTAAACTTTCACAAGGAAATAATGGCCTCTCGGTAACTTCGGTTTTTATTTTATTTTTTTCTAAATTCATTTTCCAAATTAAGGAGAAATGCAAAACCTGGACAAGCATCCAAGAAGTGTTGTTAAAGCAACTAGCATTTAAATCATAAGGAAAACCAACATGGGGATCATTCCTAGCATAAAATCAAGAGATACAAAAGAAGTATTGTAGATTTAACAAAATACCTACCAAATATTCCCTCCATTCTAAAATTAGAGATACATTTTCTTTTTTACTTTGTTCCAAAATTAAAAATACATTTCTTATTTAGACTATAAAGTCCCATGCAGTTCCTAAATGTTTTCACTTACATACTAGTTACATTGGTACTAAGTACTAACATGCTGCCACTACTTTATTTTTAGAAAATTTTACCCATACGTTTGTTAAAATAAAGTTTTCTTTGAAAGTCATCGTTTTAAAATGTCTCTCTAATTTGGAATGAAGACCGTAGTCGAATACCCAAGCAAAAGTAAAAATGAACCTCTTCCTTCAACAACAAAAAAAACAGACCATGAATCAAACTGACCTTAGACATAGCATGAGATAAATGATCTGCTTCATTACCCAATTCTCCATATCCATCTGCAGCCTCACCATTTTCCTTCATTTTCTTCCCATCAACTAATTCAGCCGAGTTGTTGCCTAACTCTTCCTCCATATTATAATCATCCAAATTATCATTCAAAATAATAGTCAACCCATCCTCACTCTCACCATCTTCATCAAACCCTTCCCCAGTCCCACAATAGTTGTTAGTGTTTAAATCCCCTAAATCAACCCCATTTTGTCTATTTTCAAGTAAACCATCAAAAAATGTGGAATCATATATTCCTGGAATTTTCTTACCCAACTCCAAATCATCAATACCCATATCAATTTCCAGATTACCAATTTGTTCATCCATCAAATCCCCAATCGCATGTAACTCAATGTGATCCCTTTTTTCAACATTTAAACCCGTAGATTCCATTTCTGCTTCTTTTTGTTCATTTTCCACATCAAACACTAAATTGTCAGCAATCTCACCATCCTCGCCTCCAGTTAAACAAATCCCACCATTATTTTCCAAATTATCAATACCCATATCAATTTCCAGATCGTCAATTTGTGAATCCATTTCTTTTTCTTCATTTTGTTCATTTTCTAAATCAAACACCAAATCATCAGCAATTTCACCATCCTCACCTTCTAAATCAAACACCAAATCATCAGCAATTTCACCATTCTCACCTCCAATTAAGAAAACCCCATCACTATTTTTCAAATCAATCAAATGCAAGTCATTTTGACCCATTTTACCATTAAAAACCACAGAATCCATTTCTTCTTCTTTTTGTTCAGTTTCCACATCTAGTACCAAATTATCATCAATATCACAATCCTCACCTCCAATTAACAAAACCCCATCGTTATTTTTCAAATCCCCTATCACATGCAACTCATTGTGATCCCTTCTTTCAACATTTAAAACCATAGAATCCATTTGTTCTTCTTTTGGTTCATTTTCCACATCAAACACTAAATTATCAACAATATCACAATCGTCACCTCCAGTTACCAAAATCCCATCAATATTTTTCAAATTAGTAGTCAAATTAGTGTTTTGAATGCTAAAATTTAAAGGGTTTTGGTCATTAAAGTTGTGGGTTTGGTGAAATGAAGAAAAGGGCTTGAGTACATCAATGTAAAGGGGGCCAAATTCGTCCTCTTCTTCCATGATGGCAACAGGGAGGGGTTTTGGGGAGGTTGGTTTTAGAGATTTTATATATCAGGGAGAAAAAGGAAGAAAAGTTCATTGACAAAGAACGGGACACACATTTTTAGTGTAGTGAAACTTGGTCATGCAAAAATGGTAGGTAGTATGGTACTTGTGATTGTACGTACAAATTGGAGTCTTTGAACATTTTTGAAAATTATAAAATACTAGTAATTGCCCGTGCCTAACCAAAAATTTGATTAAAATTCAAAAAATACTATATTATCTAAAGACTGTTTACAACATAAAATAACTCACAATCCGACATAACAATTATCATAATTTACCACACTACCACAATAATTAATTTTCCTTTAAAAATAAATATCCAGAAAAATTTAAATTTGTCTACAAAACATACAATCATCAATAACAATTATCATAATTCAGCACACCACACCACAACAATAATTATTGTTATTGTTATTATTATTATTGTTGTTGTTATAATTATTATTAGTACTATTATTATTATTATTATTAGTAGTAGTAGTACTATTATTATTATAATTATTATTAGTACTATTATTATTATTATTATTATTATTATTATTTGTTTGTGTGTGTGAAGAAGAGAGGAGATAGAGATTTTGTGTGTGAACATGAGAGAGAGTAGGGTGTAGGGGTGAATTTGATTTGGGCGAGAATTTATTATATAGATTATTATTATTATTATTATTATTATTATTATTATTATTACTATTACTATTATTATTACTACTACTACTATTACTATTACTATTACTATTACTATTACTATTATTATAATTATAATAATAATTATTATTATTGTTACTATTATTATTATTATTATTATTATTATTAGTACTATTATTATTTTTATTATTATTATTATTATTATTATTATTAGTAGTAGTAGTAGTAGTAGTAGTAGTATTATTACTACTTCTACTATTATTATAATAATAATAATTATTATTATAATAATTATTATTATTAGTAGTAGTACTATTATAATTATTATTAGTACTATTATTATTATTATTATTATTATAATTATTATTATTATTTGTTTGTGTGTGTGAAGAAGAGAGGAGATAGAGATTTTGTGTGTGAACATGAGAGAGAGTAGGGTGTAGGGGTGAATTTGATTTGGGCGGGAAGAAATATGAGCCTTTAGATTAAGTTGAATGAATTAAGTTAGAATGAATTTGAACCGTCATTGTTGTTTGTCAAATTAAATATTCAAAATTAGTTCTGTTTTATTATATAGATTATCTCAAACGCATAAAGACTTCTATTTTTTAATATTTTTATTTTATAAAAAAATAATTTTTTTATTAAATGTAAAAGTAATATAAAATGTCACATTTAGTAAAACTAGCACAAAGTGGTACACGCGTTGTGTGTAAATTATAGAGTAAAATTAAATTTTTATAAAATTTAGAGGATTAAATAAGAAAAATAAAAATTAAACTAAAAAAATAAAAAAATAATATATTTAAAATTTTAGTGGCAAAAAAATAAAAAATAAAAAAAAGGCAAGTGTGACACAGTGACACCAAAAGCGACTATATAATTAAAAACACAAGATTAGTTTCACAAAATTTTGGTTCAACTTCTTTCTTTCCTATTCAAATTAGTATAATTAATATATAACTTTGTGTTAATTAAATATTATCCAAATTTAAAAATATTCTTATTTAGGAATAGAAAAAAAGTAATATCTTTTTTCTTTCCTATTTAAATTTGTGTAAGTACTGTAAATAATAATGGAAACTGTTGGGTCATGATATTTCTCCTATCTTGGGCTGGGTAAATTGGGCTCCTTTATTAATTTAATGTATTGGGCTGTTATAATTAAGTCATAGGGCTCATCGGGCCCAATCACTTTACCAGCTTCATTTAATCTTATAAGACCGGGTCGGATCAATAGATTGACCCCTTAGACATTTTAATATCTGTTATCTTTGACTTGTGATGATGAAAAAGCATGACAGTTGACCAAAGTTCCTGCCATGCATTAATGTGGATGGGATCATAGCCGGCCGGCGGTAGAAAACAGTGGCCAAAAGCAGTAGATAAACCACATGCAGTCGGTAAAGCCCATCAGATCAGGGGGTGTCAGGTAGTAGTGGTTGGCACGGTAATCCATGCAGGGACATTATAACTTAGCAAAGAAGCCTTCTCTAACAGGTACGTTCTAATACCTTTCAATATATTCATATTCTCTCATCCATACACATACGATCGAGCATTATTATATCTCTAGACACTAGACATTACATTCTTCCATTGTTAACCTTGTGAACACATACTAATTCTCACGCCTGAGCTATCCCCCGACGGAACAGCCGTCGAGCTTGTGGTGTTTATTGTGTTTACTGTGCAGGATCAGGGCGTCTTACGTGATTAGGACGTGGCAGAAGATCTTGGCGTTAACATTGGCGCTAGAAGGAGGGCTTTTAGTTCTAGTTGTAAGACCCCAAAAATTTTAAAATAAAAAGGAATTTCCTTTATTTATTATTTTGAAATAGTAAGGGTTGATTTGATTAATGTGGATAGTTATGGGTAAAATGCGCAAATATTTTGAATAAGCAAGTGGTTATAAAATATTCATTGTTGTCGGGGAATATTCGTTTGGTCGTGGAATATTCTTGCTGTCGGGGAATATTCGTACGACGGCGCAGTCTTTTGTGGGCCCCATAACGGAAAGCGATTGAATGAAGAAAACGACAAAAATAAGTTGTTTATAAATAACGGCGTAGTTGTTACCGTTTATACTGTTGGAATACCCGGTGGTTAAAGTAAAGTAATACGCGTTGTTGCACAGTAGCACACGGTATTGCACCAATTATTGATTCTTACGTAAGAAGACACTACTCAATAATTGTTACAGTAATTACTGTTCAGTATTTTATGTTATTGATTCAATAATTGCTGCATTGATATTTTATATTACTGTTGTTTTAATAATTGTCACTACACAGTATTTTTTATTATCGAAGCAATAATTCATATTATCTGAATAATATTATTTGATAACATTATTGGCAATGTCTAGAAAGTTCTGTCTAAGGAGAGGTTTGGTCACCTAATTGCGCGCTAGTAAGGAGAAATTCTTATTGGAAAGCCCCCTCTTTCCTGGGAACGGCCTGGTTGCTAGTACTGTGATTCTGTAATATTATTTGTGAATAATTAATTATTGATTTATATGATGAGAAAAATATTGATTTTATGTGGATATAGATGGAGAAAATTTTTATTGTGACAATTGTTGAAAATTAATATTTTATCTTTTTCTGATAAAATAATTCATTTAAATATATTATTTTAATAATATATTAACGGTGATATTTTTATGATGAATGTGAGATATATGAGTATATGAGGAGGAAGAGTATTTTTGTGGCATTAAATGTTTAACACAGATTTTGTGTGTCGGTAGACCTATTTCTTGACTGAAAATTTGATTATAGCCTGTAAAATCGCCTGTTTGTGGATTTCGGTCAATTTCTGTTTGGAATTTGGAAAAACTTCCTTCTGCAAAGTTGTAGAGAATTGAATTTCCTATAAAAACTCGCGAGATTCGAATTTTCTGACAAAAGGGCTATTTATTATGAATTATTGAAGTTTCGGAGTTCCAAACTAATTGATTTTTGGAAGTTTAAAATATTTTTTTTAAGAAAAACGTTTTTTTCATTTTTGAAAGTCATTTAACATGTGTGGCTGAAACTTGGATCAGATTTGTGTGCGTAGAGAATTTTGATTATATATATTATTATTATATTAAATTTTCTGCTTTGGTGTTCTAAGCAATTTCCTATAAATAGGTGCTTAGGTTAGAATTGAAAATCACACCAGAAACTGAAGTTTTCTCTCTCTATATTATCGAGCGTATTCTTGTGAGTATTTTGAGTATACTTTGAGTATTGCTATATAGTGCAAATTCAAGTCATAGCCTATATCCGGTGTTTCAATTAGAAGTACTGTCTTTCGAGGTAAAGGATGTTATTTTCTTCTCAAATGATATTATTTCTTCAATATCATTATGCTGAAATGTTGGTTGGAACTTTTTATCAAATTTGGAACTTTTTCATGTCGGGGTTACTATTCATGAGTTACTATTCACGAGTTACTATTCACGAGTACTATTCACGAAGCGTGAAGATGTTTTTTGTGAAATTTCTATCTTTTGGTGTCGGAATTACTATTCACGTATACGGCACTATTCACGTATACGACACTATTCACGTATACGACACTATTCACGAATACGATACTATTCACCGAAAAATGAAATTTATTCTTTTTGTCCAAAATATCTATTCTGGATACTAGCTTTGATTGTATCCATGTTTTGATCATTCTTGAATTTTACTTCAGTATGATTATTTATGAAGTATTTTGAACTCAGATTGTTTAGAGTACGAATCCTTAATACTTGTTATTTTGTTTCACTGGATTCGTTTCCTTTAAAATATTTTTCATCATCCTCAGTCCTAAATGATGGTGTTACTGAATATCTTTGGCACGTAGTGCAAAGATGGTTGATTTTATTATGAATATCTTTGGCCTGTAGTGCAAAGATGTACAGGTGTTGAGATGAACATGAACAATTGATGAATATCTTTGGCCTGTAGTGCAAAGATGAATAGGTGTTTAGATGAACATGACCGACTGATGAATATCTTTGGCCTGTAGTGCAAAGATGAATATTTGATTTGATTTGAGATATATATTAATTGATGTTACAGGGATAAAATATTGATGATGAACTTTTAAATTCATAGACGTTAGTAGATTTTATTCTGTACTTAACTCTTCTAATGAATTGTTGTTTCCGCTGCAGTTGTTGATCTAAAACTTGTTGTCTATTGTATTCTATCAGATTTTTCCCTGTTGAAGACTAAGGATAATTTGTTGTACATTATCTTAGTCATAATATTCTTTACTGGGCTAGTTGAGCTCACCCTTTTTCCTTGTTGTTCCATTTTTCTTCTCAGGAGGCGAGAAAGTAGCGAGTACTAGTCGGGGTATGGAATGAAGGTTCTAGAGAGAGTTGTTTAGTAGTCCTCACCATTTTTTGTAAAATTATGTATCAATAATTATGATAGGGATTTATTTGCATGTGGATATTGTCTAGATGATAATGTTTGTATTCAAACTCACAACTTATGGGTGATAAAAGTTGTAGTTGTTTCTGTACCATGTGTATTTGGAGACTCAGAATGAGTTGGATGGAATGGACCTATTTTGGGGTTGTCACAGTTGGTATCAGAGCTTAGGGATATGATCTATGGCGGAGATCGGGGAATAGAACTAGGAGGGGAGAGACGAGTAAATCCTTCGCTAGTGTGTCCTACCTAAGCTTATTTGTTGGTCGGTCATAATATAGGGGTATTATATGATTTGTTAAATTGTTTAATTAACCCTTGTTTTATGACAGTATTTGAGAATGTCGACTGAGAATGTTAACAGTGGAGTTAATGAGACCGTAGAGATGCCTGTACTCACCAACGAGGAGAACGTGCAACAGGCTGACAATGTTCCTCCTGTGAACAACACCACTGAGCAGACGATGAACGACAGGATGTTTAGGAGCTTTTTGCAGTTTATGCAAAACCAGACGAGGGAGACTCGTGTTCAAAATACAGGAGGAAATGATAGCAATTCACGGGTGGTCACAGCCAAGCAGTTCAAAGAGTTGGGACCACCAGAATTCTGGGGAAAGCCGGATCCGATCATGGCGGAAACGTGGGTCAAACAAATTACCAAGATATTTGATGTCTTGGGATGCACGGAGGAACAGAAAGTTCCATTCGCCACCTTTATGTTCCGTGGCGAGGCAGACTACTGGTGGGAGTCTGTGAAGCGTACACATCCAGCCGCACTCAGCATGTCATGGGAGACGTTTCAGAAACTTTTCAACGAAAAATACTTTCCTGAAAGTATTCGCCATATGAAGGAAGTGGAGTTTATTAGACTAGAGCAGAATAACATGACGGTGTCCCAGTATGAGGCGAAGTTCGCGGAGTTATCCAGGTTTGCACCTCATTTGGTGGAGAATGAGGAACGTATGACGCGGATGTTTCTGAGAGGTTTGAAACCCGGTATACGTCAGTATCTCATTTCTCATAAATTTTCTATCTATTCAGATGTTGTCAACAGGGCTCAGTTGTTAGAGCAAAATAACGAGTACGTTCAACCGAGGGACCATAACCAGGATCATACCGAAGATAGCAGTCATCAGAATAACAATAACTAGCGGAGAAAGAAGAATATGGACAAAGGCGGTAACCACTCTGGTGGTAATCGTGGCCATGAAAATAGAAGAAGCGAGTTGGGAGGAGATTTTAAAAAAAGGAGATTCAACAACGACCATGTGAAGATGTCAGCACCAGCAGCAACTGGTTCCAAGGGAGGAGAAAGACCACCGGTCGTATGTTACAAATGCGGGAAAGAGGGACATATCAGCCCAAACTGCCCACAACAGTTTAAGGTATGCTATAATTGTGGAAAAGAAGGACATATCGCTCGAGAGTGTACGGTAGCGAAACCCAGTCCAGCGGGAATGGTGACTCAAAAGGATGTCCCAGAAAAGTCAAAGTCAACGGTTTCTGGAAGAGCGTTTGTCGTGACCGGTCAAAATGCGAGGAACCCGAATGAAGTTAGCACGGGTTAGTTAATTATAATTCTTGCGAAGTTTATACCTTACTAGGTACCGGTTCTACCCATTCTTTTATCTCTCTTGCTTGCGTTCAACGTTTGAACTTGACTCCGGAGAAATTAGACTTTGACCCATCTGTGGAGACTCCGTTAGGAGAAACTTTCATTACATCCGTTGTTTAGAAATCTTGCTTGATTCAGGTTGGCACTATCACATTACCTGTTAACCTTATTTCTATAGAGATATTTGTTTTTGATGTGATTTTAAGGTTAACTACTCATCATGCCAAAATTAATTGCTTTTGTAAGGTTGTTAGTTTTCATATTCCTAAGCAACCTGATATTTGAACTCAAGCAATCAAACCATTGAAGTCAAACATTTTTATATCAAGTCATGAAGTCATTCGTTTATTGAAAAACGGATGTCAAGTTTTTTTAGTCCATGTTATGGATTTGAATAAAGACACGTCAGATTTGAATAATATTTCTGTTGTTATTGAAATTTCCTGATGTATTTCCTGAAGAATTTCTTGGCTTACTCCCAGAGCGTGATATTAAATTTTGTATCGACTTTGAATCCGGTACAAAACCCATTTCTAAAATCTCATATCGAATGGCTCCTATTGAACTTCAGGAGTTAAAAACCCAACTGTAGAAGTTGATACCCGAGCCTTTATCTGGTGACTTTCTTCGTGGAATGCACCGAAGCCAGACTTTCCGTAGGGGATACCATATTCGTGCGATAGAAAACTGATAGGTGCTGTTGTGACGTGTTATCCAAGATTGGGATGTGATTCATAGTTGAGAACAACCTAAGTCAATAATCGAAATATGTAGTTTTCTAGGCTTAGTTGGTTATTATCGGAGATTCGTTGAAGGATATTCTCGAATCTCTATTCCATTAACTCAGCTGACTCGTAGAGATACAAAATTCGAATGAAGCAAGGAATGTGGGAAGAGCTTCGAAGAACTCAAGAGGAGACTCATTTCAGCACATGTTCTGACCATGCCGTCTTGGAAAAGCGAACGTGGTAGCTGACGTGTTGAGCAGAAGATCGTATACGAGTACAAATGCGATATTGTCAAAGACTCATTTCGTATAATTTACAAATAATAGAGATGGAGATAAAAACTCTAGATACCCACGTGATGATATACGAGTATAATCGACTTTAATCGATAAAGTTAAAGCTGTTCAAGCTACACACCGAAGCTGATGAATTTGAAGAAGGAGGTGCAAGAAGTTGTTATTTCAAAAGCGAGAATTGGTGATGTGAGCAAAGCTCAAACTTTCGATTTATTAGTCCATTTGAAATCCTCGATCGAATAGGAACTGTGGCCTATAGACTCGTTTTATCGCCAAGTATGTCGCGTGTTTATAACGTTTTTTTTATGTACCGATGTGGACGACTCGAACCATGTTATTGAGTTAGAACCGGACGAAATAGCCGAAGACTTAACGTACGAGGAGGTACCTATCAAGATTTTGGATAGGAAGGAGCATGTTCTACGCACGAAGGTCATACCACAAGTTAAAGTTTTGTGGAGGAATCATGCTATAGAGGAAATGACCTTGGAGTTGGAAGCATAAATGAAAGCGAGGTATCTTTACCTTTTTGAAACACCAGTTACGTACGTCAATTTCGAGGACGAAATTTCATAAGGAGGGGAGGTTGTAAGACCCCAAAAATTTTAAAATAAAAAGGAATTTCCTTTATTTATTATTTTGAAATAGTAAGGGTTGATTTGATTAATGTGGATAGTTATGGGTAAAATGCGCAAATATTTTGAATAAGCAAGTGGTTATAAAATATTCATTGTTGTCGGGGAATATTCGTTTGGTCGTGGAATATTCTTGCTGTCGGGGAATATTCGTACGACGGCGCAGTCTTTTGTGGGCCCCATAACGGAAAGCGATTGAATGAAGAAAACGACAAAAATAAGTTGTTTATAAATAACGGCGTAGTTGTTACCGTTTATACTGTTGGAATACCCGGTGGTTAAAGTAAAGTAATACGCGTTGTTGCACAGTAGCACACGGTATTGCACCAATTATTAATTCTTACGTAAGAAGGCACTACTCAATAATTGTTACAGTAATTACTGTTCAGTATTTTATGTTATTGATTCAATAATTGCTGCATTGATATTTTATATTACTGTTGTTTCAATAATTGTCACTACACAGTATTTTTCATTATCGAAGCAATAATTCATATTATCTGAATAATATTATTTGATAACATTATTGGCAATGTCTAGAAAGTTCTGTCTAAGGAGAGGTTTGGTCACCTAATTGCGCGCTAGTAAGGAGAAATTCTTATTGGAAAGCCCCCTCTTTCCTGGGAACGGCCTGGTTGCTAGTACTGTGATTCTGTAATATTATTTGTGAATAATTAATTATTGATTTATATGATGAGAAAAATATTGATTTTATGTGGATATAGATGGAGAAAATTTTTATTGTGACAATTGTTGAAAATTAATATTTTATCTTTTTCTGATAAAATAATTCATTTAAATATATTATTTTAATAATATATTAACGGTGATATTTTTATGATGAATGTGAGATATATGAGTATATGAGGAGGAAGAGTATTTTTGTGGCATTAAATGTTTAACACAGATTTTGTGTGTCGGTAGACCTATTTCTTGACTGAAAATTTGATTATAGCCTGTAAAATCGCCTGTTTGTGGATTTCGGTCAATTTCTGTTTGGAATTTGGAAAAACTTCCTTCTGCAAAGTTGTAGAGAATTGAATTTCCTATAAAAACTCGCGAGATTCGAATTTTCTGATAAAAGGGCTATTTATTATGAATTATTAAAGTTTCGGAGTTCCAAAATAATTGATTTTTGGAAGTTTAAAATATTTTTTTTAAGAAAAACGTTTTTTTCATTTTTGAAAGTCATTTAACATGTGTGGCTGAAGCTTGGATCAGATTTGTGTGCGTAGAGAATTTTGATTATATATATTATTATTATATTAAATTTTCTGCTTTGGTGTTCTAAGCAATTTCCTATAAATAGGTGCTTAGGTTAGAATTGAAAATCACACCAGAAACTGAAATTTTCTCTCTCTCTATATTATCGAGCGTATTCTTGTGAGTATTTTGAGTATACTTTGAGTATTGCTATACGGTGCAAATTCAAGTCATAGCCTATATCCGGTGTTTCAATTAGAAGTACTGTCTTTCGAGGTAAAGGATGTTATTTTCTTCTCAAATGATATTATTTCTTCAATATCATTATGCTGAAATGTTGGTTGGAACTTTTTATCAAATTTGGAACTTTTTCATGTCGGGGTTACTATTCATGAGTTACTATTCACGAGTTACTATTCACGAGTACTATTCACGAAGCGTGAAGATGTTTTTTGTGAAATTTCTATCTTTTGGTGTCGGAATTACTATTCACGTATACGGCACTATTCACGTATACGACACTATTCACGTATACGACACTATTCACGAATACGATACTATTCACCGAAAAATGAAATTTATTCTTTTTGTCCAAAATATCTATTCTGGATACTAGCTTTGATTGTATCCATGTTTTGATCATTCTTGAATTTTACTTCAGTATGATTATTTATGAAGTATTTTGAACTCAGATTGTTTAGAGTACGAATCCTTAATACTTGTTATTTTGTTTCACTGGATTCGTTTCCTTTAAAATATTTTTCATCATCCTCAGTCCTAAATGATGGTGTTACTGAATATCTTTGGCACGTAGTGCAAAGATGGTTGATTTTATTATGAATATCTTTGGCCCGTAGTGCAAAGATGTACAGGTGTTGAGATGAACATGAACAATTGATGAATATCTTTGGCCTGTAGTGCAAAGATGAATAGGTGTTTAGATGAACATGACCGACTGATGAATATCATTGGCCTGTAGTGCAAAGATGAATATTTGATTTGATTTGAGATATATATTAATTGATGTTACAGGGATAAAATATTGATGATGAACTTTTAAATTCATAGACGTTAGTAGATTTTATTCTCTACTTAACTCTTCTAATGAATTGTTGTTTCCGCTGCAGTTGTTGATCTAAAACTTGTTGTCTATTGTATTCTATCAGATTTTTCCCTGTTGAAGACTAAGGATAATTTGTTGTACATTATCTTAGTCATAATATTCTTTACTGGGCTAGTTGAGCTCACCCTTTTTCCTTGTTGTTCCATTTTTCTTCTCAGGAGGCGAGAAAGTAGCGAGTACTAGTCGGGGTATGGAATGAAGGTTCTAGAGAGAGTTGTTTAGTAGTCCTCACCATTTTTTGTAAAATTATGTATCAATAATTATGATAGGGATTTATTTGCATGTGGATATTGTCTAGATGATAATGTTTGTATTCAAACTCACAGCTTATGGGTGATAAAAGTTGTAGTTGTTTCTGTACCATGTGTATTTGGAGACTCAGAATGGGTTGGATGGAATGGACCTATTTTGGGGTTGTCACACTAGTGTCATTGAAATTTTCAATCACAATCATTTAACCTGCTTCGGAAGATGTTGAGGGGTAGGGATGGTACACCAGAAGGGCAGGCGATGGCTGTTAGTTCATCACTACCTCGAGTTTCAGTGAAGGATCGTTTGGGTCCTTCTAAAAGTGCTCATGAGAGCACGGCTTCTAAGCATAATTCAGAAGATCTCCGTCCGAAGATCCACGGTGGGGCTAAACGAAGATTAATTTTCGGTGCGGATAAGGAGCGGGATCATGATCAAAGACAGACAGAACGCTCCCCGACCAGGACGTATCATAGAAGTGGTCATGAGGATAAAACCACCAAGTTGGCGAAGATGGCAGACGAAGCGGATAAAGCTTTGGAAGTCCTGTTGAAGCAAAGAGAGGATATAGCTGAGCAAATGCTTCGGGTTGCCGAGTTGAGGGATGAGGCATCCAGCCAAGTCCGGTCCGAAAGGCGAAGTAGGCATAAGGAGGTACCGCGACGAGACGGTAAGGAGCCGGAGCATTCCGTGCATATTTCTAGGGATCGATCCCGAAGTAGGAGGAAATCAAGGAGCAGAACTCCTGTGGCCTCGAAGAAGGCACTGGTTGTCGTTGGTTCTCAACATCGAGACAACGATAGACGAAGAAGCAGGTCGAGGGAGGTCATGCCCGAGATCGGAGTAAGAGATTATCAACGTGACCATTCTCACAATAAGGACAGAGTTATACATCGGAGTAGATCGAGAAGTCCCGCCAGAGCTTTAAGATCGATGGGGGTAGGTCGATCTTCTCAAAAACAGAGTATTGATCACGAGAAGGAAGTCTCCCCCCAACCTGAAGGCGTTGATTTTCTGGTGAGGGAGTTAAAAGAGCTCCGTAAGCAATTGGCTGAAGTCCAGCAAATGAAAGATTCTTCGGGAAAGAAGGCGTCCCCTTTTTCCTCAGATATCCTCAAAGAGAAGGCGAATATCACTAAAAAACTGCCTCGCATGGAAAGTTACGATGGGACCGGAGATCCTTATGACCATAGCCAGGCGTTCGACCGGCTAATGGACTATTATGACTTTACTGATGCTGCCAAGTGCCATACTTTTGTTACTACATTGAGGAAGGATGCCAGGCAGTGGTTAGGAACTCTACCTTCAGATTCAATATCCTCTTGGACCGAACTTTGTGATAAGTTCCATGCCCGTTTTGGAAGTAACCGAAGAAGAGGAAAGCCCACGGATTCTCTGGCACAGATCCGGCAGTATACCAGTGAATCTTTGGGACAATATGTTAAGAGGTTCCGAGAAGCAGTCGGACAAGTATCCGACCTTAATGATCTCCAGGCAGTGAGATTGTTCCAGAATGGGCTGGATCTAGTTAAATCTGAAAAGTTGGTGAAAAAATTGATGTTCCATCATCCGAAGAGTTTGGCCGAAGCCTTTGACAAGGCAGAAGGCTATATTGTTGTGGAAGAAGCCATGAATAGCCTGAAACATCCTCCTTCGGATCAATTGAAAGAGACAGTAGCTCCTAAAGTCGAAGTTGATCAGAGGAGGACGGGGGGGTATAATGACCGATCGGAGGGTAGTTCAAAGAAGTATAATAATTCCTGGCGACAAGGAAACAGCCGTCCCCCTGTTGCAGCCCCAAAGGTGAATAAGATCTATACCACGTTAAATACTGATAGATCGGTAATTCTAGACCAAATCCGAAATCAGCCTTTCTTCGAACCACCCCGCGATAATTATCGAACAGGACATGGTAAATCTCGTAAGTATTGTGGATATCATCAAGCTGCAGGCCATGATACTAACGAGTGTTGTAATTTGAAGGATTTTGTGGAAAGGAAGATTAAAGATGGCTTATTGGTACAGTATGTGGCCGCGAACAATCAGCAAAATGTTAACCGTACTGTCTAAACGGTTCAGACGGTTCCAGTACCGCCTCCCAGGCATGTCATCAATGTGATAACTGGTGGGTCTGGGGGGAAGTTGATAGGGAAGAAGAGGAGGGCTTATTTGGACTCGGTCATGACTGTGACGGATGCTCCCCTGAAGATTGACAAGCCATTTCCACGAACCGTCATATCATTCACTGACGCTGATTATCCTTCAGAACCTATTGATCCTCATGAAGGGGCCTTGGTGATCACAACACAAGTGGGTTCGGTGGACGTGAAGCGTATGATGGTAGATAATGGGTCTTCGATAGATATTTTGTACGCCCATGCCTTTCAGAGGATGCATCTCGATGGACAGAAAATGGAAGTCGGGCAAGAAGCTCCGTTATATGGTTTCAGCAACGATCCGGTTAAAGTTGCAGGCACTATTGAGCTCCCGGTTATCTTCGGTACAGCACCCCAACAGGTAGAAATAATGTGCAAATTCTATGTTGTGCACGTAGATTCTGCCTACAATGCTATATTGGGAAGACCTACCTTGACTGCTCTCCAAGCAGTGACTTCCATCCCTCATTTTAAAATCAAATTCCCTACGCCGCATGGAGTGGGAGAGGTGGCTAGGGACTTGGATTTAGCTCGGCGGTGCTACCGGAATGCCGTTATTTCCTCTGGAGTGGGGGTCAGCAAGCAAAAACAAACTATGGCAATTGAGATTGAGCCCTTCACTGAAAGTAGTTCGGAACCGATGGTGATTCCTGCGGGAAGTACGGAAGAGGTCGAGTTGATCGTCGGAAAATCGGACAAAACCGTAAAGATTGGTTCGGGACTGCCAGAGCCTCTTCGGACGAACCTTATAGAGCTCTTACGCTGTTACGCGGATATTTTTGCATGGGAACTGAAGGACATGCCTGGGGTAAGCCGTAAGATAGCTGAACATAGTTTAAACGTGGACCCCTCAAAGAAGCCAGTTCGACAAAAAAGGCGGATCTTTGCACCCGAGCGACAGAAGATCATTGATGAAGAAATTGCAAAGTTGTTAGCTGCCGACTTCATTTACGAGATTGATTATCCTGAATGGATGGCTAATGTAGTTTTGGTGCAGAAGCAAAATGGAAAGTGGCGGGTTTGCATCGACTACACAGACCTCAACAGAGCTTGCCCGAAGGACTTTTATCCTCTGCCCCATATCGATCAACTCATCGATGCTACTTCAGGGTATGCTTTACTAAGCTTTATGGATGCTTTTTCAGGTTATCATCAAATATCCATGCTTAAGGAGGACATCCCGAAGACTACGTTTATTACACACCGTTCGGTGTATGCCTATAAGAAGATGACTTTTGGTCTTATAAATGCCGGAGCCACTTATCAGAGAATGATGAACTTCATCTTCGATAGGCAGCTGGGGAGGAACATGGAGGTCTACGTCGATGATATGATCGTAAAAAGCATGAAGGTTCATAAACATTTGGACGATCTAGAGGAGTGCTTTCAAACTGTTTGTCATCAACAACTGAGGCTTAATCCATCCAAATGCACTTTTGGCCTCGGTGCAGAAAAGTTTTTGGGTTATCTGGTCAGTCAGAGGGGCATCGAGGCAAATCCGGAGAAGATCCAGGCCATTCTTGATATGAAGGCTCCTCAGTCGTTCAAGGACGTTCAACGTCTGACTGGCAGGATTGCAGCTTTAAGGAGGTTTGTCGCCAAGTCTGCAGAGAGGTGCCTTCCTTTCTTTAATACGTTGAAGGGGCCGAAGAATGCGAAGACGTTCCAATGGACTTCGGAGTGCGAAGATGCTTTCCAAGGCATAAAAGAGTATCTTTCTTCTGCTCCTTTATTAGTAAAACCAGTTCCAGCAGAGACCTTATATCTTTACCTTGCAGCAAGTACGTTAGCGGTTGGAGCGGTACTAGTTCGCAAGATCAGTGGAAAGCAGCATCCGGTCTACTATGTCAGTCATGTTTTGCGAGATGCTGAGACCAGGTATCCGAATATTGAAAAATTTGCCTTTGCTCTAATAATTGCTAGCAGAAAACTTCGACAGTATTTTCAAGGTCGGCTCCTGGTCGTCTAGCACGGATCAGCCATTAAAGAAGGTAATGGGAAGACCAGAAGTTTTCGGGAGGCTAGCGGCGTGGACTATGGAGTTGTCCCAGTTTTTCATCGAGTATCATCCCCGAACAACTATCAAAGGTCAGGCCTTAGTCGATTTTATTGTTGAATGTACGTTCACCGAAGCTGATATAGAGTCGCCAGAAGCTGAGTCATCTGATCGAGCAGTAGCGGTCCTTCAACAAGGTCAAAATGCTTGGACTCTATATGCGGATGTTTCCTCCACTCTGACTGTCAGTGGGGCAGGTATCATCTTGTCAAGTCCAGACGGATTTAAAGTTCAGCAGGCCATTAGATTCGGATTTAAAGCGACAAACAACGAAGCTGAGTATGAAGCTGTGTTGGCGGGTGTTCGATTGGCCAAGAGTCTAGAGGTCCAGAAGCTCATCATTTACAGTGACTCACAGTTGGTCGTCAAGCAGCTGTCAGGAGATTATGAGGCTCGTGGAACTCGAATGATCAAATATCTGGCGGAGTTAAAGGACCGACTTCAGTATTTCACTTTGTATGAATTTCAAGGCATAGAGCGAAGTGACAATTCCATCGCCGATGCACTGTCAAAATTGGCTACTACGGATATCGATGTTTTCAATGGATCAGTTTACTTGGAGATTCTGCAGCAGCCGAGTGTTCAGCATGAAGCAGTGATGTGTATCGAGCGATCTAACTGTTGGATGACCCCCTACATCGAGTATTTGGCAAATGGCGTCCTACCTTCGGATCAAATGCTGGCAAAAACAATCAAGTATAAAAGTGCTAATTTTGTCCTTATTGATGGGGATCTGTATCGATTGGCTTTTTCCTCACCGTTATTGAAATGTCTAGTCCCATCTGAGGCGGAATATGCTCTTCGGGAAGTGCACGAGGGTATTTGCGGGGATCATATGGCTGCTAAATCTCTAGCTTACAAAGTACTTCGGCAAGGATACTACTGGCCTACGATTTTTAAAGAAGCTACTGAGTTTGTCAAAAAATGCGAAAAATGTCAACTCAACAGTCCGATCCCGCATCAGCCACCTGAAGAGTTATACTCGATTTTATCTCCTATACCCTTCGCTGTCTGGGGGGTAGATATACTGGGTCTGTTGCCTAAAGCTAAAGGGCAGGTTAGCTTTGTTATAGTTGCCATTGACTATATGACCAAGTGGGTAGAAGCGAAGCCACTTCGACTAATAACGGAACAAGAATGCCTAAAGTTCATAAAAGAGTCCGTAGTGTTTCGCTTCGGAATCCCCAGAGTATTGATATCGGACAACAGACGCCAGTTCGTGGGATCAAAGTTCGAGGCATTTTTAAAGGAGCTGGGAATTCAGCATAAGAAGACTTCGGTGGCTCATCCTCAGTCAAATGGGCAAGTTGAGGTAACCAATAGGATGCTGCTGAATGGGATCAAGCGCAGGCTGGATGAAGCTAAAGGAAGATGGCCAGAAGAACTGCTCAGCGTACTATGGGCTTACCGGACTACGCCGAGGACCACTACGGGAGATTCCCCTTTTCGACTAGCTTATGGTACTGATGCCTTAGTCCCCGTCGAAATTGGATCTCCAAGTCTTCGGGTAAGCCAGTACAAAGAGATCTACAATGATGAAGGTTTGAAGGACAATTTGGATCTGCTGGAAGAGGTCAGAGGGGTTGCCCTACTTAAATTAGCTGCCTATCAACGAAGAGTAGCTAAGCACTATAACAAAGGAGTTAAGCTTCGTAGATTCGAAGTTGGAGACTTCGTCCTCAGAGAAGCCGAAGCTTCTACGCCTCAAAACACTGGAAAGTTAATGCCAAACTGGGAAGGGCCGTATGAGGTGATCGAAGTGTTAAAGCCGGGCACTTATCGGGTGAGGTCATTGGATGGCTCCGAGATCAAAAATACTTGGCATGCTGGCAGACTTCGGAAATACTTTCAGTAGAGATCAAGTCAAGTCATCGGAAGTCTGTATATTATTGTTCATTATCAATAAAAAGTCACTTTTTCACTATTGATCCTGGTCCTATTTGTCCTATGGTCACTTTTTCACAGTTGTTATCAGTAGGACTCGCTGGCCATTCGATGGCAGCCTAATTGTTTGTCTACCCCGAGTGGTAGACAAAGGATCCCATATTGATTTTGCCAGGGTGGTAAGTCAATGGTCACTATTGGTCCTGGTCCTATTTGTCCTATGGTCACTATGTTGTAAGGAGGTATGGTAGGACTTGCTGGCCATTCGATGGCAACCTATTTGTTTGTCTACCCCGAGTGGTAGACAAAGGATCCTATATTGATTTAGCCAGGATGGTAAGTCAATGGTCACAATTGGTCCTTATATCTTGGTCCTTATATAGATGTTTCACCCCGAGTGGTAAACAAACAACCGATCTCACACTTCGGAACCGATAAGTATGTATTACTTTATTTTATTCAAGTGTTGAGTTCAGTCCATTCAGTTCGGTTAAGTTAAATTCTGTCCGTGAAATATAGTTCATTTCGTCTCATACATTAATCATTATATGTTTTAAACTGATTCACTGCATGGGTCCAATCTTGCTAATATTGAATTATTGAAAAGGAACTAACCTAAAACAATTTAAGGGAATCAAAGATCCATCATCAGGAAAACTAAATCATTCGTCCGATCTATTTACTCGTAAACTAATGAAAAACATTAACAATGTCAATACATAAAATTTTATACATATTTCAAAAGAAAAACAGTTTAAATATAAACATAATAAAGACAAGAAAGACATTTAAGCACCGCCTTCGTCTTCGGAATTGAGTAAAGTAGGATCCAGATGGGCAGCAGACAGTTTTTCTTTACCTCGTTCTCGGCAGTCTTCATAGCCTTCTGTGTAGACCTTCATGATATCAACATTAAGTTCGTCTGAATCCCTGTATTTTGCCTGGATCTGCTTTTTCATTTCTTCAGTCAAAAGGGGACCCCTTCCCTCAAGCTCCTTTATTTTGTGGTGAAGTTTGTGGCATTTATTTTTATGTCTCCGCTCTTCATCCTTGGCCTTCGATTGAGCCTCGCCAAGTTGTATAGCCAGACTTCGGTTGGCTGAAGAAAATTCTTCATCTTTTGCTTTCAGCAACAGATTTTCTTCAACCAGGCCGGCATTCATATCGGTTAGAGTACGTTGGCTGGCTTCGGAAGCGGCTAAACTATCTCTTGTGGCCCTTAGCTCATCGTCAGATGTCTTTAGGTCCATGTTGGCCCGATCAAGATCTCGTTGAAGGCCATCGATGGTGTAAAGAGCGTTTTCTTTATCCTCCCTTTCTCGGGCCAAGGTCGATCTCAGCATATTAATCTCTTGTCGCATGAAATCTTCCTCGGCCTCTCCATTTATATGCCTTGGACGTAAACGTCCGAAGACAGCATTGGCCTGCATACGTTAAAAAAAAGAATTCCAGTCAGTATTCAGATATCTAAACAAGAACAGAGGTAAAACATAAAGGAATGGGTATTTACCTTAGCCAGATAGCTCATCCCTTCATCATGCAAATTCCCATCCGTGTGATCACTGAACCGATGATCATCACTATCCCTCACAAAGGCCCCGAACAGGTCGAATGGAAAGTTAGCATTGAATCTGGGCCACAGAGTCGGAGACCCCATGGCCTCGGCATGATAACCCTGACCTGAAGGACCGGGTCTTCAGGCGAGGGTCTCGACGTATTCGGGGAAGGAACGGTTTGTTCGGGAGGGGTAGGTTCAGGTTCGGGGTCTGCATATACGGTTTCAGGGGAAGGAGTTTTATTTTGGTGGGGTTCCTCAGAGGGAGCTGCCGATGCAGAGCTCGGATGGCTATCGGGAGTGCGCTTCCTCTTCCTTGATAGAGTTGGGATGGCTTCATCCTGATCACCATCTTCGGTTATCTGTATTTCTACAGGCGGTACGAAGGGAGGGATAATCAAAGACGGGGGCACCCTAAGCTCTTCGACCGTCAGAGGCGTTACTTTGCTCTTCAGTTTCTTCAGTCGGAGGATGCTTCTTCGATCAGGGCGATCTAATAAACCTCCTCCTCGGGGAATGGATGCGGTGGATGGCTCAACTTCAGGGGTAGGTGCAGGGGGAGTTGGCAAAGGTGTTGATCTTGGCTTTCTTATTGCTCTCCTCTTCTGACGAGGATGGATGGTCTCTTCTGGAACTGGAACCTCATCGGTTTCTGGTTCGTCAGCTCCGAACTCATCTGTGTGGATTTCTGGGATTGGTTCGGCTTCCGGAACAGCTTCTGTTGTCACAGTTTCGACATTTTTCGAAGACCTACCAGACAAAAAATCTTCAAGTTCTCTTATTTCTGAAGAACTTTGTTTGATCAGAGACACTGCATAACCAAATAATTCTGTTAGAACCCGTATTATAAAAGCATTCTTAAAAAATCCTTATATACATATAAAATAGGTTGATACTTACATTTATGGTCATATAACCATGCTTGTTTCGAGAGAAGTCCGTATTTCCACTCCTCCTTAGGGAAATTATCGAAAAATTCCATCATTTCAACTTCCCTTTCTTCAGAAATGTCTCCGAAGTCAGCAGAGATCTTCTCGTCAGTGGCCCAGTCAGGAAGGGAGGAAATTTCGGGACCTCTGACGAAGAACCACTTCTCGTGCCATCCTCTGTTGCTTGAAGGAGTGTTTACCAACGAACGCCTCTCGAATTTTTCTCCAGATTTTGGGATTTGCTTGCTAAGGGCCTTAAATCCCTTCTCTCTAGATTGGATTATCTTGTATATAGTGAAAAAGAAGTCCAGAGAAGGTTCAACACCCAATTCATGGCAGAAGGCCACGAAGGCCAGGGTGTGAATGTACGAATTCGGTACCAGTTGGGAAAACCCTATCCCTAAGAACCCCAGCAAGGTTACTATGAAAATATGTAAAGGAAAACGAACCCCTTTTTCCAACAGTGTCACAGGAACGGCCGTCCAACCTTCTGGCCGTTGGTACATTTTCTCGCCGGATCGGGGGATCCTGACGGCATGGGTATCCGGGATGTGGTATCGAGTCCGGATCCTCTTCAGTTCCTCCTCTGTGATGATAGAGGGAGTATTGGCATGTGAGAAGCGTTCTGTGCTCCTGTAATACTCTGAGGAGGACTTAGAGTTTTTTGAGGAAACATTTTTGTCAGATTTTGCCCCCTTTGGGTTTGAGGTTGACGATCCTTCGTGGGCATGGGCAGAAATCGGTGGAACAACGGTGAGTGGGGTTACCAGTATAGGAGAGCCTTGATCAAGATTCTGGGAGGCCATTGTTGACGATTTTCAGAAGGAAAAGGAAAGTGCAGAGGAGCAGAAAGTTCAGAAGGCGCTCAAATTTCAAATGGACAGGTAAAATTGTCAAAATTGGTAAAGTTACCTTTTGTACTGGCGGTTACACGTTGTCCAAAGGCCGGTTCATTAAATGTTAGTAATGATTCATAATTTGAATGGGAAAGGTCCGGTTTCGGGTTCATGTATCTATTAGATTGGGCTTTCCTGGGTTGGGCCTCCTTTTATTCTTCCTTTCATTTCGTACACTTTAATTATCTCCTATCATTAGCCTTTAGTAAATTATCCTGGACCACTTATAATTTTCCATTAAACATTCTGTTTAACAAAAAACTAGGGGGCAATGTTGGGTCATGATATTTCTCCTATCTTGGGCTGGGTAAATTGGGCTCCTTTATTAATTTAATGTATTGGGCTGTTATAATTAAGTCATAGGGCTCATCGGGCCCAATCACTTTACCAGCTTCATTTAATCTTATAAGACCGGGTCGGATCAATAGATTGACCCCTTAGACATTTTAATATCTGTTATCTTTTACTTGTGATGATGAAAAAGCATGACAGTTGACCAAAGTTCCTGCCATGCATTAATGTGGATGGGATCATAGCCGGCCGGCGGTAGAAAACAGTGGCCAAAAGCAGTAGATAAACCACATGCAGTCGGTAAAGCCCATCAGATCAGGGGGGTGTCAGGTAGTAGTGGTTGGCACGGTAATCCATGCAGGGACAGTATAACTTAGCAAGAAAGTCTTCTCTAACAGGTACGTTCTAATACCTTTCAATATATTCATATTCTCTCATCCATACACATACGATCGAGCATTATTATATCTCTAGACACTAGACATTACATTCCTCCATTGTTAACCTTGTGAACACATACTAATTCTCACGCCTGAGCTATCCCCCGACGGAACATGCCGTCGAGCTTGTGGTGTTTATTGTGTTTACTGTGTAGGATCAGGGCGTCTTACGTGATTGGGACGTGGCAGAAGATCTTGGCGTTAACAGAAACTTAAAAGGGGAAAACGGAAACTGAAACTGAAACTGAAACATAAGAAATTATTTATGACAGAAAACGGAAACTGAAACATATTAAATTACTAATGTTAAGAAACATAAGGTATATATTTGAAGCTGATACAAGGTCTGAATGTCAGTGTCTTGAAATAAACAATTAAAATTTGTTCAGTACACTAAATCTTTTTAATCAAAGTGTTCAAAAATTGTTTTTTGTCATATGTTTGACTTGATTTAAGTTTATAATTAACATTGTATTTACTTTGTTCTCTCACTTTTCATTAAGGTTGTAACATAAACATAAATCAAAAAAAGTTCACTGATCAAAAACATTATCAAGCAATGGGTCAAAAAGAAACATTCGAGGAACGTGAAACCAAGAATGCTCGAAGACGAGAAGAATATCGCCTAAAAAAAAAAGAGTTTACAACAAATTCAAATGCAAATTAGTGAAACTTACCGCTGTCATTTGTTGAATTAGTCTTTGTTGCATACTGAATTAGTCTTTGTTGAATAAGTCTAGTTTGTTTTAAGTATTTCATTTATTTAGGAATATTGGTTGTCTTTCTTTTATTTAGGCAAATAAGTGTTGGTTGAGACTTTTCAGGAAAACTTTTAGTATTTATAATCTTTGTAATCCTTAGTTTTAATTCAGTTCTTTATTGAGTAATAAAGTTCAGTTTTAGCATATCTCTGTTTTTCTTTGGTCATCTCTGTTTTCTTTTGGTTACTTCCAATCTCTATATTATTTACATTCAAAGAGGTACGTATGTTATCGACACATATTTACTGCACGTGTTCTTTTTTATAATTTTATTTAGTTTATATGATTTGTTGTAGATTATACTTCTCAAAAAAACATAATGGTTGTAATTAATTTTATAATTTTATTATTGAATACAGGACAATTTTTTTTTGGCAAATCAGTCATTCAATGGAATTTGGAACTGACAATTTACAAGGTCTGTTTTTAATTGAAGTTAAACAATTTGATTTCACAAATTTTTCGTTCAACTTGATTTTGATTTGCTTTGTGAATTATAAACAATTTGCTAAATATACATCCGCCCTCGACCACAAGATATTTTTAAAAAAAATCACATCTGTGAGGTCCGACTCTTATATGCTCCTTTTCTGAAACCTTACATTCCTTGGATGATTGCAAGAGATCAGCAGGTATTATCAAATATATGTCCATTTAATCAATAATCATTTTATAGAACATCCAGATACTCTAATCAATATTCTAAATTTTGATAAATCTTATAACATTCTCTTTGACATGAAATTACTAAGTGTGGGCAAGGAAATCGTACCTTGCTAGGGTTAGGATTTCGTGTTGTCTGAGAATGAGAGAAATTCACAAAAAGTACGGAATTGATTGATTGATTGAAGATGAGAGAAGAACAAGTGAGCGATTATTCCAACGACACGTGACAGAACTCTAAGAATCCAAGAACCTTGTTAGGGTAACAAGGATTCAAAGAGCCTTTTTGAGTGTTCGGGTTGAGAGAGAATCTCCAAGTCTCCTAGTCTTCTCAAAAGGTCCACGAGTCAAAAGTGAGGTCCCCTTCTCAATGGAGTGGAAAGGGTATTTATAGAGTTTTCTGGATAGCACATGACCTCGGAGAAATTCCAAATTTACCCTTGGTCATCAGATTAATGCCCAAATCGTCCTGCCCTTATAGCCACCAATCCAATCCCTCAATCAATTTCCAAAATGAACTGCCTCCACGAGTCTTCTGCCTTCGGGACACGTGGAGGTTTATCTCGGGTCTCACACATTTATTTCTGACTTTTTCGACTTTTCATTTAATCATAATGTGAAGTTTAATTTGTGCATTTAATTCAAACAGGTCAAGTGAACCCTAATTTATACTTGGGCCCACATTTGCCCCCTACGCGAGAGTCACACCTTGGAGTAACGATCGTACAACATACTTTGAGTCTTTGAGTCTTGTTTCAAATTTCTGAACGATCCGCAGAGTTTGATCATGCAAGTCTCAAAAAAAGAAAAAAGTCTTAACAAAGGCAACTCCTAGGGAAGCTCTCCCGAAGATATCTTGGTCATTTTTTTATCAAATCTTGATCAAATCATTTTATATATTATCAAATAAAATAGAATTTTATTTTTTAGAAATAAAATAAAATCCTTTCTTATTTTTTTATTGCGAATAAGATCAAATATATATATATTTTCTCTTTTTTTGAAGGAAATATTCAAGTAATTAATTATTTTTTATACTAATTAACCTAAAAGTATGTGTAAAATCCGTAAACATGTTTAAACTAAACTTTAGCCTAACTATCGATAATGTATATGCATGCATGTGTAAAATCTGTATATTCATAAAAGATTATTAATTGTTGTAACTTTCTATCTCATGAAGTTCAAATTTAGGTCTGCAATATACCTTGAGTTCAGCTAATTTTTTTCCTTTTGAATCAAAAGTCCAAGACACAAATTATGCAACCCTTAGTATTGATTGAATGCATGTGTAGAATCTTAAAATATTGTCTTATAATCTTTATGTGTGAATGGAATATATATATATATATATATATATATATATATATATATATATATATATAATATCTACGTAAATAAAATCTTATTTTATTTTAGAAAATAAAATAAAATCTTTCTTTATTTGGGAAACTAAATCAAATTTTTCCTTATATATATATATATTATTATTATTATTATTTTACAATCCAAGAAGCAAAAGGAATCATGGTAGCAATCAGAACATTAAAAGCATATTCTAATGGGAGAAAATGTTGATACCCCACGTTCGTGATTTGAGGAGCTTTTGTTCCATTTATATGGAAAGTTTTTTTTATAAAAAAAACCAAGTTTCTAGATTTAAATTTATCATATCGAATAAAACAATCAAGATATTTGTCAAATTTTACAATTCAAATCTTGATTGTAGTAGCAGCTATAGTTCCATAACAAAATTATGAGAAATGTGCAACTTTTTATCTATGCATATGCAGTGTGATGTGTGTATATGTATATATATGCATAGATAGGGCTTATCACCTTTTTGTGCTCGCCAGATGCTTGAAGTTCTATATCATGCTCAAGGTAAACTCCAAACATTTCATGGTAAAGGAGTCTAAGATGTTGGATCTGGGATGGAGTTCTGGAACATAATACTTCTGTAGCAACTTTAAGATCGATGAAGCTTCCGGATAAAGCCTGTCGCACTATTGAGGTATCACGTCCTGCTGCCTGCTGGATCATACATCCAAAGTAGTAATGCTTTCTTGACATCACTACTTAGCTCTGATGACAATTGCTTGTTAAGGTCTTCAGAATACATCATTCTATATTCTCGTTGGATGAGGGCACACTGTGCTTCATCACGATGGGCTAGTATATTGACCACTGCTTTGGAGTCGCTGCCAAATCCTCTAGTCATTGGTTTTTCGTTTCTTTAATTTTTCTTGATTGTTTCATCGATTTCTCTTTTCAGGTGATTGTAGTTTTTCTTTTTCGGGCCACTTCACCCTAATTACAGGATCTTGGCTCAGATATTCTTAAAGAAAAGATAATACAGTAATAAGGAAGCATCTATTCCGGACCATTTTACCTTAACAAGGATCTTGACTCGGATATTCTCAAAGAAAAAGAAATACCGCAACGAGGAAGCATCTGTTCTGGGCCATTTCACCTTAACAAGGATCTTGGCTTGGATATTCCCAAAGAAAAGAGGCAACACCGCAAGGAGGAAACATCTATTCTAGGTGACTTCACCTTAACAAGGATCTTGACTTGGATATTCTCAAAGAAAAGGCAATACCGCAAGGAGGAAGAATTTATTTCGGGCCATTTCACCTTAACAAGGATCTTGGCTCGAATATTCCAGCAAAGTAGCATTTATTCCAATCAGTTGATTCAACGAGCAATGATAAGTTAAATGTAAGAGAAGAGGGCTCCTTAGATGGCTAAACCCTACGGGCCAACCCCTAAGGGAACCAACCTAATGGCCTCCTCCTTAACATTTTTCTGTTCTTCCTCTACCCTATTTTTATTTGAATGGCTCCTAATGCTTGTGCTCTTTTTTGCTTCTTCTTTCAGGTATTTTTAAGCTTAAATCTCAAATTTCTTTCTTTGCTATGATAAAAATTCAAGTTCAAATGCTCCTAATGCCATCCTTTTCCTTGCTTTTTAGAGCCCTTATGCTAAATTCTTCTTACTTGCAGACCCTTGATCTCCGTTGAACATTCTACAGACCCAAAAATCGCCAAGGAGGCCCCGTTCCTCAGTGATTCAGGAAGGGCTCCCCTCTTTTGGTTCTTCCAACGTTTTTAGGAGCAAGTTCAGGCTTATGACTGTACAACTTCTCTCTCGCTAGAGAAAGAAGGTTTGTTTCTATATGTTGCGGCTTGCTAAGATTTGGGTGACTTTCCCCATTATGTTTGCATTCACCGCATATTCATAAAGAAACAAGAATACCCTTTCAGTCCCCTTCACTTTTTGTCTAATTCATCTAGCCACTTTAAGAAATTGCAGCATTAGATCAACAAGATACTTGGGAATGTTGACTATGTGGGTGTACTAAAGAAAAAAGCTGACATTCTTCGTTGCATCCAGCTATGCAGGGACACTCGTATCCAACAGAACCATGGTGCTCCTCTACATGCATATTCGTCACTACTTGGGGGGAATGCACCTCTACTCTAAAAGATGTCATGTCATCTACCAGTAAGCATTTGCCCCCTGCGCGTGAGTCACGCCTTTGGTGAGATGATCACGCAAAATATTTTGAAGTGTTGAAGTCTACACTGATGTTTTGCAAGCCTCAAAAATGAAAGTCCTAGGAGAGGGAATCTCTAGGGGAGCAAACCCTGGGAGGGAGAGCCCTAGAGGAGCTCTTCAAGGATATCTTGGTATCTCCTAACTCTCCTTGGACATGTCTCCCTTCCATGCTAGGTTGGATCTCTTTATTTCCAATCATCATGTTGTTGCACTTTGTTCGGAAGTCACTTTACGTCTCCATGAGAATGACTTACTTTTTGTAGAGTTTTAGGAACTTTAAGATGCTATAGATAAGTTGAAGACAAAGCTTTTTAGGAAATTGAGTCAGCTTCCCAAGACTTTGAAAGCTCGATAGCCTCCAATACGAAGGCTCAGGGTACCACCATTGTCGACTTGGAGGCTTTAGCTATTCCCCTTTCTTCAGTTTGACATGTCATGACCTTTAGATCATGAATTTTCGTAATTTTTTTCATTTCCTGTATCAGAAAATTCATGTACATATATTTCATTCATCAAATTGTAGTTTCTTTTATCCTTATTGATTGCCCTTAATTTGAACGATTCCTTAAAACTCAATATTTATCATTGAATCTCAAGTTATTCAAATTAATACTTCAAGACAACAATAGGTATTATGAATTTTGTCAAAAACATGTATATATATTTTCCACAAACCAACACTTGAATTCATATTTTTTTAAGAAATCAAAAATACATTTAAGTATAAGTGAAAATTTATCAATTCATTGATAATCAAATTGCTTTTAACGAAAAGCATAACGTTTTATATAATAAATCTTTCTTTTGTCGAAGAAAGCATAACGTTCGCCACTTTTAGAGATAAAGTGTAACTTTTTTTTTCTGGGTTGAGGGCCGATACCCAGGTGCCTCAATTACTTTTGAAGTTGAAATTATACTTATGAGAACTTATAGTCAGGTGCCTCATTCACTTTTGATGATAAAGTGTAACACTCGGGTGCCTCGTCACTTGGGTCGTCCAATTTCTTGGCAAGTACGGTCTACGAGGACTTAAAATCGGGCGCCTCATCACTTGGGTCGTCCAATTTCTTAGCAAGTGTAGTCAACGAGGACTTGAAATCAGGTGCCTCTTCACTTGGGTCATCCAATTTATTAGCATGTGCAGTCTACGAGGACTTAAAATCGGGTGCCTCGTCACTTGGATCGTCCAATTTCTTGGCAAGTGTAGTCTACGAGGACTTGGACACCATTTAGAGTGGACCACCATTTTGGGTGGATTTTTTTAATTTTTTTTATATTTTTTGGTCAATTCTTGTGCCTCCTCCATTGGTCATCCAATTACTTGGCAAGGGATACTCCGGAAGACTTAAACCACCATTTTTGGTGGACCACCAGCTTGGGTGGATTTTTAATTCGTCAATTCTTGTATCTATAGTTCAGAGTTCTTTCGATGGTAGAGCCAGTATTTAGGTTGTCCATCATCTCAACTTTCGGGGCTGCATTATGGGTGATAATGTTGTACGTTTCTTTTCCTAGTTCAATCTCTGCAGCTGCCAACTTTTCATGGTATATCCTTCGCAGATTGTAACAATCCATAGTGGAGTGTCCTGCGTATTGGTGGTATACACAGAAGTCCGGCCTTCTTTTCATCTCTTCTGTTATGACCAACCGGGGCCTTGGAGGCTTCACCACTCCGTGCTCAATCCATTGTTCGTATAAGCCCCTGAATGCCTTCTCGCTGCATTTCATAGCCTCTGGAATTGGCATTCTGGTATACTTGTCCCCATGCTTTTCTCTGCTTCGCTCAAATTTGTCATTCTTCTCCCTCTTGCCTCCTTGTGGTTTTGACTGAGAATCCGCCAAAGTCACAGTTGTTGTCCTCTTGCCCTTCCACGTAACCATCACATGGCTGGTGGGCAATGTCATGATTCCTCCCAAGTCTTGTGCAAAAGATGAGTTCTCAAATGAATCTCAAGCTTCGGTAATGAGGTGGGGCTTGAAGGCGTCTAAATCACCATTGTTACATATGCTAACCAAGTTCTTTTCTTCAATTGGCTCTACACACTTCTGTGCTTGGGCCCTAAACCTATCCATGTAATCTGACAACTCCTCGTTTGGCTTCTGCTTGAATCGAATGAGCTCTACGATAGTTATCTGTTTCTACACATAGAAAAATTTCTTAAAAAATTTAATTTTAAATCATCCCAATCATGGATTGATCCCTTCTCCAAGTTGTAGTACCAACTGAAGGCATTATCCATCAAAGTCTTGTTGAATTCCCGTATCAACAAGTTGTGGTTGTTTACTTCATCACACCCTAGCCACGGAGATATCGACTCTACAAACTGGGCAATATGTTCCCTGGCATTTCCTTTCTCCCCGTTGTATTTTGGAAATTGTGGGGGATGCTCAATATACCCTTTCGGGTAAGGTTGCCTCCGAATGTGTGCCGGGTAAGGTGGAGTAAAATGTAACTCTGAGGGCCGGGACGTTTGCCTGCGATGTTGATTGATCACATCGATCATATCATCCTTCGTCACGTACTGGCTCATGGCGTGATATACTTCTTTATCGGCGATGTATATGGTAAAGAGATTGGTTGATGCACACTTGCATCGTGCAAAGTTAGCGCTTGTGACAGTTGTTGGCTCACTTGCTGAACATGTCTTGGAATGGTTGGCATCTGCACTTCTGAAAATGCTAGAAGTGCAGTTGGGATGATGTGTGTCTCAGGTTGGCTTGCTTCCAGTCTGGGTCGTGGCATGTCATTACTATTTTGGGGTTCCAAGTTGATGATCGAAACCGAATGATTCTCCATTAATGGAGGTACATTATGATTCTCTTTGTTATTGTTGTTGTTGTTGTCCTCCACTCCTACTCGTTCCTCCCGCGAACTGCTTGGAAACATAGCTTTGAAAGTGGGAATTTGCATCAACTGTTGGCAAAAATTCCCCATTTCCATTTGCTTCCTTTGCATCTCTAGCATCATAGCCATCATTATTCCTTGTCCTTCCTGTGCTTCCTTCAATGCCTTAAGCATCTCCAGTTGCACATCATTCGTCTGCTTACCACTTGCTTCCTCGTCATGCCTTCCCGCGCCTGTCTGCCTGACATTTATTGGTTGTTGATCAGCCACGTACGGTGATGTTGAACTTCCTTCCGAGGTGTCTTCAGGGACGGGTTGATCGAGATCTAGATTAACACCTTGGAGAGCTTGATTTACTTGCCCTGGAACTGGATCCAGTGAAGTAATGCTCGTTGTCGGTGACACTCTTTTGGTAGTTCTCCCACGAAAAATACGAAATTGATTGATTGATTAAAGATGGAAGAAGAACAGGTGAGCGATTACTCCAACGACACATGATAGAACTCTAAGAATCCAAGCACCTTGTTAGGGTAGCAAGGATTCAACGAGCCTTCTTGAGTCTTCGGGTTGAGAGAAAATCTCCAAGTCTCTTAGTCTTCCGAAAAGGTCCACGAGTCAAAAGTGAGGTCCCCTTCCCAATGGAGTGGAAAGGGTATTTATAGAGTTTTTGGAGGGGAACTTCCAAATTTACCATTGGTCAATAGAATAATGCCTAAATCGTCCTGCCCTTCTGCGAAACCATAGATTCTTGGTTCAATCCCCAGCAGAGTCACCAAAGAAATGTGGGCAAGGAAATCGTACCTTACTAGGGTTATGGTTTCATGTTGGCTGAGGAGGAGAGAAATCCATGAAAAGTACAGAATTTGTTAGGGTAGCAATAGAGTGTACATTAGAGTTCTTGGAAATCGTACCTTACTAGGGTTATGGTTTCATGTTGGCTTAGGGTTATGGTTTCATTGAATCATAATGTGAACCTTAATTTGTGCATTTAATTCAATTAGGTCAAGTGAACCCTAATTTGTACTTGGGCCCACACTAAGCATGTCATTTGTTAGAGCTAAGTTATAGATATGAGCCTGTTTTACAGTATTGCTCTCATTTTCTTTAACATATATTAAAAAACCCATTTATATGATTTTTATTTTTAATAATATTGGTAGTTCAAAGTAGCTAAAGGTTTTTTTGGTTAATTGTAGTAATTAAATCAAATGACCGAATGTCCAAAAAAATTAGGATAAAGAGAAAGGATTTTGGTAAGTTTATGAATATAACAATTTATAAATAACAAAAAAAAACGGCAAAACTAATGATTTGACCACTATTGTTGACACGTTTTATTAAATACACTACTAAACTTTTAATTTTTCTGATTACCCCATTCAACTAATTAATATTTTAAATTTAGGTCATTCCGTTAATAAATTTGGACGGACGTTAAATTGATTTAAATATTTTCTTACGTGAAAAATACAAAAAATAAAAATAAAAACAATGTAAGAATGACGTGGCAAGTAACATTTGACTTGGTCTTATAAAATGAATTTAAAATGTGAATTAATAAAAAAATAATGGCGTACATCACTTTAATTCAGTAATTCCCAAGCGGAAGTTATGGAATGCTGATCATTCGAGTTGTGATTTTGGGGACAGAATCTTTTTAAGGAGAAAAGGTTGTAACGATCAAGAAATTTGTAATTTAATTTAAATATTTATTGAGCTAAATAAATATTTTAAATAATTTATTTATTGATGAAAATAAATAATTAATGAATTGTGGTGAGTTAATAACTTAATTGATTAATGCTAATTAAATTGAGTATTGATAATTTATCTGAAGGATTTAATTTAAGGAAATATTTAAATTAAATCAATTGCTTAATATTTAAGAAAATAATTAAATTAAACGAATTGTTTAATTTAAAGGAAATAAATAAATTAAATAAAGTGACGTGTCTAATTTATTAATTAAATTGGATATACAATTATTTATTAATTATAAGTATAATAATGATAATAAGATTTTTATTATTATTAATTTAAATTAATTAAACTAAAGTTATTTAATTAACTAGAGTGTGACACATGAAAACTATATAATATAAATAATATAATAATAATCTAGTTGGGAATATGTGCATAGCCAAACAAGGCCTTGTGGCCTTTGGCTTTTTCAACTGACGCTACCTGTTGGTTTTTTACCTGACGTTAGTGGGGAAGTGGGAGTTAGTATATCTCAACGCGTTTATTTTTTCTAAGGATAAGTTCAGAGAAGGGTCTAGTGAGAAGAAGAAATAACAGAGTGTGGAGAGAGCTTGGTAGGAGAGTTTTCTCTATAAATTGTGCTAAGAAAGTTGGAGTATCAAGGGGGAAAGCAATTCCTTGTCATTCTTCTTCTCATCAGTCAAGGATTTAGGTAAAAATTCACCCTTAGTTCTAAAATTAAGTTTTATTTTTATATAAGTTCTCTGTAAATTGATTTTGTGGGTTTTTGTTCAAACATTGTGTATATGGTGTGGATTATGTTTTAGAATATGTTAATTATCATATATGAATGTTGTTTAAAGTATCAAATTCGTGTAAATTGGGTGTAGGAAGAAAAGGAAAAATTACAGTGTTTATGTTCATATAATATGGCTTAGAAAGTACAAAATTTCATGCTTAATGTGTGTTAGAATCTACAATTTGATGTTAAAATATGTTTGTATGTTAAGAAACGAAAGCGGCGTAATTGGAATCGTGTAAATTGATTGAGAAACGAATTCGTGATAATCGAATTCGCTAAAGGTGTCAAAAATGCACTTTTCATGATAAAACATTAAATTGAAGGAATTAAAATAGTTTAATTTGATGTTTAAATGTTCTAAGTTGATGAATATGTGAGGAAACATGTTTGTGTTAGTTTTATATTAATTGGATGTGCTAATTTCAATGTTTTGATGGTCAAATTTGTGTTAGTTGGGCTAAAAACGGAACACTGTTGCTGCGTTTCTATTTTTGTCTGGTGTGTGGCGCAGCTGCGCCGTCACCACAGTCAGAAATGGTGCAGCTGCGCGCTGAGTATCTGCAGTTGAGCACCAACGCAGCTGCGCTGGTGCTAAGGCCAAAAATGGCGTAGCTGCGTCGGTTCCAGGCATAAGTGTGGCGCAGCTGCGCCACACGCTGAACTGTGACAGTGCAGTCTGCTTAATTACAGATCATGCGTAATGGATTTGTGTTAGTTTAGCATGCATGTTAAGGATATTAAAACATAAAGTGGACTATAATAACAGATTGTAAGATGCTATAATTCAAAGTGTGAAGATTTTAAGTAATTATTTAAATAAGTTATAAAATGAAACTAAAAGTGATGTTTTCAAAAGTTGTAGATAAACGATAAGGTTTATGTGGATTAATGTGTGATTTTAGAGGTTTTAAATATGTTAACCTAAATGGTTAGGTTCTAGGTTATGGCTATGACCTAAATGATGGTTTAAACCCCTAAAGCTAAAGTTCATACAACTAATTGTTGTTATGATTTTAATGATTTATGTAGGGTAATTGAAGATTATATTACATTTGTGTAGCTTACAAACTAGGCAAGTTCTTTAACCCTACTCTTATAATAATTGTGCAAGTTTCTAAACTTTATCTCCTTACATTTGAGCAAGTTTTTCTAACTTCATTCTTTTATTTATGAATGCAAGTTCCTAAACTTTGGTTGAGCGAGATTATTAATTCTATTCTTATATACGATTGATTAAGCTCTTGTAACCTAATTCGTTACATCGAGCAAGTTTCACTTTTCTAATTATTATACAAAGCATATATTTTTCTAATACGTCGATTCAAATGAGATTGTTCTAACTCTTTTGACCATAGTACTTTGCATGTGTATCATTTTTATTCAGTTATATATTATTAATATCCGATCTTTGACTTTGATAGCCTTGTTCAGTTATACACTCTTGTATTAAACCTTTATTGATGGAAATTGAATAAGTGTTCTAAAATTCTAGAAACACTGATAAGCTAGTTCCAAACTAAACTTTTTTTAGTGCGGAAATTCTAAATTCAAACTGAGACGAACAACCCTAACATAGGGGATTTTGTACGTGTAACGTTTAGATGTTTGTGCACAATACATGGTACAAAGGGCTGATCCCCCTAAGTACGTTAAGAAGAGTCTGTATAGTTTAAATGAATGTTAAGGTTGAGGTAATAATACCTAATTACCGAAGACATAGTTTGTGGTCTTAAGACCGTCAGATATTAAAGTTTGAACTTGTTTTCTATTTTTGATTCATAGAACAAGTTCATTATTGTTCAGTATTCGTTGTTCATTCTCATGTTGTTATTATTACTACTTTTTATGTCAGTGAGCAATTGTTTGTTCACTCTTACAATTAAACAATGCAGCTAAAGTCGAAAGAGGTGATGAGCCATCTACTAGCAAAGGAAAGGGCAAGATGTCTAAGTGTTGAAGAGTTATTTAGAATTTATTAAATGAATTATGTTATAAGACTTGTTTTATTTTATATTGTATTTCGCAGACTGATGTAATAAATTTAAGGTTAGATTACCTGGGATTGTTTATGAGATGATGTAACCCTTTCATGGGAAAGATTATTGTTTAAAGGTATTTAATGTTTTCTCCTTTATTATGGGTAGTTAGATATAATTATTTTGATAGTGAGCACCAAATTCAGTGGAAATGAAGTACCCAGATTTGGGGGTGTCACATCCTCTTTCTTCACCATCAAAATACTTACCAATATGCCTCTCTCACTTCCTCATTTCTTCACCCTCTCATTCCGCTCAAAAAATCCATCAAATTAAAAACCCAAATCCACCATTCCAATTCCCCAACCTGAAATGGGGCATTTGGAGAAGTTAGAGATTATTCCGATGCATAATCTTCAGGAGTTTCAGTTGCAATTGGTTGAAGGGTTTATGTATGGAGGGGTTTCTAATGACTGCTTCCAATAAAATTTCAACAGTAATATGCTTAGTAATATGACTTGTACTGGTTAATTGGATCTGCGCTCCATAACTTTTGGCGTATGGGGAACGGTGGTCAGACACTCGCACCCATCGATTTGGAAACCTCTGTAAGAGGAAATGAATGGTGCATGGGTCTAGTCTGTGTTGACCCGCCCACCCTGGGTAGCCCAATCATCTGTATTCCATATTGAGCTATACACACCCATGAGTTGATCCTTTGGGAATGGCACTCCTTTGTGTTCCAATTTTGAGTGGACTCGAATGGGCGTTTTATCCACCAAAAAGATAACTTAACGTTGGTTCCAGAAGATGGAATAGTAATGGAAGTCCTTGGTAGGGTCGAACCAGAGGTTAACCCTTTGTTCTCTATTACCCACACCATTCACGTACACATTGGTCTGGACCATGTATGGTTCCCCAGTGGTGTTGCCCAGGAACTCAAAATCAAATTATTTGGGAATTACTGGATAAAAAAATAATTCAGTTATAAGACCAAGTCAAATGGGTTATAAGCCACGTCATTTTTACATTGTTTTCTTATTTTTTGTATTTTCCACGTAAGAAAATATTTAAATCAATTTAACGTCCGTCCAAATTTATTAACAGAATGACCTAATTGTAAAATATTAATTAGTTGAATGGGGTAATCAGAAAAATTAAAAGTTCAGTGGTGTATTAAGTAAAATGTGCCAACAATAGTGGTCAAATCATTAGTTTTGCCAAAAAAAATCTTTGCATGTTTGATAGTTAAGTAAGTTTAAAAATTGTTATGCAGCTACTACAAATGAGATCCTTGATCTGGGCAAAGCAGACAAAATGTCAGTACGATGAAAAAGATGTATGATATTAGTGGAAGATTAAATTCTAACAAAAACAAAGAAAATTGATCCAACAGTTGTTTCGAGGCTTAAAGAAATGTTTGATCTTGAAAATGCATTAGTTAAAATCTTTTGTGTCGTTCGAGATTGCTTTGCAATAAAAGATCACATATTAGTATAACTATTATTGAGAAATCAAGCACTCAAAACACGAAGAAAAACATATTTTTTATATGAAATAAAATAATGCTACAAAAATTTTATGTGGAAATTCAATTAGGAAAAATCACGGGAAAATATTTCAAAAATCTATTCTGAAAATAATATGAAGAAAATACAAACTCTCAACTGACTATTTATTTCTCTCTACCTCTCTAGCTATGTAATAGTCAAACTTGAGTTTTCTCTCTAACTCTGTAGTATCCCTGAACCCGGGCCCCGAATCGCCGCGGATCCGGTATACTATTTCTTTCACTAATTTGCGGAAGATATAAACATAAATTGTTTATACATTACATTACACACTATTTCCCAAGGTCGAGTAACCTTAACTTAAATATAATTCGTAATCTTTATAACACATTCATCAAACTATTTTATTACAAAATAGCTGCACTTTATATTCCAAGCTAAACTTGGCATTATCTTTTCTATCGATGATTCATTTATTTAAGAATCATATCTAATCTCAATTCAATTTAAATCTTCTTTATCTATTCAACCTTTCAAACTGTATATAGCTGACAATTACATTTAAAAAAAAATTATCAATCATAGATCTATATCATTTCTAAATCAAGAAAATGTATTCAATTTGTGCATCGTATAATCTTCATCATCTGTATAGCAAGTAATATTGCCTAATATCATTAACCTGTAAAAAGTTTATGTTTGCAAGATTGAGCTCGACAGCCCAGCAAATTTAACAGTCTATCATGTTTCACATAGCACACAATCTCACATGCACCACATTTCCTTTAATATGCATATCTACATGCAACATATATTCTTTACTATGCATATCCTACATGCAACAAAAATTCTGTGCAAAGCATAAATGCTTCCATTATACATTTCCAATTATTGTGTTATATCATACTATACGTGTTATCACATATCACATATAAATTGAGTTCCATACCCAATTAACTTATGTGCTGTTTGTTTACATCTGATTACCCCTTAATGGACTGCCTCTTATTCGCTAAGAGGCATGATGCTGTTTGTTTTGTTTTTTGTTACCTCTGAATGCCTCTTAATCGGTAAGACAGAAAATGAAATCTTAATAATTAAGAGGTACCTCTTAATGAATTTTTTTGCTAATTTTTTTTATATAAATATATTAAACAATATTATGCACTCATTTTTATTAAATTGAATATTTAAAATTATTAAATAAAATTTTATCCTTTAAAATGGTAAAATAGTGTCATTAAGAGACAACTTACTTTTTAGTTATCAAACAATTTTTTAGATTCAGACCTCATAACCATTCAGATGATCTAATTTATTAAGACATCATAATCATTCAGATCTTAATTCCCAAATTTATCAAACACAACCTTAGTCATATTTTGACTTTAACAATTAATAGAGCATGATATGTAATTTAGCACATAACCACATTCAATCCACAAACATAATAGAACTGAAAAACTTGTCTGAACCGTTGATTACCGCAACGCATTTTATAACGCTTTACTCGAAGACCTAATATTAATAATATAGATCTCCAATATTAGAATAATATCATCACATATAATTTTCTTATCAGTCAAAATATATTTTCTAGTCTCGTAATAATTTTCGAATAATTATTACCATATATCACCATTTTAAAACCGTATTTAAATGAATTAAATACAACATAATTCCTTAATCATTAATATTCATTTAATATAAAATATTAATGAAAATCATTACATAATATTATAAGTCTATACAACACATAAAACTTAGTATCAGGTTAGAATATTAAGTTTGAGTTGACACCGACGCAATTTATCATCCAGACGGTCTAGTCGGACAAATATCGAGTTTAAGTTCAATTAAACTCTACCTCAGCGCTTAACCATGCCATAGAGTCATATTTATATGATTTAATACTCTTTTTCATTTCATAAGTTATTCGTTAACACCTAGTAAGTCAAATACTAATCCAGCAACCTGGATTCCATTTTAGCAACCTGGATTCACTATTCTTCTTCACGAATAAATCAACTTATTATTTTTCTATCCTTTGGTCAAACACATGTACATGTATTTCATGCATAAAAAGTATTTTTCCATAATTTTCCAACATCCTTTGGTATTTTTCAAAATTAATTCCTAGTGCGTAGCTTAAGAAATTATCTACCACGTGCTTAACTCCAGTAATGCCCATATTTTGGTATAACCTTATATATGTTAACGTGATGCTCCATTTTAAATTTCGTGGCAATCGGAGTTGTAGAACTCCGTTTATAGCGATTTCCGTCAGAAAATCACAAAAATTAAAACGATCATAACTTGGTCATTTTAACTCGGAATCAGTTCATTTTTGGACACGAGCTACATATTACCATATATTTTCATTTCCCAAAAGCATGAAATTTTTGTCATTAACTAAATGTCCGAAACAGCCCTCGGAAAATTTTGGCCAGAAACTTTTTTGACGTTTGGCAGTTTTGGAGTCCTTTGCTAAAACTTATATAAAACGAGTTCTGTAACTCCGATTAATGATCCGTCAATTTTGTTGGGTTTGTATCTTTCCGAGCTACAGTTTTCATATTTCACAATCAATATTTGGACATGTTTAGCTCCCGGAATTTAGCCCGGAAGTGACTGCTCCAAAACTGTCCTTTTCACAGTTTTCTTAACTTTGAATAGTTTGGGAAAAATCCCATAACTTGCTCATTTTTCAAACCTATTTGCATGATTCCAAAGGGATTTTACCCTTAACACATATATCTAACATCCCAAGAGCATAAATCATAAATATCCATCATAGATTTCAAAAATAATCAAAACCTAGCTCACACCTTATAAGTTCAAACTTTTCGGAAAAATTCCATTTTTCTATTCCTTTTGATTTCAACAAAATCAACACCCAATATGGGTAGATCCAACCAATAAAAACTTATTAACATGTGTATACATGGTCCTTGAGTTTAGAACCAAAATTTCTTATCTCATCAAACAAGCTTCAAACACAATCAAAGCTAAGAAAAATCTAGGGTTTTCTATCTTTTGAAAACCTATCCTCCAATTTATGCTATAGATCTAACTTTTGATCTTTAAAAGGTTATATCTAAACATGTAACACTTATATACACATAGATCTAAGGTTTTAAACCTCAAGATCACAACTTCAAGTTGACAAAAATCAAATCAAACTACCAAGGAAATTTAGCCTACACAAGAAGAAATTTTTATACCTTAGCTTGATTTCCTTCTCTCCTTCAAAGATGTAGATGGATCTTGATTGTATGAACATCAAAATCTCCCCCCTTCCCTTAGAGTGGCCGAAAATGGCCTTCTCTTCTCTCTCTCTCTTCTTAGCTAACTTTGGAAGTAAATGAAAGAGAAAGAAAAAGATAACATAACTTTACTTTAGTAAACTTAATATATCTCAAGCTCCTTCCTTTTTCTCTTGGTATGATCTGGCCATGCCTTGTATTATTGATCCCACTCACTTTCTCCTTTTCCCTTTAGCAATATCCAAGTGGTTACTTGCAAGATAAATGAACAAAATGTTGGACAAAATAAAAATTGACACATAGAGGGAGTTAGTGAGAGTGGTTCAACCACTAAAGTGAGCCATTAATGCCACATTCATCTCCCTTTTTTCCTACTCTTTTGGCCGGCCATGTGGCCTAAAATACTCCCAATTTGCTTTCTATTTTACCTCTTATTTGAGTTAACAAATGTCCAAAAATTTCTCTCCCACTTGAGCTAAAAATTGAGCCATTCCTTTAATGTCTTGCTTGGTCCTCTAACCAATTTCATTCACCAATACTTGAGCTATAAAATATACATAGTCCAATTCTTTTAATTCTTATCCAACCCAAATCAATTAATTAGAGTTTTTACTTCTCCATTAAAACACCAATTCTCGCTCACATGCCCATTTATTTCCTTAACCCAATTAGACTTGCTATAATTAGGTTATAAAATTAATTAACCGAGATGTATAAAATAAATCTCTTAGAATTAGTATATAATTAAATACTATCATTCTTCCACATATTTACACTTAAGCTTTTAACACTTAGATTTTAAATTCCCAAATTAGGGTTTTAAATATCCGAATTAGGGTTTCGGATTCTTGAAACTAAAATTAAAGTTTCTGAGCGTATCGTTAGGGTTTCTAACAATTCGTTAGATTTTTCTAACTTAATCAACATAGGATTAACATAACTTTAGGGTTTGCTAAAGTTTTAACTTATCTGATCAATCCTTGATCTTAAATCATTATGGTTCACATATGTAACCAAATATACAGACTAGTATTCGCTTCGATACTTATCCTTGATAATTCTTCAAAAGAATTTTAAATCTACCATAATCTTATACCTCATTACTAGACTATCACTTATAGTCTATCACATAATTCAAGTTTTGTTCAAAACTTTTGAAATTCTTAGAATTTCATTACATAACTGCCAATTCCATACACTTATTTCCTGTCTAGGTCTATTATTTGACCTTAAATCAATCATTTAAGATTTTAATAAATTCTCCAAATTCTCGGGTTGTCACAAACTCTCTTTGTTTCACTAAACTTCGCTTCTTTGTTATGCTGTATTTGCTCATTCGAGCATTCTATTTATAGTGCAAAGCTCAAGAGACAAAACTTAGCAAGTCTAAAGAGCCAAAATTTGCAAATGGGTCCCAAGAGAGAGAGAGAAAAAACATCTATTAGGCAACCAATTCCAACCTCGAGCAATGTAATGCAAGACAACATTTTCCACAATCTTCACAATGGCTCCCTGGATACTCCACCACGAACTCAGCACTACGGGCCACAGATAATCGTTAACATCATTAGTGGTCATGATCATGCTAAACACATGTCCATCTATGCATTACGGGCCAAAGAGGGCTTTCACCACAAACTTTTATCTGTAACATTAAAGGTTATGAGTATACCAATACACAATTTCTGGTTATAATCTTACCAATCAACAGTCTATTTTTACACTACGGGGCAAAGATAACTTTCATCACAATATAAGCATGAGGATAATGACAATGATATAAAGAATCAATCAAGTGAGATCAATGATAAATATTAGAGATTTATAATTCAATTTATCTCGAGTTCAAGAATGTCCAAATTGTCAACATGATAACTAACTGTGGAGTAAAATTCAAGAATGATATTCATGTATCAAAAATAATTTGGACAGAAAAGAAAATTAAATTCTGTTGTGAATAGTACTCATGGATAGTATCGTATGAATAGTATGCATGAATAGTACCCATGAATAGTACCGCATGAATAGTACCCATAACTAGTATCGTATGAATAGTACCCATGAATAGTACCCCGCCATGAAAAGATTAAAATTTAATAAGAAGTTCAGACCAATATTCCAGTGAAATAATATTAGATGAAGCGCAAATCTTAAGGAATTTCTAATCATTTCAGGAATTATAGAAGCAATACTAACTATAGTAAGTTTAAATTTAGGAATATGAAATGAAATAATAGCACTTACATAATATAAAGTATGAAAGAAAATGATATTTCTTACGAGTATTAAATTAAAATAACATCTTTTACCTTAGTAGAAACTAGATCTGACTTGGTATAATACATATTATCCTGAGAAAATCTTGCACTATAAGCTACACTCAAAGTATTCTTATATTCAAAATAAATACTCACAATATTTCAGTAGGAACGCTTGTAATTTTTGGTGTGTTTAGGATAGAGGGTTACCCCCCCTTTTTATAGTGCAGTACGTAGGAAGAAAACAATTCAATTTGCCTAACTTTTTTTTTCTTCTCTACCTAACCTGTTTTTTTCTTTCAATGCCTAACTTCCTCACTTCTTATTGGTTGAGGGCCCATGAATTACGAAAACATGGTTTGTAGGAGAATTGAAAAGCAAACATGCATGAAATGGTTTTGGAAAAGGAGTTCAAAACCAAAATGATAACATTCACTCCACTTTTATTCACATTGTATAAATTATATATTATTATAATAATATTGTAGACACTCGAAATTTTCTGCATACTTGTTATTAACATTGCAGGAGGGCAGAATCGTCTTTTAGAGATAACCCTGGAAGACAGTTCAGTTCAATCTCGGAGACAACCTTGGAATATTCAGTATTACCATCTCAGAGATAACCCTGAGATATCCAGCTCAGTCCCAAAAATATCACCGGAAGTTTCAACCTCAGTCTCGAAAATAACACCAGGAGTTTCAGTTTCAACCTCAGAGATAACCCCGAAGAATACAGTACAAATACCGAAAATCACACCGAAGATGACCGTCTCATCTCGGAGATAACCATGAGATACTCAGTCTCAACCCTGGAAACAACACCAGGAATGATAATGTCAACCTCAGAGATAACCCCGATGCATGCAGTTGCAGTTCTGGAGATAACCTCAGAAATGCTTGTTTCAAACCCATGCAAACAACTTTGAACACTCGGCAAAAGCCCCGAAGCACTCATTCCCCAAGCCCGGAGATAACCCTGGGAAGTAAGGCACCCCTCAAAAACAACCCTGGGGACGATCAACACCTGCAGCAGTCCAATCTTAGAGATAACCCTGAGCAATGACCGCCAAATCAGCTCAAACCGGAGATAACCTCGGTGATGGGCAAAATTGTCATTTTGCCATCCCAACCCCACATCGCGCCGTCTAAACAATAACATACATACATTCTACATAATAATGTCCTACAAGAACCATAGAGCGCCAATCCTGAGTGACTACTGCACAAGACAGCACACCAGATAGAATTTAAAGCTTGAAGACCTAGGGCATGATCCAATCTTCCTGACTTCGTACAACCTCTAATCCCATGTCATTGTATATCTCTCGATAACAACATGCCGTAAAAGTTCTTATACACCTCAATCGGATGCCCGGATTGAAGTTGTGAAAGTTTAAGCGGACAACACGTTGCATGCGTGTACATACTTCGAGACAGTAGGACCCACGGAACCTGGGGCACCCCGGGCAGCCGCTAGTGCATCTGCGGCTGCCGTAGGTACACCTACGGCTCCCCCCTCTATAAATAGAGGGCTTGGGGAATTCATTTTAAAAAAAGAGAAGAGGCGAAGAAGTACTGCCCAATTTGCTCTATACACACTATAAAATGAGTGCTTTCTCATTTTAAACACTTGTGAGCTTATATATTGCTATATTTTTATTGGCGGGAGCCGAGTGTTCATCCCTTTCAAGTCATTGAAGTCTTCTTTGGTAGTCCACTGTAAGACTTCTTACACACTTTAAAGCCTTTTTCCACATCTCTGCATACACCATTCTTCACGTTAAGAGTTGTGTTGCGTGTGTATGCCCGGACTTCGGTCTGCGGATTTTTTTTATTTTTTTGTATATATATATATATATATATATTTATATACATGGACTAACATTATCGAGCTATGCCTCGATTGAGCCTGGACTCACGTCCGGAACGTTTATTTGCATATATATATATATATATATATATATACTTATATATAAACTGTGGTCAAACTTTGTTCGATGAGCCTGTATTTTAAATTCGGCGCATTTATTGCTTATATATATATATTCAATCAGTTTAAAGGAACTGTTGTTCCCCACCCAATTAGCCAAACCACTCATAATAAATTTTAGGTACTTGGAACTGTCCCCAAGCCCTATTCATCAGTTCTTGCTAGTCAACCAGAAGCATTTGATATTTTTTCTAATCAATTGAGGGCAACCTCATCAAAACCTAGTTACCCAGCTTCTGAGTATCGTGCTAAATATGATCACCATCTGTTTCATATTGAGTTACCAATGAAACCTAAAGATGACTCAGTTAAATTGGCTGCCCGCTATTTTCCTACTGGATGGAATTTTCTCCCTTTGGCTCCTTATAAATCCCTTGTGTATTATAAGGATATCCTTTTGGAAACAGAGTCAGTCTTTATTAAACCCATCTATGCCAATGATGATAAATCCAAACTTCTTTATCATTCGTTATACATTAAACAAGTTCTCAATCTTTCCAATAGGGGTAGTCATCCTTCAGATCTCAGGTCCCTTTCTAATCATTCCAGCTCTTATTACTATTATGATTATATTGAGGCTTGGTACAAGATTTTTCTTCACCAAAATAAAGATCATAGTCATTCGTGATTTTTACAGTTCGACCACAAATTCAAGAGTTAATTTCCCAAATGGTTCATCCTCTGGTGGACAAGACTCACGCCTTCGGCACCTGCCCTGGAAACCTCAGTTAAGCTAGCACCTGCTCCGGCAGCCTAGTCATCAGCATCTAGCACCTGCTCTGGCAGCCTTAGCATCTTCTGCTTTTCCACCGAAAGCAGCAATCAGTCAGACATTTGGCCCCACGACATCATTAGTCAAAAGCGACGCCTGCTTTTCCACCAAAAGCAGATTCTTTTTCTTTTACTTCACTTTAGTAAATGTAATATGTTTTTTACTTGTACTTTTACTTTAGTTAATGTAATAGTAACCTTGTAAATAGTTCATTTCCTTGTTCTATAAAAGGAAACTGAATTCATTTGGTAAGGCAGACTTAGAAAGACTCAAAATTCCTTCTCTGAAGAATCTTTAGCCTCTACCGCTGTTTAGCCTTCCTTAACCCCTCTTCTTCTAATGTTCTTGATTCAGTAAAATTGTAAGTCATTTTATTTTATGCACTTGTAAATAGTTCAAGTTATTAATGAAAACTGTTTTTATATAGTATTTTAATTGTGTTTGAATGCGCTCTCTAGTTCTTCCTCTATCAATCTCATCTTCCGCCCCAAATCATTCCAGATCCTCTCTTAGCACAGCTTGAGCATTTCAGTACTCATAATAATTATCATCCAAAATATGAGGAAATTCCAATATTCCTTATATTCTGTAGTAAATATAAAATCCCATGGATTCTTAAATGGCAATATGTCATTCTTGCTCCCCAGGAAGTCACAGTATTTATGCCTCTGTCGTCCATAGGTATTAGAACAGCTCAGACAGTTATTCATCCTATTACTCATGCCTCTCGCAGTTTCCTAATTAAATGGCAGAAAATTGTTTGATATTTTCTAAATTTAATAAATTGTTAATTATGGGCTGTTGCGGTAAGTCATTCGGTAAAGTCCATTGACTAGGTAAAGTAATATCCTTCCAGAGAATTGTTCTCGGGATCTGAATATTAGCATCACTAGTTGAACTTTGAATTAAAACTGTTTGATCTTTATGACTTTTATTAAGAGCATGAACATTCAAGTTTGACTTCATAGTCTTATAATAAATCCTGTAAATCAAAGAAATAGGTTGAGATCCTTTAATCATTTAAGTAATCTCTACTGCAGTTTTAATATTTAATGACAGGGCTTTAAATAAATTGTGATCACTAAGACTCAAGGTGAAATCAGGAAAGCAATTGAAATAGATAGGACCATTATGCAAGCTTGCTTCCATGGCACCAATGATACTAGGATAATAATTTAGAAATCTAGCATCTCTGAGACAGAGGTAGATAGATGAATTAATTCCCTTTCTGTTGAGTGGTTTTACTGCAACTTGAACAAGACCTATATGAATAAAATTATAACCCTTTTTTTGTGTTTTTTAATAATTTCTGGAGATAAAAGACTACAATTTTCATATTCTTTGTTGATTGCATAAACCTTTTCAACTGTTTTAATCATTCGTTATACATTAAACAAGTTCTCAATCTTTTCGATTGGGGTAGTCACCCTTCAGATCTCAGGTCCCTTTCTAATCATTCCAGCTCTTATTGCTATTATGATTATATTGAGGTTTGGTACAAGATTTTTCTTCACCAAAATGAAGATCATAATCATTCGTGGTTTTTACAGTTCGACCACAAATTCAAGAGTCAATTTCCTAAATGGTTCATCCTCTGGTGGAGAAGACATGGGTTGTGCTTTGAAATCCTCCCGGATCCTCTCTTAGCACAACTTGAGCATTTCAGTACTCATAGTAATTATCATCCAAAATATGAGAAAATTCCAGTCTTCCTTATATTCTGTAGTAAATATAAAATCCCTTGGATTCTTAAATGGCAATATGTCATACATCGACGATATCCTTGTATTCTCCAAGACTATTGAAGAACATTTTAAACATTTGAATTCGTTCATTAAAACAGTTAAATCCAATGGTCTTGTTCTTTCACCTTCTAAGTGTAGTCTGTTTCTGACAAAAGTCAGGTTTCTCGGTCTAATACTCTATCATGGACTCACGCGGCCTATTGATAGAGCTATTCAATTCGCCGACCGATTCCCAGATAAGATTACCGATAAAACTCAGCTACAGAGATTTCTTGGCACTCTTAATTACATTGGCAAGTTCTACAAGAATCTCAGGAAAATTTGTAAACCTCTATTTCAGCGTTTACAAAGTAATCCCCTTCCTTGGACTGACATTCATACTTCTGTCATCCAAAAAGTTAAAAAATATGTCAAAGTTTTGCCTTGACTTGGCATCTTAAATGATTTAGCATTTAAAATAATTGAAACTGATGCCTCTGACATTGGATTCGGTGGCATACTCAAACAAAAGTTAACTCCTTCTAATGAACAAATTGTTCTTTTCCATTCAGGCGTATGGAACCCTACACAGTTAAAATATAGTACTATTAAATTTTTTTTTTTATCACAGGTTTTATGTATTAAAAAATTTCAGAGAGATGTATTAAATCAGAAATTTCTAGTTAGGATAGATTGCAAGTCAGGTACATTTATTCTTGAAAAAGACGTTGAAAACGTCACCTCTAAGCACTCATTCGCTAGATGGCAAGCTATTTTAAGTATTTTTGATTTTGATATTGAATATATTAAAGGGAGTAACAACTCAGTTCCTGATTTTCTAATACGTGAGTTCATTAACACATGTACTTTTACAGCAACATGAGTGTGAGAGGAGGATCGTCTTCTTGTGGTCATGGCCGCTCTACCGGCTAGTCAATCAGTCAAAAGGAACTGTTGTTCCCCACCCAGTTAGCCAAACCACTCATAATAAATTTCAGGTACTTGGAACTGTCACGAAGCCCTATTCATCAGTTCTTGCTAGTCAACTAGAAGCATTTGATATTTTTGCTAATCAATCGAGGGCAACCTCATCAAAACCTAGTTACCCAGCTTCTGAGTATTGTGCTAAATATGATCACCATATGTCAAGGTTTTGCCTTGCCTTGGCATCTCAAATGATTCAGTATTCAAAATAATTGAAACTAATGCCTCTGACATTGGATTCGGTGGCATACTCAAACAAAAGTTAACTCCTTCTTTTGATGAACAAATTGTTCGTTTCCATTCAGGCGCATGGAAGCCTACACAGTTAAAATATAGTACTATTAAAAAAGAAATTTTATCACTAGTTTTATGTACTAAAAAATTTCAGAGAGATGCATTAAATCAGAAATTTCTAGTTAGGATAGATTGCAAGTCAGCCAAATTCATTCTTGAAAAAGACATTGAAAACGTCGCCTCTAAGCACTCATTCGCTAGATGGCAAGTTATTTTAAGTAGTTTTGATTTTGATATTGAATATATTAAAGGGAGTAACAACTCAGTTCCTGATTTTCTCATATGTGAGTTCATTAACACAGGTACTTTTACAGCAACATGAGTGTGCGAGGAGGATCATCTTCTCGTGGTCATGGCCGCTCTACTGGGCCAGTCAATCAGTCAAAAGGAACTGTTGTTCCTCACCCAGTTAGCCAAACCACTCATAATAAATTTCAGGTACTTGGAACTGTCCCCAAGCCCTATTTATCAGTTCTTGCTAGTCAACCAGAAGCATTTGATATTTTTGCTAATCAATCGAGGGAAACCTCATAAGTAATCTCTTTCTTTTATTTATAAACATTTGAGGAAGGGATTACATTATATCCTGAATCTAAATGTTTGAGGGAAGATCGAAGTACGAAGGACTTCGTCTTCATCTAACTGGAAGAAGGAAGCAACAAGCTTCTTCTTCGCTAACTCTAGAGAGAAGGGAGAGCGGACCTTTGAAGAGCGTTCTCTAGAGAGAGAAGCTCTGAGGCTTAATTCAGTATCAGAGCTATTCAGAGTCATGTTGTTTGTTGTTGGTAGCTGCGTAGTAAGATCTTTTTAATCAAACTTCTCTGTGCTTTTTCAAAATTTATCTTCTTCTTCGGAGTTCTGAAGTCACCTTACTTACATGTAGTCCACCTATTTCATTTCTACCCTTTGTAAGTTTCCAGGGTGTGAGCAGTGTCGGGTTATTGAACATAGGTATGAGTCTACTTAGGGTAAATGTGGTATGCATGAATGAACCTTGAATAAGATTTTATTTTAAAAACAGTCAAGATGAGTAGATTCTTCAGATCTAGCTCTTCAGTTAGTAACAGGTCAGCCTTGCCTCCTGTCCCTGACATCGTCAACCAAGAAGAGCATAGTTATGAAACCATTAGTCAAGTTTTACACAATTGGAACATACCTAGGGTTTCCCCTAAAGAAATTTATCAGTCAACCTTTTTAGATAATTTCAAAACTGATAGTTTCCCCTAGAGAAACCTGACTTTTGTCAGAAACAGACTACACTTGGAAGGTGAAAGAACAAGACCATTGGATTTAACTGTTTTGAAGAACGAATTAAAATGTTTAAAATGTTCTTCAATAGTCTTGGAGAATACAAGGATATCGTCGATGTATGACATATTTCCATTTAAGAATCCAAGGGATTTTATATTTACAACAGAATATAAAGAAGACTGGAATTTCCTCATATTTTGGATGATAATTACTATGAGTACTGAAATGCTCAAGCTGTGCTAAGAGAGGATCCGGGAGGATTTCAAAGCACAACCCATGTCTTGTTCACCAGAGGATGAACCATTTGGGAAATTAACTCTTGAATTTGTGGTTGAACTGTAAAAACCACGAATGACTATGATCTTCATTTTGGTGAAGAAAAATCTTGTACCAAGCCTCAATATAATCATAATAGCAATAAGAGCTGGAATGATTAGAAAGGGACCTGAGATCTGAAGGATGACTACCCCAATCGGAAAGATTAAAAACTTGTTTAATGTATAATGAATGATTAAAACAATTGAAAAGGTTTATGCAATCAACAAAGAATATGAAAATTGTAGTCTTTTATCTCCAGAAGTTATTAAAAAACACAGAAAAAAGGGTTATAATTTTAGTCATATAGGTCTTGTTCAAGTTGCAGTAAAACCACTCAACAAAAAGGGAATTAATTCATCTATCTACCTCTGTCTCAGAGATGCTAGATTTCTAAATTATTATCCTAGTATTATTGGTGCCATGGAAGCAAGCTTGCATAATGGTCCTATCCATTTCAATTGCTTTCCTGATTTCACCTTGAGTCTTAGTGATCACAATTTATTTAAAGCCCTGTCATTAAATATTAAAACTGCATGAGAGATTACTCAAATGATTGAAGGATCGCAACCTATTGCTTCGATTTACAGGATTTATTTTAAGACTATGAAGTCAAACTTGAATGTTCATGCTCTTAATAAAAGCCCTAAAGATCAAACAGTTTTTATTCAAATTTCAACTAGTGATGCTAATATTCAGATCCCGAGAATAATTCTTTGGAAGGACATTACTTTACCTAGTCAATGGACTTTATCGAATGAATTACCGCAACAGCCCATAATTAACAATTTATTAAATTTAGAAAATATCAAACAATTTTCTGATGGAACTGTTAAGTTTAGTTTTGAACGCATTAGAACACCAGTTATTATTGAGGATATTTCCAGTTCTTCAGCATCTTCAGTTATTCATACTAGAAGAGATACTGAAGTACTTAGTAACCCTTCAGTTAGAGATATCAAACTTAAAGGTATCTTTAATCAAGGTCAAGTTAGTCATCCGTGTTATACCCAGAACGATCCTAATGAAGATGAAGGTTCTTCTTCTCCAGCATCTTCTGTGTATCCCACTCAGTCTGATTTTAATGCCCCAATTCATAATCAGTTAAGAGTCATTAAAAGTGATTTTATTTTAGATTGGGATAATTTAGTAAAAGATTTTAATTCAAAATCTAATAAAGAAAAAAGACATTTATTCAAATCTAATCACCCTGTTAAAAAAAAGAGATAAAATAGTTAATAAATGGAAAAGATTTATTAAAATTGAAGAAATTAACTTTACTTTTTATGATTGGTATGAACAACATCAGAGTAAATGTAATGTTATTAGTAAAACTCAATGGATTAAAGAAGACAAGTCAAAAATTTCGTCTAGTCATCCTCCTTTAGAAACAGTTCTACTTCCAGTTAAAAATACCTCAGTTATTGCTAGTCCTTTTAAAATCCCTGATGAAACTAATAGTGATAAGAAAATAATTGAGCAATTAAACTTTAGTAACCAATATCTAGCAACTTTAGGAAAATAGCTAGATAGAATTGAAGAAAAATTTGAAGAAAATATAATTAAGAAACCTGATTTAAAAATTGAACAACCTTTAATTAAATTACCAGAAAAAATATATAATTTAGGTTTGCCTAATAAAGATAGTGAACTTGTTCAGTCTATTGATAAATTATTTAAAAAACTTAAAATTGAAACAGGTTCCAGTAGAACTATTGCTATTATCGATCATGTAGAATCTGATGATAATAACGACAGCTCTTCTTATCACTCTGAATCTACTTCCAACCTTAATGAACATCTAAATAAATTAGCTGTTAATAACACAAGCATAACAAGAAATTGGTATTCTAGACCTACGCCTCCGGATCTACAGTTCGAAGAGAGAAATCTAGATAAACAATTTTCTGTTTCCTCTAATAAGATATGTGAATGGAATATTGATGGATTTAGTGAACAAGAAATTCTTAATAAACTAAATCATATGTCCATGGTAGCTAATAGTTATATAACCAAATTCAACAACCTATCTCAACCAAACATTGTTGAGCTAATAGCTAGTGGATTTACTGGTATTCTCAGATCTTGGTGGGAGAAACATCTCACAGAATATATTAGAGTATCTATTATTCATGCCATCCAAAGTGATGATGACAGCAATCCCATCTTTGATGAAAATGCTGGTATTGGTCTGCCTGATGGAGTTAATACTTTAATTTTCACAATAATTAAACATTTTGTTAGAACCCTGTTGCCTAATTTTTTTATAGCACTTTACCACGCAAGTATACGCGTTCAATTGTAATATTCAGCAAGCAAGAGTATCGTTCCCACGAGGAAATAGACTAATATTTATCAGTTACCAATTCTAATGCAATTAATCCTATTTTAAACTAAGAAAATTTTGTTTATGCTTTAAAATTTAAACTAACAAACTAATAATTAAAATAAGAATTTCACAAGAAAAACTGCAGATTCAACAGGTTAAGATTACAACTTCCCTTGGTATTTCATTTAAACTAACTTACTTCCCATTTAAAATAAATCAATTAATATGAATTGTTATCCAAGAATGCTTTATAGATATTCATGCTCTTCTTCCAAAGACACATGAACAAATCCTTCTAAATCCAATCTTTAAGATGCAGAATTATAAGGAACACCCCAATTAATCAACTCACTATATTCCTATGTGAATCAAGTTAATTAGGATTTATGCACAAATTCTTTCAATGGATACAAAAGACACATAGGTATATTCCTATCCTACATGCTAATCATATTAACCCTATTCAGATTATATGAACAGATGTTATCATATCCAGATCTCAATCTATACTCCATCTTCCAATTTTATATAGATTATCACAGTAATTGTTGGCCAAACAATTAATCAATAAGCATAAGATATAATAAACAATTCAATAAAAACCAACTTTCATTCAATGGGAAGCTTGCAATTTAAACTACATACCAAGTTCCGTTGCAATCTTAATTAAAATTTAGTTCATGATTATAATAAAGAAAAACATCATCCAGATAAATAATCCAAACATCCCAGATAGTTACAAAAGATAAAACTAGAGAAGAGAAGAAGAAACTCTGAATTTGCTCTTAAACTCTCTCTTAGATCTTCAGCCTTTGCAATTCTCCTTCGTGCTTTTCTTCCTTGTTTTCTCTGCAAATCTCTTGAAAACTTGATTGATTGCTTGCAAAATTCGTCCCTCTTGCCTTTGTAGAGTTCTCTCCTACTTGTATTGGTCTCAGCCCTCATTCAGACTCCTCTTTGGCTTCAAAAACCCACTTGACAGCTGCAAAACGCACCAATCTACGCATTAGAGCGCCTAGGCGCTCATCATAGTGCAATTCCAAGCGCCTAGGCGCTTGGCCATGTCCTCATATTTACAGAAATGCCACTCAGCTTTAATTTTCATGATTTTTGACCTTTTTCTTCTCCGAAATGACCAATTTGTCCCTCCAACTCCAACCTACAACAAATAAACACAAAACACATAAAAAGATCCTAAAAACAATTAAATATAACAATAATTAAGTTTAATAATACTAGATTCATAGGTATAAAACCTACTCATCAAATACCCCCAAACTTAACCAATTGCTTGTCCCCAAGCAACACAACACAATGCAACAGCTAAATATGCAATGCAAATGCAACTATCTAAATGTCTACATTCCAGCAGTCAAACAGAACAAAATCTATTCATCAAGCCTCAGAGAAATCACAATAAACCTGATAATACATCATATCAAAACAGATTTGTAATTTCATCGTCAATCATCAAATCTTAACCTGTTATTATTGATATAGTGTGTGTGTGCTTAACATCCGTGCTAACTGATATGATGCTAAATACAACACATAATAAATCTCTTTAAAGAAATCATACAGTGTAAATTCACAAAATTCACGAACAAGCTAAAATCAACTAAAAACAAATATCCACCAAAATTTAAGAGTCCAATCCGGGATACTTATGCTCTTTTTTTTTTTTTCTTTACGGGGACTTTTTGCTCTTTTCCCGTTTTATTATATTTCTTTTTTCATATATATACATATATATATATATATATATATATTTTAACCATGACTGTGCAATGTCTCATTCCATCAGGCTAACAGTGCTACCCCTTAGCGAGCTTTCGACCAACGACTCCCAGACCATATAAGACCTTAGGGCGCTAGGTTTTAAGATACCCCTTCGGGCGTACTTGCTCAAGTAACAAAGGCCCCGAAACAAAACTAGCCAGAGTATATATTATTTTTTTTTTTCATTTTTTTTTAAGCTTATATATCCCAAATTTTTCCCCCAAACTTAAGTTTTTATCTAAATTCAGTCATCTTCGCCTATTCATGTCTTTCATTCATTTAAACTAGCATTATCCTCTAGAAGTCCATTATGTGTCAATTTAAACTCAATCAGTAAACATAGTTGTTTATACTGTGCTATCCTTATTATATCAATTTCAAACAGGCAAAGATTCAAATCTTGACAAGAAATCACGTCAAAGTTTTAACAGACAATACTATACTTGTCTACTCAATTCCAATCTCATCACTGACCAAGACAGATTTAAACTATTTAACAGCTGGAACATACAAATGCTTGAAATTTTTTTTTATTATTTTTTTATTTTTTATAACTACATGAGCAACTAAATGCAAAACTATATGCATGAACTGGAGCTGGAAACCTACACCCCCAAACTTAAATTATGTAATGCCCTCATTGTATATAACAAATAAAATTTAAGAAATTAAGCACTGAGGACTTCCCTGAAAGATAGAAGCTTTACTCCTCGTCAGAATCTTCTTCATCTGGGGGGTATGCGGACAATGGTGGAAATTGGTAAGGAGCGGCACCTGGATTCATGCGAGCAAACATTTCAAGGAATGCTGTGCTAAAATTCTGATACACCTCCGTTTGCCGCTGAGCTAAACTATCCTGATTTCTTTCCATTCTGTCAAAACCTTCCTGAACTTGAGTGGCAACCATGTCGATTCTTCTAGTTTGATTTCTCAAATCGCGACGGATATCTTCATAAAAATTAGGAGGTTGCTCTGAACTTCCAGCTGCAGGAGGATTCTCGTGGACCTGATGACTAGGCTCAGCTGCAGGCTCGGGAGGAGCAATAATGAATCCTAATCCTCTCGGGTGTGGTGTTCCCCCACCCCATACCTTGTACTTCTTTATAAGCGAGTGGTCAATTGCAGCTAAAGGAGGCTGTATAGCTTCCTCGGCATCCCATTTCACCCCAGCTTGTTGGCATAGTCCTGTGATCAAAGATGGGTGCGGTAGTCCACCTGAGGTCCCTCCTCGAATTGCTTTATCAATGGAATCATGAATAACTTGGCCCACATCTATAATTTTTCCTGATGCAATGCAGAAAAGCAGGGCTGCCCTTTGATTTACAACATCACTCATATGCCTACATGGCATCATCTTGGCACAAATAAATGCATGCCATGCCTTCCCATAATTGCTTAATTTGGATGCGGGGAACAACACAGCTTCATGTTGATCTGTTAATTTCCATGTCGTTCCAGGCACACACAAGGCTTGAATAATCTCACTGTAGTCTAGCTCATGTTGCAGATATTGCATGTATCCATTGTTGGGTATCGTGTTCAAACCATAATAAGCATTTATTGACCCAAAACTGACCTCCACAGATTTACCTCGAACCCAAATTACGTTACCAACATGATCTATTGCATTTGCGTAGAATTCTTTAACAATCTTAACAACAGATGCATCCGGTTGAGCTGTGAAGTTCACCCATCTTCGACTCCCAATCATCTGTAATAATTCCCCATCTTCTATATCGGGCAATAGTCCACGCTCGGGAATTAGTGCTTTATTAGAAAGTACATTGTAATATCTGTCCGACGCTTTAGCACTTGTGAATCTCTTTTTGTCATACTTTTGGGAAGTGCCCGAAGTTTCTCCTCTTTGTCTTTTACTAGCCATAATCTTATGTTCTAACTTCTTGCTAACCCAAATGATACTCAAAAACTTAGGAGAGCCAAAATCTTCTCTGTGACAATTTATCAAACACCTTGTGTGCACAGATTTGGAACACTATTAATATGCACTCCCCCAAACTTAAATTTCACCAATTGTTGCAATTACTAAACACACTATACATCCAAGGTACGTCAAGCAACAATTTAGAGTACCCACACCCAATTGAGCCAACACAATGATAGAAACTAACTTCAAAGTACTAACCTAACTATTATCCAAGTGAATCCAAAGAATTTGCAATACAATCTTGTGTACTTACTTGGGTATAGCCAAATCTTGATGTTCAATCAAAGTTGGATGATCAATTTGAGCCTTGAACCCTTACTTCAAGTAGATGTGGCTTGAATGCAAGTGCAATCCCGAATTGGTGAAGAATGATGATAATATGGAACTTAGTTGCATTGGTTTGGGTAGGGATTTAGTGTTTGATTTGGATTTGGAAGAGAAAGATTAGTTGTTTAGGCTAGATTAGATGAGGGTTTTGAGTTGTGGAGGGTTAGAGATGGAGTAGGAGAGTAAGAGAGGCTTTGAGTTGGAATGAGAGAGGAGTTGCCCGAATTGGGACTTAAGAAAATTTTTTTTTTTAACATTGGAGCGCCTAGGCGCTTGGTGTGTGCACTATTTGGGCGCCTAGGCGCTTGCTTGCAGAAACTTTTGGGCGAGTGGAGCGCCTAGGCGGTTGAAGTGTGCACTATTTGGGCGCCTAGGCGCTTGGTCTGGACAACACATTCTGACTTTGAGCGCCTAGGCGCTTGAAATGACTAGAGAGGGAGCGCCTAGGCGCTTGGCATGGTTTGTAGCTACTGACTTGAAGCGCCTAGGCGGTTGGAATGACTTGAAGTGGAGCGCCTAGGCGCTTGGGGCTTTTCCAAGTTCTCTGCTCTGACGTCCTTTGGGAAAATAGCCATAACTTCTTCGTCCGAACTCCGATTTAGATGATTCAAGATGTTCTGGAAAGAGGAGAAGTAGATCTACCACTTTCATTCTTGAAGTTTCACGAAATAATATCCGGAGCTGTGGTCAAATTGGCTCTGAAGTGACTTCATTGTTAATGGTAACCCGAAAACGCGAATCTAGCCACTCCAACGTCGATCCATGTAACTTTTGTCCCAAACCTCGTCAAATATCCCCAATCTTAAACTTGTACGTGTTTTCCTTTCCTGCAATCAATTGAATCTCTGTTAGAGAACAAGGTATGTACAAATCATTAACTAGCAAAGTTTAACCACTAATTAAAGTAATGGTAAAGTAAATTAATAAGAGTAAAAATAGCGAATAATAATAAAACTTCCTGGGTTGCCTCCCAGTTAGCGCTTGGTTTATAGTCTTCAGCCCGACTTTCTCCTCTGTTCTAATCGGCAAGGTTGACCGATGTCTTTTCACGATCAAAGCAACCCCCATAGTAGGGCTTCAATCTTTGACCGTTGACTTTAAAATTACGTTTTGAATACGGGTCTTCCACTTCTACAGCTCCATGAGGATAGACTTTTGAGATTATAAATGGCCCAGACCATCGAGATTTCAACTTTCCAGGAAACAGTTTAAGCCTCGAATTGTATAATAACACTGTTTGACCTGCTTCAAACTTTCTTTCCAGAATTTTCTCATCATGCCACCTCTTAACTTTTTCTTTATATAACTTCGCATTCTCATACGATTGGAGTCTGAACTCATCCATTTGATTCAATTGTAAGAGGCGCTTCTCTCCCGCAGCAGATATATCAAGGTTCAACTTCCGAATTGCCCAATAAGCACTGTGTTCGAGTTCAACTGGAAGATGGCATGCCTTCCCATAAACTAACCTATACGGAGACATCCCTATCGGAGTTTTGTAAGCTGTACGGTATGCCCATAAAGCATCGTCCAACTTGCTAGACCAATCTTTACGACTAGGATTCACTATCTTCTCGAGGATTCGTTTCACTTCTCGGTTAGATACCTCGGCTTGACCACTTGTCTGTGGATGGTAAGCAGTGGCTATCTTATGAGTGACTCCATATTTAACAAGGATAGCTGAAAACTGCTTATTACAGAAATGTGTCCCTTCATCACTAATGATTGCGCGAGGAGTGCCGAATCTAGAGAAAATGTTCTTCCGAATGAACTTAATCACAACCTTCGCGTCATTGGTAGGTGATGCTATAGCTTCTACCCACTTCGACACGTAGTCCACCGCTAGAAGTATATAGGAGTTACAGAAAGATGGTGGAAATGGTCCCATGAAGTCAATTCCCCAAACATCAAACAATTCGACTTCCAGGATCATATTAATTGGCATCTCGTGTCGCTTTGATATATTACCAACTCTTTGGCATCTGTCACATTTTAATGAAAACACACGGGCATCTTTGAAGAATGTTGGCCAGAAAAATCCACATTGAAGCACTTTAGCTGCCGTTCTTTCTCCCCCAAAATGTCCACCATAGTCAGATGCATGACATTGGTGTAGAATACTCTCCATTTCAACTTCTGGGATGCACCTTCTTATTACTTGATCGCCACATTGTTTAAATAAGAATGGCTCATCCCATAAATACTGTTTCACGTCATGGAGAAATTTCTTCTTCTGTTGGCTTGTCAAATCAGGCGGAAACACCTTACTGACAATGAAATTTACATAATCTGCATACCATGGTGTATCCATCCTTACCGCAAATAGCTGTTCATCCGGAAAAAATTCATTGATCACTGTTGTGTCATTTTTCTTTAATTCTGAATTCTCTAACCGTGATAAATGATCAGCAACCTGATTTTCTGTTCCTTTTCGGTCCCGGATCTCCAAGTCAAACTCTTGTAGCAATAATACCCATCTAATTAATCTTGGCTTCGCGTCTTTCTTTGCTATTAAGTACTTAATTGCCGAATGATCTGTAAACACAATCACCTTTGTTCCAATCAAATATGAGCGAAATTTATCAAATGCATAAACAACTGCTAATAGCTCCTTCTCGGTAGTAGTATAATTCAGTTGAGCATCTGTCAATGTTTTACTAGCATAGTATATAGCATGAAAAATTTTATCCTTTCGTTGGCCAAGAACTGCACCAATCGCATAGTCGCTAGCATCACACATTAATTCGAACGGTATAGTCCAATCTGGTGCTATGATTACAGGTGCGGTAACAAGTTTCTTCTTTAACACATCAAACGCTTCTAGGCATGCTTGATCAAAGTTGAATGAGACATCCTTCTCCAACAGATTGCACAGTGGTTTTGTGATTTTTGAGAAGTCTTTTATAAATCGTCTATAGAAACCAGCGTGTCCCAAGAAACTTCGAATACCCTTTACAGAAATTGGTGGTGGCAGGTTCTCAATGGTTTCGATTTTTGCTCTATCAACCTCAATTCCTTTTGATGATACTCGGTGACCCAAGATTATCCCTTCTTGCACCATAAAATGACATTTCTCCCAATTCAAAACCAAATTCGTTTCCATGCAGCGTTTTAGCACAAGTGTGAGATTTTCCAAACAATAATCAAACGAATCCCCAAAAACTGAAAAATCATCCATAAATACCTCAAGATTTTGTTCAACCATATCTGAAAAAATAGCCATCATACACCGTTGAAACGTCGCTGGCGCATTACATAACCCAAAAGACATTCTGCGAAAAGCAAATGTGCCATATGGGCATGTGAATGTTGTTTTCTCCTGATCCTCGGGTGCAATGGCAATTTGGTTATAGCCCGAATATCCATCCAGGAGGCAATAATACTCGTGCCCTGCAAGCCTGTCCAACATTTGATCTATGAATGGTAGAGGAAAATGGTCTTTACGAGTGGCCTTATTCAACTTCCTGTAATCCATACACACTCGCCAACCAGTAACTGTTCGCGTTGGGATCAATTCATTCTGCTCATTCGCAACTACTGTCATTCCCCCTTTCTTTGGCACGCATTGAACCGGACTTACCCATGAGCTATCTGAGATAGGGTAGATAATTCCAGCATCCAACCATTTAATGATCTCCTTTTTAACGACTTCCTTCATGATTGGATTAAGTCTTCGTTGTTGTTCAATCGTTGGTTTCGTTTCGTCTTCCAACAAAATCTTATGCATACAAATTGATGGGCTTATCCCCTTGATATCTGCAATAGTCCATCCAAGAGCAGTCTTATATTGTCGAAGTACCCTTAGTAGCTTTTCTTCTTGAACCTTATCAAGTGATGCAGAAATAATGACTGGCAAGGAAGAAGAACCAAGGTAAGTGTACCGGAGGTGGTTAGGCAATGGCTTAAGTTCCAAGGTTCTATGGATGATGTCACCTTTTCATCTAGCTTTCCCCGATAATCCAGAGGTTCAAATTTTTGTGGACATCGTGTGAACTTTGGAGCTGAATCTAGCATTTGGACCCATTCTATCACCATTGAATCATCAAATAATTTTTCACTAACCAATGCGGTTTCAAGAGGGTTTTCAATCACAGATTCACCAAATACCTCTTCAGTTGCTTCTTCAATAAGATCAACTCTTAAGCACTCTTCCTCTTCCGTCGAAAATTTCATAGCCTTGAAAACATTAAAAGTTACTTCTTCATCTTGAACTCTCATTGTTAACTCTCCCTTTTGTACATCAATTAATGTCCTTCCAGTGGCTAAAAATGGTCTTCCAAGGATAATGGGTATGTCTTTATCTTCTTCGTAGTCCAACACAATGAAGTCTGCTGGGAATATGAATTTGTCCACCTTCACTAATATGTCTTCCACAATGCCCCTAGGGTATGTCACTGATCTATCGGCGAGCTGTAGAGATATATTTGTTGGCTTTGGGGTTGGTAATCCCAACTGAGTGTAGATCGAAAGTGGCATCAAGTTAATACTTGCCCCCAAATCACACAAACATCTGTTAAAGAACTGGGGCCCAATCGTGCACGGTATTGTAAAGCTACCCGGATCCTTCAACTTCGGTGGTAACTTTCTTTGCAGAATTGCGCTACATTCTTCTGTCAATGCTACTGTTTCGAACTCCCCTAGCTTCCTCTTTCTTGATAAAATATCTTTCATAAATTTTGCATAACTAGGCATTTGTTCTAAGGCATCTGCGAATGGAATGTTGATTTGCAGCTTTTTGAACACTTCTAAAAATTTTGAAAATTGTCTGTTTAATTTCTGCTTTTGAAGTCTTTGAGGAAACGGCACAGGTGGTACAACTGTTGTTTGCTTTTCTTCTTGTTGTTTTGTCACAACTTTTTCCTCAGATTTACTTTCTGAATCTCCACTCTCTTGTTCACCATCCTCAGCAGAAATTACTTTCTTGTGTCCGTCCAAATCTGTAGTCAACTCCTTCCCGCTTCTGAGTGTAACTGCCTTACAGTGCTCATTTCCATCATTCCTTGGATTTTTCTCCGTATCACTAGGTAAAGAACCTGGATTTCTAGTATTCATAGCATTAGCCATTTGCCCTATTTGATTCTCCAGATTCTTTATTGCAGCTGCTTGGGTTTTCGTTATGGTTTCCAACTGAGTTGCAAATCTTGCCATCATTTCTTCCATTTGTGAAAACTTTTCAAGTTCTTGAGTTTGTTGCTGTGGTTGAAATCCAGGTGGATATGTTTGCCTTGGAGCTTGAGCTTGTGACTGATTATTACTCCAAGAAAAATTCGGGTGGTTTCTCACTCCTGAATTGTAGTTGTTTGCATAACTGCCCTGCTGCCTGTTATAATTGGAAACAAAATGGACTGATTCAGGATTTATTGCACATTGATCACTTGAGTGGTTACCCGCACATATTTCACATATCGTTTCCATTTTCTGAACTGGTTGTACCCCAAGTGAATCTATCTTCTTTGTAAGAGCAGACATCTGAGCTGTCATTTGAGCTGACAATGCTGTCATAGCATCCACTTCATACACTCCTACTGTCCTTGTCGGAGTTGTTCTTGCTGTTGGCCATTGATAATTATTAGCTGCCATGGTTTCAAGCAACTCATACCCCTCATCACAATTCTTGGCCATAATAGCTCCTCCTGCTGCAGCATCTATACTCGATCTCACTGTGCCGAATAAACCATTATAAAACGTTTGCACCTGAAGCCATTTAGGAATTCCATGGTGTGGACATTTTCGCAATGAATCCTTGAATCTCTCCCAGGCTTCATATAGTGATTCTGAATCGTGCTGAACGAAAGAGAAGATATCGTTCCGCAACTTTGCTGTTTTTGCAGGTGGGAAAAACTTGGCAAGAAATTTCTGGGCTAAATCATTCCATGTAGTGATCGAGCCTGGTGGTAGTGAATGGAGCCAACTCTTAGCCTTATCTCTGAGGGTAAATGGAAATAGCCTTAGCCTTATTGCATCCTCTGACACATTATTATACTTGAAAGTATCGCAGATTTCTATAAAGCTGACTATGTGATCGTTCGGATCATCGTTTGGTAACCCTCCGAACTGACATGAATTTTGAATCATCTGTATTGTCCCCGGTTTTATCTCAAAACTTGTAGCAGTAATGGCAGGTCTCGTAATACTCGACTGAATTTCAGTAACCCGCGGCGTAGCATAATCCCGCAGTGCTTTTTGCTCTTCTTCAGCCATAGTATCTTCCTTATCAAGTGCTTCTTTGGTTTCTTTAACCCACTTACGCAACCGCTGAAATCTTTTCTCGATGTCGTCCTCGTGAGGCAATAAATCTGGCTTCTTCGATCGCGTTTGCATAAACTGGTCAAAAGCACCTGAATAGAACAGAACAGAACAGAAAAAGTTTAAATTAAGATTAACGCTATAAAAATCAATAATGACAAAATATTAAACTAATTTCCCCGGCAACGGCGCCAAAAACTTGTTGCCTAATTTTTTTATAGCACTTTACCACGCAAGTATACGCGTTCAATTGTAATATTCAGCAAGCAAGAGTATCGTTCCCACGAGGAAATAGACTAATATTTATCAGTTACTAATTCTAATGCAATTAATCCTATTTTAAACTAAGAAAATTTTGTTTATGCTTTAAAATTTAAACTAACAAACTAATAATTAAAATAAGAATTTCACAAGAAAAACTGCAGATTCAACAGGTTAAGATTACAACTTCCCTTGGTATTTCATTTAAACTAACTTACTTCCCATTTAAAATAAATCAATTAATATGAATTGTTATCCAAGAATGCTTTATAGATATTCATGCTCTTCTTCCAAAGACACATGAACAAATCCTTCTAAATCCAATCTTTAAGATGCAGAATTATAAGGAACACCCCAATTAATCAACTCACTATATTCCTATGTGAATCAAGTTAATTAGGATTTATGCACAAATTCTTTCAATGGATACAAAAGACACATAGGTATATTCCTATCCTACATGCTAATCATATTAACCCTATTCAGATTATATGAACAGATGTTATCATATCCAGATCTCAATCTATACTCCATCTTCCAATTTTATATAGATTATCACAGTAATTGTTGGCCAAACAATTAATCAATAAGCATAAGATATAATAAACAATTCAATAAAAACCAACTTTCATTCAATGGGAAGCTTGCAATTTAAACTACATACCAAGTTCCGTTGCAATCTTAATTAAAATTTAGTTCATGATTATAATAAAGAAAAACATCATCCAGATAAATAATCCAAACATCCCAGATAGTTACAAAAGATAAAACTAGAGAAGAGAAGAAGAAACTCTGAATTTGCTCTTAAACTCTCTCTTAGATCTTCAGCCTTTGCAATTCTCCTTCGTACTTTTCTTCCTTGTTTTCTCTGCAAATCTCTTGAAAACTTGATTGATTGCTTGCAAAATTCGTCCCTCTTGCCTTTGTAGAGTTCTCTCCTACTTGTATTGGTCTCAACCCTCATTCAGACTCCTCTTTGGCTTCAAAAACCCACTTGACAGTTGCAAAATGCACCAATCTACGCATTAGAGCGCCTAGGCGCTCATCATAGTGCAATTCCAAGCGCCTAGGCGCTTGGCCATGTCCTCATATTTACAGAAATGCCACTCAGCTTTAATTTTCATGATTTTTGACCTTTTTCTTCTCCGAAATGACCAATTTGTCCCTCCAACTCCAACCTACAACAAATAAACACAAAACACATAAAAAGATCCTAAAAACAATTAAATATAACAATAATTAAGTTTAATAATACTAGATTCATAGGTATAAAACCTACTCATCAAACCCCTAGTAACATCACTGAGAGAATTCATGATCAACTTAGTAACCTTACTTGTCCCACGCTAAGTGATTTTTGGTGGTACAAAGATGTTTTTACTTTGTGAGTTATGATGCGCACTGATAGCAATAAACCATTTTGGAAAGAAAAGTTCGTTAATGGTTTACCTTCTTTGTTTGCACATAAAGTTAGAGAAGAGTTGAGAAAAAATTTAGGATATATTGATTATAATAACGTAACCTACGGTGATATTATAAGTTATATTCAAAAAATAGGATTAAAAATGTGTATTAACTTTAAATTAGCTATGCAAGCTAGTAAAGATAAAAATAAAGCGAAATACGAGTTAGGCACCTTCTGTGAGCAATATGGTTTACCCCCTGTGGCTCCCTCTAGAAGAAAGCACAAACATAAACATATTGAGTCTCAGCATAAGAATAATAAACGTCATAAGAAGATATATAATCAAGATAATAATAAGACTAATCAAGATCCTTAATATAAGAAACCTAAGTCAACACATAAAAAATCAAAGAGATTTGATAAGAGTAAAATTGTCTGCCACAATTGTTTTCAGAATGGGCACTACAAGAGCGAGTGCAGAGTTAAGCAGAAGTTAGCTCAGCTGAACATTTCAGTTAAAGATACTGAACAATTATTAGAGTTAATGAGAACCAAAGATGACAGTAGTAATGAAGATGTGTCGGATATTCTAGAGTCGTCAAACCATAGCGCTAGTAATGATGAATCAAATAGCGATAATGAAGTTACTATATGTACTGAAAATTGTAGTAATAATTATTGTAAAAGAATTAATGTAATTACCAAAGATGAGGAAGAAAGTTCTTTGCTAATTGAATTAATCAGTAAAATCACTGACCCTGGATTAAAGACTCAATATATGAATCAGTTAAAGAGTTTGTTAACTAAAGATAAGAAAGTTGCCGATAAAGTTCTTAGAGCCAAAGAAAAACCCATATTCAGCCTTAATAAAACACTTGAGAGATTTAAGTCCCCAGTTAAAGAAATTACCCTCCCTGAGTTAAATCAAGAAGTTAATAAACTCAATGAAAGAAATTTCTAGCTTAAAATTAGACATTTCTAATTTAAGATAAGAGATTGATAATAAAAAATCAGATCTTCAAGTACACGATTCATCTTCTAGTGATGAAAGTAATGATGAACCCGAATCATCAGGAACCAAGGAAGAACCTGATCTTTTTATTCAAGGTCTCTCCCTTAAAAGAATTAAAGACATTACCATCCAAAAATGGTATATCTCCATTAATTTAGTCATTGATAAAACTTTCTCTGTACAGCTCCCTGCTTTGGTTGATACTGGTGCAGACTTGAACTATATTCAAGAAGGTCTTATCCCCACTAGGTATTATAAAAAAAACTAGTGAAAAACTTAATTCAGCTAATGGTAGTCAAATGGAAATAAAATATAAATTACCTAATGTACATATCTGTCAAGAAAGTATGTGTTTTAAAACTTCGTTCATTTTAATTCGCAACCTTACAGATAAAATCATCTTAGGTCTTCCGTTTATATATTTATTATACCCATTTAATACTAGTAATAAAGGTTTAAGCTATGAGCATTTAGGAAAAAAATTACATTTAAATTCCTAATTAAACCAAAAGAAAGAGATTTAAAATTTATTCAAGAAGAGTCAATTTCTAAATCATTGAACCTGTTAAACTGTAAAGTTACCCACCTAAGTTTCCTCAAAGAAGAAGTTAGGTATCAACAAATCGAAGAACAACTTAAGAGTAACAAAGTTCAAGAAAAGATAAGTGAATTAAAGGATTACTTAATTAAAATTTGTGTTCGGATTCTCCCAATGCCTTTTGGCATAGAAAGAAGCACACAGTTAGGTTACCTTACGCTAAAGAATTTAAAGAACATTTAATTTCCACTAAAGCTAGGCCTATTCAAATGAGTCATGAACAGATGGAATTATGTAAAAATGAAATTAATGATCTTCTTAGTAAAGATTTAATTAGACATAGTAAGTCCCCATGGTCTTGCCCAGCCTTCTATGTTAACAATGAAGCTGAGAAAGAAAGGGGTGTCCCTCGTCTAGTTATTAATTACAAACCACTAAACAAAGTTCTAGAATGGATTAGATATCCTCTGCCCAATATGGAAGATCTCCTTAGTAGGTTAAGTGTCTCCACTATCTTTAGTAAATTTGACCTTATGTCCGGATTCTGGCAAGTTGCTATTCATCCTGATGATAGGTATAAAACGGCATTCACCACTCCATTCGGTCATTACGAATGGAATGTTCAGTCATTTGGACTAAAAAATGCACCCAGTGAATTTCAGAATATTCTTAACAATATTTTGAATCCTTTCAGTCATTTTATTATTGTTTACATCGACGATATCCTTGTATTCCCCAAGACTATTGAAGAACATTTTAAACATTTGAATTCGTTCTTCAAAACCGTTAAATCCAATGCTCTTGTTCTTTTACCTTCCAAGTGTAGTCTGTTTCTGACAAAAGTCAAGTTTCTCGGTCTAATCCTCTATCATGGACTCACGCGGCCTATTGATCGAGCTATTCAATTCACCGACTGGTTCCCAGATAAGATTACCGATAAAACTCAGCTATAGAGATTTCTTGGCTCGTTTAATTACATTGGCAAGTTCTACAAGAATCTCAGGAAAATTTGTAAACCTCTATTTGGACTGACATTCATACTTCTGTCGTCCAATAAGTTAAAAAATATGTCAAGGTTTTGCCTTGCTTTGGCATCTCAAATGATTCAGCATTCAAAATAATTCAAACTGATGCCTTTGACATTGGATTCAGTGGCATACTTAAACAAAAGTTAACTCCTTCTTCTGATGAACAAATTTTTCGTTTCCATTCAGGCGCATGGAACCGTACACAGTTAAAATATAGTACTATTAAAAAAGAAATTTTATCACTGGTTTTATGTATTAAAAAATTTCAGAGAGATGTATTAAATCAGAAATTTCTAGTTAGGATAGATTGCAAGTCAGCCAAATTCATTCTTGAAAAAGATGTTGAAAACGTCACCTCTAAGCACTCATTCGCTAGATGGCAAGCTATTTTAAGTATTTTTGATTTTGATATTGAATATATTAAAGGGAGTAACAACTCAGTTCCTGATTTTCTCACACGTAAGTTCATTAACACATGTACTTTTATAGCAGCATGAGTGTGAGAGGAGGATCATCTTCTCGTGGTCATGGCCGCTCTACCGGGCCAGTCAATTAGTCAAAAGGAACTGTTGTTCCCCACCCAGTTAGCCAAATCACTTATAATAAATTTCAGGTACTTGGAACTGTACCCAAGCCCTATTCATCAGTTCTTGCTAGTCAACCAGAAGCATTTGATATTTTTGCTAATCAATCGAGGGCAACCTCATCAAAACCTAGTTACCCAGCTTCTGAGTATCGTGCTAAATATGATCACCATCTGTTTCATGTTGAGTTACCAATGAAACCTAAAGATGACCTAGTTAAATTGGATGCCCAGTATTTTCCTACTGGATGGCATTTTCTCCCTTTGGCTCCTTATAAATCCCTTGTGTATTATAAGGTTATCCTTTTGGAAACAGAGTCAGTCTTTATTAAACCCATCTATGCCAACGATGATAAATCCAAACTTCTTTATCATTCGTTATACATTAAACAAGTTCTCAATCTTTCCGATTGGGGTAGTCATCCTTCAGATATCAGGTCCCTTTCTAATCATTCCAGCTCTTATTGCTATTATGATTTTATTGAGGCTTGGCACAAGATTTTTTTTCACCAAAATGAAGATCATAGTCATTCGTGGTTTTTACAGTTCGACCACAAATTCAAGAGTCAATTTCCCAAATGGTTCATCCTCTGGTGGACAAGACATGGGTTGTGCTTTGAAATCCTCCCGGATCCTCTCGTAGCACATCTTGAGCATTTCAGTACTCATAGTAATTATCATCCAAAATATGAGGAAATTCCAGTCTTCCTTATATTCTGTAGTAAATATAAAATCCCCTGTATTCTTAAATGGCAATATGTCATTCTTGCTCCCCAGGAAGTCACAGTATGTATGCCTCCGTCGTCCATAGGTATTAGAACAGCTTAGACAATTATTCATCCTATTACTCATGTCTCTCGCCGTTTCCTAATTAAATGGTGGGATAAATTCGGTGTCGATAGGATAGTTGGTCAAGTTCAAAAGGAATTTCCGGCCAATCCTTTATTGACTCTTCCGGTTACTACAGTCATTACCAAAGAATCTGCCAGCAAATCAGTTACTTAAACAACTGAAAAATCAAAAGAAAAATCAGTTGTTCCTCCAGACCCTATTGAAGTCCCTAATGTTTCTAGTTACTCCAACTCTGAGTTAAGGCGGCTTGCTGACGCCATTCATATGAGACTTGACCAGTTACATGAAGAATCAGATAAAGCTTCTCTTCAGTCCAGAGAAGGAAATTCCAGTCAAAATCTTAAAGACGAAGATGATTGTGATCCCTATGGCACGGTCAACCTTTAAGACGCCCAGGATCCCTTCTCCTGATCCCCTTAGTAACCAATTAAAGTGAATATGATGATGTCATCCATCATCACGCCTTTGGCACCTGCCCCGGCAGCCTCAATTAAGCCAGCACCTGATCCGGTAGCCTAGTCATCAGCATCTAGCACCTGCTCCTGCAGACTTAACATCTTCTGCTTTTCCACTAAAAGTAGCAATCAGTTAGACATCTGACCCCACGACCGCATTAGTCAAAAGATACGCCTGCTTTTCCACCAGAAGCAGATTCTTTTTCTTTTACTTTATTTTAGTAAATGTAATATTTTTTTTACTTGTACTTTTACTTCAGTTAATGTAATAATAACCTTGTAAATAGTTCATTTCCTTGTTCTATAAAAGGAAAATGAATTCATTTGGTAAGGCAGACTTAAAAAGACTCAGAGTTCCTTCTCTGAAGAATCTTTAGTCTCTACCGCTATTTAGCCTTTCTTAACCCCTCTTCTTCTAATGTTCTTAATTCAGTAAACTTGTAAGTCATTTTATTTTATGCACTTGTAAATAGTTCAAGTTATCAATGAAAACTATTTTTATTTAGTATTTTAATTGTGTTTAAATGCGCTCTCTAGTTCTTCCTCTGTCAATCTCATCTTCTGCCCCAGAAGACAAGTCAAAAATTTCGTCTAGTCATCCTCCTTTAGAAACAGTTCTACTTCCAGTTAAAAATACCTCAGTTATTGCTAGTCCTTTTAAAATCCCTGATGAAACTAATAATGATAAAAAAATAATTTAGCAATTAAACTTTAGTAACCAATATCTGGTAACTGTAGGAAAACAACTAGATAGAATTGAAGAAAAATTTGGAGAAAATATAATTAAGAAACCTGATTCAAAAATTGAATAACCTTTAATTAAATTACAAGAAAACAGATATAATTTAGGTTTGACTAATAAAGATAGTGAACTTGCTCAGTCTATTGATAAATTATTTAAAAAACTTAAAACTGAAGCAGGTCCGAGTAGAACTATTGCTATTATCAATCATATAGAATCTGATGATAATAATGACAGCTCTTCTTATCACTCTGAATCTACTTCCAACCTTAATGAACAGTTAAATAAATTAACTATTAATAACACAAGCATAACAAGGAATTGGTATTCTAGACCTACGCCTCCGGATCTACAATTCGAAGAGAGAAATCTAGATAAACAATTTTCTGTTTCCTCTAATAAGATATATGAATGGAATATTGATGGATTTAGTGAACAAGAAATTCTTAATAAACTAAATCATATGTCCATGGTAGCTAATAGTTATATAACCAAATTCAACAACCTATCTCAACCAGACATTGTTTAGCTAATAGCTAGTGGATTTACTGGTATTCTCAGATCTTGGTGGGAGAAACATCTCACAGAAGATATTAGTGTATCTATTATTAATGCCAGCCAAAGTGATGATGACGGCAATCCCATCTTTGATGAAAATGCTGGTATTGGTCCGCCTGATGGAGTTAATACTTTAATTTTCACAATAATTAAACATTTGGTTGGAACCTCTAGTAATATCACTGAGAGAATTCATGATCAACTTAGTAACCTTACTTGTCCCACGCTAAGTGATTTTAGGTGGTACAAAGATGTTTTTACTTTGCGAGTTATGATGCGCACTGATAGCAATAAACCATTTTGGAAAGAAAAGTTTGTTAATGATTTACCTTCTTTGTTTGCACATAAAGTTAAAGAAGAGTTGAGAAAAAATTTAGGATATATTGATTATGATAACTTAACCTATGGTGATATTATAAGTTATATTCAAAAAATAGGATTAAAAATGTGTATTGACTTTAAATTAGCTAAGCAAGCTAGTAAAGATAAAAATAAAGCTAAATACGAGTTAGGCACCTTCTGTGAGCAATATGGTTTACCCCTTGTGGATCCCTTTAGAAGAAAGCACAAACATAAACATATTGAGTCTCAGCATAAGAATAATAAACGCCGTAAGAAGAGATATAATCAAGATAATAATAAGACTAATCAAGATCCTTATTATAAGAAACCTAAGTTAACACATATAAAATCAACTAAAGACTGAGTGGGATACACAGAAGATGCCGGAGAAGAAGAACCTTCATCTTCATTAAGATCGTTCTGGGTATAACACGGATGACTAACTTGACCCTGATTAAAGATACCTTTAAGTTTGATATCTCTAACTGAAGGGTTACTAATTACTTCAGTAAATCTTGTACCAAGCCTCAATATAATCATAATAGCAATAAGAGCTGGAATGATTAGAAAGGGACCTGAGATCTAAAGGATGAATACCCCAATCGGAAAGATTGAGATCTTGTTTAATGTATAACGAATGATAAAGAAGTTTGGATTTATCATCATTGGCATAGATGGGTTTAATAATTTATTCAAGAAGAGTCAATTTCTAAATCATTGAACTTGTTAAACTGTAAAGTTACCCACCTAAGTTTCCTCAAAGAAGAAGTTAGGTATCAACAAATCGAAGAACAACTTAAGAGTAACAAAGTTTATGAAAAGATAAGTGAATTAAAGGATTACTTAATTAAAAATTTGTGTTCGGATTCTCCCAATGCCTTTTGGCATAGAAAGAAGCACACAGTTAGGTTACCTTACGCTATCCTTTATTGACTCTTTCGGTTACTACAGTTATTACCAAAGAATCTGCCAGCAAATCAGTTACTAGAACAACTGAAAAATTAAAAGAAAAATCAGTTGTTCCTCCAGACCCTATTGAAGTCACTAATGTTTTTAGTTACTCCAACTTTGAGTTAAGGCGGCTTGCTGACGCCATTCATATGAGACTTGACTAGTTACACAAAGTAATCCCCTTCCTTGGACTGACATTCATACTTCTGTCGTCCAACAAGTTAAAAAATATGTCAAGGTTTTGCCTTGCCTTGGCATCTCAAATGCTTTAGCATTCAAAATAATTGAAACTGATGCCTCTGACATTGGATTCGGTTGCATACTCAAACAAAAGTTAACTCCTTCTTCTGATGAACAAATTTTTCGTTTCCATTCAGGCGCATGGAACCGTACACAGTTTAAATATAGTACTATTAAAAAAGAAATATTATCACTAGTTTTATGTATTAAAAAATTTCAGAGAGATGTATTAAATCAGAAATTTCTAGTTAGGATAGATTGCAAGTCAACCAAATTCATTCTTGAAAAAGACATTGAAAACGTCACCTCTAAGCACTCATTCGCTAGATGTCAAGCTATTTTAAGTATTTTTGATTTTGATATTGAATATATTAAAGGGAGTAACAACTCAGTTCCCGATTTTCTCACACGTGAGTTCATTAACACAGGTACTTTTACAACAACATGAGTGTGCGAGGAGGATCGTATTCTCGTGGTCATGGCCGCTCTACCGTGCCAGTCAATCAGTCAAAAGGAACTGTTGTTCCCCACCCAGTTAGACAAACCGCTCATAATAAATTTCAGGTACATGGAAACAGACTACAAGATATCCTTTTGGAAACAGAGTCAGTCTTTATTAAGTCTTGGAGAATACAAGGATATCGTCGATGTAAACAATAATAAAATGACTGAAGGCTTCAAAATATTGTTAAGAATATTCTGAAATTCACTGGGTGCATTTTTTAGTCCAAATGACTGAACATTCCATTTTTTAATCCGGACTTAAGGTCAAATTTACTAAAGATACTGGAGACACTTAACCTACTAAGGAGATCTTCCTTATTGGGGGGATATCTAATCCATTCTAGAACTTTGTTTAGTGGTTTGTAATTAATAACTAGACGAGGGACACCCCTTTCTTTCTCAGCTTCATTGTTAAAATAGAAGGCTGGGCAAGACCATGGGGACTTACTATGTCTAATTAAATCTTTACTAAGAAGATCATTAATTTCATTTTTACATAATTCCATCTGTTCATGACTCATTTGAATAGGCCTAGCTTTAGTGGGAATTAAATGTTCTTTAAATTCGACATCGAATTTATGCCACCATTTAATTAGGAAACGGCAAGAGACATGAGTAATAGGATGAATAACTGTCTGAGTTGTTCTAATACCTATGGACGACGAAGGCATAAATACTGTGACTTCCTGGGGAGGAAGAATAATATATTGTCATTTAAGAATCCAGGGGATTTTATATTTACTATAGAATATAAGGAAGACTGAAATTTCCTCATATTTTGGATGATAATTACTATGAGTACTGAAATACTCAAGCTGTGCTAAGAGAGGATCCGGGAGGATTTTAAAGCATAACCCATGTCTTGTTCACCAGAGGATGAACCATTTAAGAAATTGACTCTTCAATTTGTGGTCGAACTGTAAAAACCACGAATGACTATGATCTTCATTTTGGTGAAGAAAAATCTTGTACCAAGCCTCAATATAATCAAAATAGCAATAAGAGATGGAATGATTAGAAAGGGACCTGAGATCTGAAGGATGACTACCCCAATCGGAAAGATTGAGAACATGTTTAATGTATAACGAATGATTAAAACAGTTTGGATTTATCATCGTTGGTGTGTGTGTATATATATATATATATATATATATATATATATATATATATATATATATATATATATATATATATATATAGATAAAAGCAGTAAATGTACTGGATATAAAATTTAGGCTCAATCAAACAGAGTTTGATGGCAACAACACACACACACACACACACACACACACACACACACACACACACACACACACACACATATATATATATATATATATATATATATATATATAGCGACAAATCGCCGAAATGATAAACCAAGACTGGATCGATATATATCCTGTGCGTTTATCGCTTATATATATATATTTACATTTCTGTCAAGCCTGGAGTTTACTTCGTGGCCTTTAACAGCTTTCTTTATATTTTGTCCCGCCCAGAGTTTACTTCGTGGCGGTTGATCGCTTTACGGCTTTATTTTCATTTCTGATCCCCCATGGAGGTGCTTCGTGGTGGTTGATTATGTCTCTCTCTATATATTTATCACTTTTATATATTTATATTTTCAATCCCCCATAGAGGCGCTTCTTGGTGGTTGATCATGTCTGTATGTATATTTATAGCTTTTATATATATATATATAACTATTTACAGCTTTTATATACATTGCTACATCATGTGATCCTAGAAATCATGTGATCTCAGATTCAGTCTACTGAATCTAGATTTGGTTTTCGTGATGGACATTTTCAGCTGTACACAACTTGTAAATTATTCGGTACTGCTATGTATATTATTTTCTCGAAGATGATTCGCATCTTGAAAATAAAAGTAATCAAGCTGAACACCTAATAAAATGGAAGTATCAAAGGCCTCAATTACTATTGAGCACAAGGGTTTAAAAACCTCTTTTTATAAAACATCATTGCTATATCTTGTTTAAAACTGAATTTTTACACAAATTCAAACCCTTTGTATATAGGTGCAAACGAGGCATAACACTACTTCCAAATAATTGCACATTGATCCACACACACACACACACATTCATATAACAATTTAATAGAAAAGTGGTGGTCACCGTGGCAACAAGGATTTTAGGGGGTGCCTAACACCTTTCCTCCGCATAATCAAGTCCCCGGACCCTAACAAATCTCGGTTTCACAGATCCGCTAAGCAGCGTCACATCACTGGGTCAATGTGCAAATCTTTTCTCGATTTTGTTGGTACAACCATTTAAAATACCAACTGGCGACTCTTACAGTCCAATCGTCGACATATAAATGTCGGACCTTTTCATAACTTGTTTTTTCAAACAAATTTCACCTAACATGAGAACACCAAAAGACAAGAACAGAAAAGGGACAAATAAAAATCCCGACGTCGACAGGTGGCGACTGTGTTAGGGGACTCCAGTAAGAGGACTTTAGCCTCTATTACAAGCTTTTCAAATTTTTTATATACTTGTGTGTGGATGTTGCATTTACATTTGATGGATGTGTACGAATGCATTACTTACTGTACTTAATGTTTTACACTATATCTGCTTGTGATATTATTGCTTCGCACGTATCATCATTTTCATAAATGGTGAGACACGTTGTATGTGAATGTATGTTGTGTGGTTCCTCTATCAGGAGACTATCCTGTCGGTGTTTGATTATTGGACTCGTAGGAAGACTAATTCCAACGAGGCTTAGGAAAGGCACCACCCAAATTTGTTCCAGTTAAAAAATCGGATTAACTTCCCGTCGAGTAAATTGCGATGATTTGGGAACCTTCATGCCAAAAAGTCGCGATAGTAACCTAAGATAGGTCAGCCTATGATAAACCAAATGTGGAGGAAAGTCTCTTCATGTTTTCTCATTTCAAATTACTAATAAAGTCAATTACTTGTAATTTCATTCCATATTCATCTCCATGTAATGAGAAATATGAAGAAATATGTGAACACATATATTTATAAATATTTATATGCTATCATGTATTACAAACAACTAACATCCATTTTGCAAGATAATACTCCTAAAACGGATACATCGTATAGCATATAAACATTTATACATTCCCTGAAACTAAACTACATCAGTTTTTCGCAGGGAAACAATCGGACCTATTACCCCTTCAAAGTCCAAAAAGGCCACGAGCCTACAACCAATTATCTCTTCATCTGACTAGACTAATCTTAATCTAGTCTCTTGCAAAGAATTTCACAGATTAAGTAAAAAAACCATAGATTTGGCTGTTCTGCTTAAGGAACTACACCAATCTACTCAGGGTACAAGGATACCCGTACATGCTGAATCCTCTACACAAGGAGGAACCGAAGGTACGGATAAAGCCATTCCAGTACCTGAGCTTCAGTTGGATCCAACCAACAAAATCACGATACCACCTATCTCAAATAAGATCTAGACACCGGTGATATCAGAAAGAAAGTCCTTCAAATGGAAGAGACCATCCGTTCTATTAAAGGGGTTGGAGCACATTGGAGTGTTTCCTATGCTGACCTTTGTATATTCCCTGGTGTGCATTATCTAGAGAAGTTCAAAACTCGTGGCTTTGAAAAGTATGAAGGGTTAGGAGACCCTTACACACACTTGAAGGTATTCATTGGAGAAATCGGTTCTTATGTCGAGGATGAGAAGCTCAAGATGCAGCTGTTCTAGAAAAGTCTGACTGGAGAAGCCTGATCGTGGTATACCAGATTAGACAATTCAAAGATCCATAGCTGGGAGGAGCTAGCTCATGCCTTCCTCACTTAGTACAGCTTACAGTCTCAAATGGCCCCTGACAGGTACCAAATTACTAAAGTCAGGAAAAAGACCAATGAATCTTTTAGAGAGTATGCTCAAAGGTGGAGGCGCCTTGCTGCTCAAGTTGTTCCCTCTATGAATGAGTCAGAGATGGTGATGATCTTCATAGACATACAAGAAGCTCTTTTCTATGAGAGAGTCTTAGCTAGTATTAGAAAACCATTCTCAGAAATTATTAAACATGGGTAAATGGCTGAGATGGGATTGAAGTTAGGAAAAATGCAAGACCTAGCTGCCCTTAAAGCTATTGCTGAGCACATCCAGTCAGGAAATTATGGAAACAACCCCCGGAGGGTCCATAAAAAGAAAAAAAAGATGTTTCCTTGATACTAGAAGGTCAAAAATGCAATTAGAATGTGCCTATCCAAAGGAGAAATTACACTCCCTTTCAAGCATAGTCTTCAAACCCTGCATTGCCTAAGGGTGGATAAGTCAAACGCACTCGAGTGTTCACGCCCTTAGGGGACTCACTCGAGAACATTCTCAATCTTCTGACCACTTAGAAGAAAATTGCGCATCTTCTTCCACCAGTAAACCCGAATGGGAGAGGTTTTAATGCTACTCAGAAGTGTGCTTATCATGTCGGGGCTCCGGGACATGATACTCGGGATTTCTTGGCCTTGAAACGTAAGATCTAGGATTTAATAGATAGCGGTGAGATCGTGGTCACCAAACCTGATCAATCCCATGTGCAAGATAACCCTATTCCTCAACACAAAGAAGAAAATGTTAATATGATTAATTGGAGTAGTGGACAGAGTTCCAATAATCATAATGGTGGATCTTCCTAGACCAGCAAGGATGATGCTAACTGTCGACGTCGAGATTTTTGGATGTCCCTTTCCGTTACTTGATCTTTGGTGTTCTCATTTTAGGTGAGATTTGTTTGAAAAAACAAGTGAAAAAGGTCCGACATGTATAATATCGATGATGGGACTGTTAAGAGTCGCCAGTTATTTTTTTAAATGGTTGTACCAATAAAACCGAGAAAAAGTTTGCACATTGACCCAATGATGTGACACTGCTATACGGGTCGGTGAAACCGAGATTCGTTTAGGGTCCGTGGACTTGATTATGAGGGAAGAAGGTGTTAGGAACCCCCCGTCATCCGTGTTACCACGGTAACCACCTTTTTTCAAGAAACTATTATCTGAGTGTGTGTGTGCGGGTCAATGTGCTGTTATATGGAAGTTGTGCGAGGCCTCGTTCGAACCTATATATACAGGGTTTGAATTTATGTAAAAATTTAGTTTTTAGCAAGATATGGCAATGATGTTTTATAAAAGAGGTTTTTCAAACCCTAATGCTTAATAGGAATTGAGACATTTTACACTCCCATTTTTATTAAGTGAGCAGATGAATTGATTTTTATTTGACGGATGCGAGCATCTGTACGAAAATAATATACAAAAAATAATGCCGACTTCCACGTGAGTATGGAAACCATCTGAGGAAATTCAGACATCACAGAATAATTTACAAGCTGCTTACAGCTGAAAATGTCCATCACGGGAACCGAATCTAGATTCAATGGGATGAATCTGTGATCACATGATTCCTAGGCTCACAAAATACTGTAGTTTATATGAAAGCAGTAAGCATGTATATATATAAAATCTGTAAATATATATATACAGACATGATCACCAACCACGGAGCACCTCCACGGGGGATCAAAAATGTTAATAAAGTTGTTAAAAGCTATCAACCATCACAGAGGGAACTCTAGGAGGGACGAAACGTAAATAAAGCTGTAAATACGATCAACTGCCACGAAGTAAACTCCAGGCAGGATGAAACGTAAAGAAAGCTGTAAAAGCGATCAACCACCACGAAGTAAACTCCAGGTGGGACAATATATATATATATATATAAAAGCAATAAACGCACCGGATATAAAATCCAGGCTCATCGAACAGAGTTCGACCACAATTCATATATATAAGTATATATATATAAAAGCAGAGTAAACGCACCAGACCGAAATCTAGGCTCATCGAACAAAGTCCGACACACAGTTCATATATATATATATATATATATATATATATATATATATATATATATATATATATATATATATATATATATATAAGCGAGTAAACACACCAGACCGAAGTCTAGGCTCATCGAATAAAGTCCGACCACAGTTCATATATATATATATATATATATATATATATATATAGGAAATCAAGTAAACGTTCCAGACCGAAGTCTAGGCTTAATCGAGGCATAACTCGATAATGTTAGTCAATATATAAATATATATATATATATAAATATATATATATATATATATATATATAAATATATATATATATATAGACTGGAATGAAACCACGGACTGAAGTCCGGGCAAAAGCAAGCAACACGACTCTCAACGTGTAGAAGGGTGTGTGCAAATATGAAGAGAAAGACTCTAAAGTGTGTGAGCAGGCTTACAGTTAACTGATAAAAAGGCTTCTATATCTTTAGAGTGGGTAAACACTGGGCTTTTGGTGTACAAAAGATGCTATATATGAGCTCACAGGTGTTTGAAAGTGGGAAAATACACTATATGGCAAGTGCAGAGCAAATTGTGCAGGGTTTCCCCGTCTTTTCTCTTAGAAAATCAGCAACCCATGCCCCATATTTATAGAGGTGGGAGCCGCAGGTCTACCTGCGGCACCTAGTAGTAGGTGTACCTGCGGCTGCCCGGGGTGCCACGGGCAGTGTGGGCTGTTCGCTCGGTCGCTCATAACTTTCAATCCGCGAGTTCAATGGAAGCGTTCCATACCATTCCGGAAAGCTCTTTCTGAGAGCTAAACAATGATATATGATTTGACCTTTTTTGATTCTAGGAAGATGGGTCCATGACCAAAATGGCATTCTCGGGTTTTTGTCAGGCAATCCGGTGAGCCGTTTCGTGTAGTTTGCGCTCCAGAGTTAAGATATCGATCTTGTGGGAGTTCCTTTGAAGTATTTTGAGTTGAAATGAGTGTATTTGATTTGAAGTGAAGTTGAGTTAGCAAAATGACCATTTTTCCCCTCCCGGGGTTATCTCCGGTTTTCGCACAGTTGTAGCAGTCGTTTCTCAGGGTTATCTCTGAGGTTGTCTTGCTGTTGACTTTGACTATCCTCAGTGTCATCTCTGAGGTTGGCTTGACTTATTCCAATGGTTGGGACTGAGACTGGATACCTCGGGGTCATCTCTGAGATTAATTGGTCTTCTCCGGTGTGTGGCCCGGTATTGTATCTGCAGGCCTCGGGGTTATCATTGAGGTTGGATTTGGTTACTCCCAGATTGCGATCCGGGGTTTGATGATGAACTTTCGGTAGTATCCGTTATGGATTTGGATTGTCTTTCAGGGTTCCCTCTTAATAGAAAATCTGTCCTCTTGCAATGTTAGTAATAGTAGAAGAAAATTTTGAGTGTCTACACTGACAAGTGGGACTATGCAAAGTTCCAGTTTACAATGGAATGGAAAATGAATGCTCTGTGTGAGCAACTTAGCCAATTGGCAGAACTAGTGGTCCATCAACACCAGTTCATACACCAATTATTTAGTCAAGAGCATGCCAGTCTCCTTCCTCTTGTTACCAACACTCCACCGTGTACTCCAGAAAAGGAAACACTGGAGGATAAAATTGCCAAAAGAGCAAATGCCAAAGCCCGTCGGGATTTTGCCAACAAAAGGGAATTTACATACCTAAGCCAACCGATGGAAGAAATACTGTAGATGTTGATACATGAAGGAAGAATCACAACTCTGCTACCTCCAATCAACCTGTGTTCAAGATGGTTTGATTTCAATAGAGTGTGCCAATATCACTCCCAATCTCGCGGTCATAGCACAAAAGAATGCTGGGGACTCTGCCACCTTATTCAGAATTTAATTAATAGCGGTGTCCTACAGATGGCAGACGATGATGATGTGATACTAGAGAGTGGAGACGCATTTCCTACAAAGTGGAAGGAAGTCGTAGCAATCATATCTTCTGAGGCATATACAACTACACCCTCACATACAATCCAACCCGGTCAGCTCAAAGGTATTGACAATCCTTTGAAAGTGGCTGCGCCAGAGCCAATTATCTTGCCATGTAGACCACAATATCCTGTTGTCAGCATACAGAAATTTCCATGGAATTATGGTGGGGCTGAAGGATCCACATCTCATATAACTGCTACAGTGTCGAAGGACAATCCACTGTATCTTCCCCAACGGGTGATGAAGACTACCATCAAGTCAAAGGGGAAGATTCCCATGGAAAAGGTGGAAGAATTTCTCCGAACTATGGACCATAATGAAGCCAAGGTGGTTTTAAGCTTAAGAGAAGCTCCATATAAAATTTCTATATTAGACTTAGTTTTCTCCTCTGCAGATCATAGGAAGGTATTACTTAGGGTTTTGGAAGAAGCCCAACTGCCTAAGTCAATTGTTGTTGAGAAATTCCAGCATATGGTGGATCACATTTTTAACAACAATGTGATATCTTTTATTGATGACGATATACCTCCCGAAGGGACTGGTCATTGTAAGACGTTTCACATTGCGGTTTTGTCCTCTGAATATATATTGGGAGGAGTCTTGATAGATGGAGGTTTGTCTCTGAATATCTGTCCTTATGCTACTCTGGTGAAGATGAACATCAATCTCAATCAGATTCGAAGTAGCCATACGGTTATTAAAGCTTTCGACGGATCCCGACGAAACTCTGTCGGGGAGATTGAACTGTCAGTGGAGATTGGTCCACATACATTCTGCATATCTTTCCACGTGCTTAAAATAGATATAGGATACAACCTGATCTTGGGAAGACCATGTATTCATATGGCTGGGGCCGTCCCCTCCACTCTTCATCAGTAACTTAAATACATTATCAATAATAGCCTAGTCACTGTCGATGCTGAGCTAGAATGTCCTGAACAAGGTGACATACCACTCATCATCTTCAATTCAGAAGTTGAGCCGGTCAGTTTTCATGCCATGGAGGTGAGCAACACTCACTACCATCGTGCTGGGGCGCCACCTCTCATACCCAAGATTTCTGCCGAAGTAATGTCGGCCACTTAAGAAATGATGTCATTGGGTTATCAACCTGGACAAGGATTAGGCAAAGACAATCAGGGCATCAAGCGCCCCATTCAAGTTCCCAGTAAAACAAGCACACCCGGACTAGGCTATACTTCCAGTTCCAGTCATAAGAATCCTCATAAGCACCAATAGATTCCTTCAGCTTCAGCCACACGTCGATTATCTCCACCTACAGCTCCTGAGCCTGCATGGTCTTCGGTAAAGGTGCCTACCAATGTAATGGCTATGTTATTTCATAAAATGATACTGGTAAAGGGGAAAGAAGTCTTGGTTCCAAATCCCGAAGTGGAAGAAGAGGAACGAAGACTTAAGCAAGACAACATCAGAATGATGTCAAACGTACGCATCATTGTCCATGATGAACATACAAATAGATACACCCCAGATGATGATTGCCCATACATAATGGTCATCATTCGGGAGAAGGAGGGCAATGACAACCCCTCCATCACTGCAGTCCATCAGGACTTCACCCTTGACAATTGGAGCAACATTCCTTTCATTGGTCGACAAGGGTAAAATGGGCAGAAACTCCTTTTGCCGTGTAGATAATCATAATTGCTTATTTTTTTGTGCAGTATTAGCAGTTGCTTTCCCAGTACATGCTAACACTTTGTATGATTGAACAGTTTCATATATATTAAGTGAAAGCATATTTTGTTTCAGGACTCTGAATTTAGATGTGCCTATACTTGCTGATAAGGTGCCTTTTCTCCACAAGGACTGTAACGTTGATGAAAAGTTGGACTCAGACTTGATGGAAATACAAGATGACATTGAGATACTTCAGGAGATCAAAGAATGGGTCTAAGACAAACCTAAACCCAACCTTGATCAAACCACTTCCTTCAATCTCAGAACCTTAGAAAACCCTAAGCTAATCGTGATTAGTTCAGACCTCTCTCCAAACCAAAGGAATGACATGGTTATATTAGTAACCCAATTCCAGGATGTGTTTGCATGGTCTCATGAAGATATGGTGGTTTGTCCACTAACATTGTCAGTCATCACCTCACCATCAAAGAGGGACTCAAGCCAGTCAGGAAGAAGCTTAGGCAATTAAAACCTGAGTGGAGTTTAAAGGTTAAAGAAGAAATTGTGAAACAATTTCAAGAAGGCATCATCATGGTGTCCACATACCCTGAGTGGCTATCCAATATAGTCCCCGTGCCTAAACCACGAGTAAAGGTGCGAGTTTTCGTGGATTACTGGGATCTGAATAAAGCTTGCCTTAAAGATAGCTTTCATGTGCCATTTATCCACATTCTTATTGACAATACTGCTCAATACGACATGTACACTTTTGTTGATTGTTTCGCAGGGTACCATCAAATCATGGTTGTTGAAGAGGATCGTGAGAAAATCGCCTTCATCATGCATTGGGGAACCTTTTGCTATTGACGGTTGTCATTCAGCCTCATCAATGCTGGAGCTACCTACCAGCGAGCCATGATGGCTCTTTTCCATGATTTAATGCACAAGGAGATAGAGATCTATGTGGATGACATCATCGTCAAATCTCGGAAGGAGGAAGACCACCTAAACCATCTCAAAAAGCTCTTAAGCAGGTTGCATAAATAATAACTTAAAGTTGAATCCAGCCAAGTCCGCCTACGACATTAAATCAGGCAAGTTACTAGGATTCCTAGTCTGCCATAAAAGGATTGAGCTGAATCCCACTAAAATCTAGGTTATCGCAAAAATGCCCATTCCTCAAACAGATAAGGAAATACGAGGATTTTTGGGAAGAATTAACTTCATTAGCAGGTTCATTTCTCAACTCACAGCAACCTGTGAGCCCATTTTCAAGTTGTTAAAGAAGAACTCCTCTATGAAATGTAATGATGAATGCCAAAAGGCCTTCCTTACAATCAAAGAGCAGCTAGTCAAAGCTCCTGTTTTGGTACCACACATGGATGATGTTCCCCTGTTCATGTACCTGTCCATAAGTGACAATGCAATGGGATGTATGCTGGGACAGAAAGACGATAGAGGCCAAGAACGATCTATCTACTACCTCAGCAAAAGATTCAGCAGTAGTAAACATAAGTATACTCTAATTGAGAAGACTTTTTGTGCTTTAGCATGGGCTTCCATGTGGTTACACAATTACCTCCATGGTAACACAAGCCATCTCATATCCCGCGTGGATCCTCTCAAGTACGTGTTCAATAAACCCATGCTAAACTACCGACTGTCCAGATGGTAGTTGATCCTACAACAATTTGATATCGTTTACATGACGCAGAAGTCCATTAAATGTCAAGGAATTGTGGATCAACTGGCTGCCATACCTTCAAGGGACTTCAAACCCTTGGAAACATACTTCCCCGATGAAGGGATAATGGCAATTCAGCAACACCATCAGTAAGATACACACCAAACATGGAAGATGTATTTTGATGGAGCTGTAAACATAGAAGGTTCTGGGGTTGGAGAAGTTCTAGTATCCATTACGAGGGAGCATCATCCCGTCGCCGTCAAATTACAGTTTGCCAACACTAACAACACAACTGAGTATGAAGGCTGTATCACGGGGCTAAAACTTGCCCAATCAATGGGCATCAGACGGTTAATTATCTTTGGAGATTCCGAGTTGGTAGTCAGACAAACCACATAAATCTATCACACCAAAGGTCTACACTTGCTGCCTTACCATCGGTAGGTTCTACAGATGGCTTCGGAGTTTGAAGAAATATCCTACCTCCATATTCCTCGAAATAGGAATGACTTTGTGAATGCACTAGAAACCTTGGCCTCCTTGATCAACATACATGACAAGGAAGACATGCCAACCCTCATATTTTCCCAATAAAAGGCTCCAGCCTATTAGAATTACATTGGAGAGGTATCAGATGAGCTACACACTTGGTATCAGCATATCAATGAGTACTTACAAGATGGATCTACACCCGCTGACGCGAGCCCGGGTGAAAGAAGGCGGATCCATCGACTGGCCATGCAATTCTACCTGAGCGGAGATGCACTTTATAAAAGAGATATAGGATTAGGTCTCCTCAAATGTCTGGACAAGGATCAAGCTCAAAGGCTCATGGATGAGATCCATGGTAGAGTTTGTGGTCCATACATGAGTAACCCTCTACTTATTAAGAAGATCCTCAGAACAGTGCATTACTGGCTCTCTCTTAAAGCTGACTGTGATGATCACGTTAAGAGATGTTATCAATGCCAAATTCATGGGGAATGCTATCCACGCCCCTCCAAGGTAGCTCCACAATATGAATTCGCCTTGGACCTTCTCAATGTGGGGAATGGAAGTGATCGGGCCCATCAAGCCCAAAATTAGTAATGGTCATCGGTTTATCTTCACCATGATCGACTACTTCACCAAGTGGGTAGAAGCAGCCTCCTTCCCCAGGGTTACCAAAGAAGTCATCATTTCTTTCATTAGAAATAATTTCATTTGTTGATATGGACAACTAGAGGTAATTGTGTCAGACAATGCTAAGAACCTCAACAACAAAATGATGGAGGAGCTGTGTAGTAAATTCCACATCAAACATCTCAATTCCGTTATCTACCACCTAAAGATGAATGGTGCTGTTGAAGCGGCTAACAAAAACATCCAGAAGATCATGCAAAAGATGTCCGCCCTTCTCATTACAAAAACAAAAAATAACAAAAACATTCCTACACTCTTTTTGCCACATACATCATTGAACCTCTGATACCAGGTTCGAACTACGCAGACCTGATCTCCTCTTCAATAAGAGTACGTAAGCAGCCATTCAAGGTTCGATCTAACCCCCTACCAAAACACAAACACAAACACTTGTCAACGGTACTGGGATCAACCTTCAATCCACCACATTTCATCGGCTTCAAACTAAAGGGATGGAACTACCTGACCTCCCCATGTAAACGGGAGAATCAGCTACCATCTAAGCTGCAGTTGATTCCTCAAAGAGAAACACCAATCCATAAGAGATGGAACTAACTTGGCTCCTCTTAAATATTAGTACTGGCGACCATCTGTGGTGCGGTCAACCTCAGAGAGGAAAGCCACATTCCTCTCCACATTTACATACAGAAAACTAGTCCTAGGACACCAAAGATAGTACGGAATACACACAGATCAACAATCCATTCTAAAATATCATGAGACAACTTAATGTCCATCCATCAAGGAGGAATTCATAATACATCAAGATCATAAGCCCTGAAGAAACATGCAAATATCAAGCAAGCAACAAGGCATAACTAAAAGGAAAGTGATCAAAAATATATTTCCCTGCTATATATAATGATGTTTAATATATACAATATGAACTGTACATGAAAAAATAGCTAACCTAGTCTGTGCAGGAAAATACAAGCCCATTTACAAATCAGTGTATATTCGAGCTATCAAGCCCAACATGGTATCCCTCTCAGAAGAATGAGGTAACGATGTGGTCTTTCTATACAAGGGTATCCACACGAGCTAACAGATCTATGGCCATCTGCATGGTGACGCGGTGCTCATCAATGTACGTGCTCATCTCTATAATAATGCCACTCGTAAGGGACCTCACTACGGTACTATCTTTAACGGCTACATCCCAGGCAGATATGGCACTATCCCTCTCGCCTATCACGACATCTCTGGTTGATCTGACCTCATCCCGCTCAATAATAGCGGCATCTCTACGAGCTAATGCCTCGTCTCTCTCTAATAGATCGACGTCTCTCCCATGAAGAGCTGTCAACATCAAGGCTCTAGCCTGATCTCTCTCAAAGGTTATCAGATGGAGACTCTGCTTGAAATATTATGTTGAATGCTGGATCACAACAGTGCTAGTACTGGGAGAATCTAAAAGAGATGCTAAAAACCTAGTAAATGGTTCCTCCTCAGTGTGGGAATCAAGTCCTCCATGGGCTCTACATAATCTGAATCAATACCTGACACAGTGGATACTGTCGCATCCGATAAAGTCTATGTCGCCATCCACGCAGAATACTCTGTCGAACAGCCCGGATGGCTAACAGAAAAATTAACTATCTCATGCTAATCCCAATATACATACACCCGGGATCGGTCCTCTACTGATAGATGGCGAGAAGCTAAACGCTGATCTAACGCCCCATCAAAAGGATGGAGGTCCTGGAACTGGTTAAACTGTGACATCACGGCCTAGGGGAGGTAGGTAGTCATGCCCCTCAGACCAGCCAGATGGAGATAGTCCATGCCCAGAGCATGAGTAATAAAGCTATATGGTGAACTGAGCCTTGTACACGAAAAGATGCCAAACAGATCTCCGATCCCTACCAAAAATACCGACCAAGACATAGCGTCTATACACTCCAATGGCTGAAAGGAGTAAGACATAGCTATATCATTGTTAAAGAAGTACCCGTGTCAGCAGAAAGTGCCAATCAGTCTCAAGTGTGACATAAACCACATGTACAACATGACCGAACTTCCTGTAAATACCCTTGTAGGGTAGGTGATGCAAAACGTGGCCGACCTGAACGTCTCTGCCACAATCATCAGAATGATGGTATGACTCTCCTTAAGAGCTCTCACTGTCATGATAACACCGATGTCCATATCATCCATATACCATGGCATGTATACATATGCCACTATACACATCATGAATACATCCACTCTGGCCAAATGCCACTGATCCTCTGGTATGATAAAATCCCCAGAATGCCGTGCGTAGCTGTCCAATGAACCAAACCTATCTATCAGGAAACGATGGGATAATACATGACCAGATGTAATCTCATCCTCTACTACTCTATGCCGTAACCCAATGAGGGTTATGAACTACCGGCACATATCTACGACAGCCATATGAGCGCAAGGTCTATCTAAGGGCAAAGCCGTCAACCACTCGTACTCCTCCAATGTAGGAGTCAACTCCTGGGTACTAAACTGGAAAAACTGTAATGCCCGAGAATTTCGAATTTTGAATGAATTAAAATTTTATTTGATTATGTGAATTAAATGAATTTAATTGAGCTATTATGTGATTAAGATGTTCGAAGGTCGTTCTATGACCTAGAATATACGGATGTGGTTAGTATTTTGGCTTTGTGCTAGTATTAATGGTTGTGAATTAGCAAGACAAAAACGAAAGTTTTCCGAGAATGTTTGCGTAAACACACTATTCATCCGATTTCGTTCTGAGCTAGGGTTTGAAATTTCGAGAAACGCATAATGATAGAATACGAAGATAGTATGTAATATCCAATAATAATTCTGTTATGGCAAATGAAGTTTTCGCTTGGAGATGTAAAACCTAAGGGTTTGTGAAATAGGTTTTCGAAAAGTAATGCAATGCGTATAGTCGTTTCGAATATTATACGTATAAAATACGAGTATTATACTAGTATAAATACAGGTATGGTATGAAGAATAGTACGACGTATAATACGATTATTATATGAGTATTAGACGAAGAGAATACGTGAATAATACGCGTAGAATACGAGTCGTATTAATAGCGTATGAGTTAAGGGTTGGTATAATCTAATTGGACTTAAACCAAAAGCAAGCCCAATAAATTATATAAGAAAGCCTAAGTTAAGGCCCAACGTTAAATTAATGTCAAGCCCAATCCAAAAAGTAAACCGCGGGTCGAACTAGTAGGTCATGGGATGGGTAAAACCCATGGGGAAACCCATGGGATGATCCATCAAGGAGTGGTCCAGCCACTTGGTGGAAAAGAAAAGGCAATACTTGATCACCAAGTACTTTGTTTGGTGATCAAGAAGTGAATAGTAAGGAGGTGGGGAGTTGGACAGTTTTACCCTCATGTTGGTTGCCTATATATACAAAGCTAGAGTTGGCCATTTTGTTGTTTTACAAAGCTTGTCCAAATATATATAAAGAGAGAAAGAGCTAGAATCATATAATCCTTCTACTTCCAAGCAAACCAATAGGAGTTTATCAAGAACGATAATTACTTTAAAGGTAAATTCTCATAAACCTTAATCTTCATCTTTTTCGATTTCTTTCTCGTAGAAGAATCGTAGATTGGTGAAGCATGTTTATTGAGGAGATATAAGGACACCTATTAATGACTAAATCATTGATAGGTCATGACCAAATAAAAATCGTAAGTGTTTACGTAAGTTAAAAACCATAGAAAGTCTTGAATGAGAACTTAGTTTTGAATGAACGTTTGAAAGACCATTATAGCTAAGGAATGTGCCTATTGTTTGGTTAGGATGACTATGATGATCAATCAATGGAATTTTCCATTTGATTTGGCTTATAGAACACGAGTAACGAAGTTATGACGAATTTTGCAAAAATAGACGGTAAACGTCGAAAACGTAAAAAGCCCGGATTAAAGGTCAAAAGTTGCCGTGTGACTAGAAAACGTTGGTTTCCAATGTCAACACGTGAGATAAGGTAATTTAGGGTCGTTGTGATAACCCGATAATTTAGAAAATTTTTAAAATTTTAATTAATTAATTTAAGGTTCGATATTAGAACCTAGACAGAAAATAAGTTTATGCGTTTGATATTTTTAAGATAGAATTTTGAGGATTTCAAAATTCTGTGAAGGATTTAGTTGAATTATTCAGGATTAAGGAAATACGTGAATATGGTTATGTATATGTGTACAGTATGTGGTTAAGGGTCAATGGTTGACCAGATAAACGATATCTGTAACAAACCCTAAGTATATATTAAGAACGTCAACATTCGGTTAGAAAACCCTAGAGAATTACAAGAAACCCTAGAAAATCATTTCAGGAAACCCTAATTTCAGTTCTGGGAATCCGAAACCCTAATTCGGGAGTTGAAACCCTAAATCGGGAACCTAATGGCGTAAGTGTATATAATTATAGGATTAATTAGGGTTAATCTTAACAAATTGGTTACAAAACCCTAATTCTAAATTTGAAACGCTAATTATGGATTTGGAACCCTAATTTATAAATAGGGAAAAACTTAAGTGTTAATTTAATACTTTTAATGTTAATTATGATATATTAATTCTAGTTTTCAAGTTAAGAAATTAGAAAACCCTAAACTAATTACGAAATCTAATTTTTAAATTAGATAATTATTTTTTCTATTAGAAACCCTAATTCGTGGGTTATGAACCCTAATGACTAACTTGACCCTAATTGCTTAATTAACAATTTTAATTAGGAATTATTATTCCTAATTAGAAAGATTTAAATTATGATTAAGAAATTTTAATATAATTAGAAAATCCTAATTATAATTTAGAAATATTAATTTTTTATTTTGAAAATCAAAATTCAAAAATCTTGGAAATTAAATTGCAAACCCTAAGGATTTTTTCAAATCCTAAACCCTAAATTTTCCAAATCCTAAACCCTTACCAAACCCTAAACCCTAAGGGTTTGGACAATGACCAAAATGACATTAAATTTATTTTATTAAAGACCAAAATGCCCTTTTGTGCATTATTTAGTGTAACTTGTAGATATGGCCAAGACCTTTAGTTGGTGAACAACTATTTTGAATTTGTGGCATGTATACCTCCAGCAATCAGCAGCCACACCAGCCATTCATTGAATCAAGTATTAAAAAGAGAAAAGTAAGAAAGTTATTCACTTTACTTGTCAAAATAACCAAGACTTTCTCTCACTAGAAAATTCGAGATTTAGAGAGAGAGAGAGAGAATCAAGGCTAGGATCAGTTCTTAGTCTTCCAATAACAGATCCAAAAGTCAGAAATCATGAATCAAAGCTCAAAGTGGTAAGAACCCTAAAATTTCAAAATCCTTTGATCTTATGTTGTTTAATGTTAGTTGTTGGTTAAATATGTGTTATAAGGTGTCAATTAGAGATCTGGGTTGTTGGATCATGGATCCATAACATCTAGATGCTCGAATCTAAAGTTTTGAAAAATCTGGAAATCTGGAAAAATGATGTCTGACAGTCCAATGTCAGGGTCTGTAGATCCGTGTGTGTTTGATGTTTTTTGTGTTTTATGGTATAGATTTTTAGTATGTCATGTTATCTTTAATCTGCAACTTGAATCATGGTCAGATCGGATCTATATTTTATGTTTTGATCGGTCAAATAACGTTGACCAATCACGGGAGTAAGCATCTGGGCAACCCAGGAATTTTCCAGGTGGTCTGACAAGTTTTTAAAGCCCCTGATCTTGCTTCTGTTAAGTTGTTTTAGTCATTTTGTTGTTTGAAAGTTGTAGCTTGACATTATGACTACATTATTAAGCCTTTATTTCACTCATAGAATTAACAGAATCGTAAATAAGTAGGGTCAAATGAGCGTTGACCGACTGTTCTTGACAACATCTGGAAAACCCATAAATCGTCAAGAATAGTTCCTCACATCCTTTTCACCGACCTAGATCGTACTCGTTTGATGTTGATAAGTTGATATGGTGATTGTTTGATGTACCTTGACATACCTACTATAGATTGGAACCTTAACATCACAGGAACCATGATTGGAAAATGTATAAAATTGAGCCACAAAGAGGTCACTCGAAACTGACAGGGAATCTGGGAAACCCAGAAATCCTAGCAGGCCTCTTACAACAACTTTTCAGCTTTAGATCTTACAATTGTGATGCTTAATGACTTAGATGATGGTATAGAATTGTAGTATTACATGAATACTACAAATTTAATGACTTAGCCAACCCAGAAATCAAAAGGAACACTGAAATAAACCCGGTCAAACCACCTAACCGGTGAACTGACATGAAGGTCTCAAGAACACCTATAGCGACGGTTCTGTCGCTATAGGGCCTCCTTTATAATTAATTATTTTTGAGAAATAATTTAAAAATAGAAAAAATGGTTTTTAATTATTAAAAATACATAATAAATTCTAAAAAATGATTTTAAATTCTGAAAAATAGTTTTTAATTATTTAGAGTATATTTCATAAATATTTAATATTTTTGGAATATAAAGGGTATTTCATTTATTTAATTATAATATTAAATAAATAATTTAAAAATGATTTTAATACATGAAAAATCATGAAAACTAATATTATGGTATAATAAAATATTTTAAGTTATTTTCAGTGACTTTTAATATTTTAGGATGAATTTCATTAATTAATCAATATTAATGGTAATTAGTTTATTTAATAAATATATTAAATAAATTATAGAAAAATAGAATAAATGATTTCTAAATCATATTAAAATGATTTAAGTGTTATAAAAATATTTTAAGTTATATATTATAACTTTTGATATTTTGTCATGAAAATATTAATATTTTAATATTAAAAACAATAATCGGATAATGGATTTAAGTGTTTAAAAAATATATAAATATGATTTTAAGGTAGTAAAAATACTTTGATATATTACAATATGATGATATGTATTTCATTAATATTTGATAATAAATAAATAGGGATAAATAACGTTTCAGTCACTATACTAGGGTCCGATTTTTATTGTGGTTACCGATTTTTTTTTTTATTACAATCGAATAACTGTACTCTCAAATATTTATAAAATGGTAATTACTTAAGATTTCCGTCCGAAAAAATGGACGGAATGCTGACTGTGCGAATTTGTCTCTCTCTCTTTTGCCTACGTGGAGCACAGCTGCACATCTTCTCTTCCATGTTGCTTAAAGTGTAGTAAATTTAATTATCTTTAAATAATAATGATAATAATAATAATAATATTAATAATAATTTCAAAATAATAGTAACAATAATAATAATAATAATAATAATAGTTTTTAAATAATAATAATAACAATAACAATAATAATAATTTTTAAAAAATTAAAAAAAGATTATATAAATTATAAAAATATTTTTATATGAAGCTGATGTGTATTTAAAAAATAATATTTTTTATTATTTTATTAATTTAAGTTATTTGAGCAAGGATAAATTTGACAAATTATTTTTTATTCTCCATTAAAAAAAAAATTCATACAACTCTGTAGGGAACGGACCCCCAAATACAATTAATTTTATAAAAGTAAATTTTTTATAAAATTAAAATTTACTATTATTATTTAAAAATTATTATTATTATTATTATTTTGATATTATTATTAATACTATTATTATTTTTAAAAATTATTATTATTATTTAAAAATATTATTATACAATACTATTAATTTTACTCCAAAGTTCTATATATTATTAAAATTATTATTATTATTATTATTATTTCTATTAATATTTTAAAATAATAATAATAATTTTAAGTAATTAGCATACAAATCTGTTTTAATAATAATATTATTAATATTTTTATTAATAATTTAATAATAATAATAATATTAAAATGACGCTTATGGTAGGGTACGTTTATGGAGCATACCATAGTACAGCAATTTAACTTTTATAAAATTAATTGTATTTGGGGTTCCGTTCCCTATATATTTGTACGAATTTTTTTTTAATGGAGAATAAAAAATGATTTGTCAAATTTATCCTTGCTCAAATAACTTAAATTAATAAAATAATAAAAATATTATTTTTTAAATACACATCAGCTTCATATAAAAATATTTTTATAATTTATATAATCTTTTTTTAATTTTTTAAAAATTATTATTATTGTTATTGTTATTATTATTATTTGGAAATTATTATTATTTAAAAATTATTATTATTATTATTTTTTATTATTGTTTTAAAATTATTATTGTTACTGTTACTATTATTTTGAAATTATTATTATTATTATTTAAAGATAATAAAATTTACTACACTTTAAGCAACATGGAAGAGAAGCTGTGCAGCTGCGTGCTCCACGTAGGCATAAGAGAGAGACAAATTTGCACAGTCAACATTCTGCCCGTTTTTTCGGACGAAAATCTTAAGTAATGACCATTTTATAAATATTTGAAAGTACAATTATTCGATTGTAATAAAAAAAGTTTTGATAAGCACAATGAAAATCGGACCCTAGTACAGTGACCAAAACGTTATTTATCCCTAAATAAATATTAATAATAAAGAAATTGTGCGGTATTTAATTCATTAAAATACGTTATTAATGATTGAAAATTCATGATAAATAGTAATAATTATTTAAAAATTATTACGAGACTTCGATAAATGTTTTAACTGTTAATAAAATTATTTAAGTTAATTGTTAAGTGTTAAGTCAGAGTTTAATTGAACTTAGACTCGATAAAAGTCCGACTAGATCGTCGGGATGTTAGAATTTTGCCGAACTCGGCTCAGACTGTAAAAGTTTGACTTGAGGTCAAGGTTTATGTGTGTTATAGACTGATAGGGTTATGTGTTATATGTTATGTGTTTAGGTTATTCTATGTCTATATATATAATAGTATTATATTGTGATGATATTATTCTAAAATTAGAGATCTATATTACTAATATTAGGTCTTCGGATAAAGCGTTATAAATTGCGTTGCGATAATCAACGGTTCATGCAAGTTTTTTTTACTTAACTCTGCTAAGAGTTGTTTCATTCGGATAAGCTTATGGTTAATCATTGTTGGTTGTCATGAATTGTACTCTGTACATATTGCATGTATAAGTCAGGTATTAAAGGCTGATCACCTTCATTACCAGTTGGTTCAGATATATTTGTTCATGTATAATACTTGTTCAGTCATAAATTTGTTCCTGCTAGTTCACAATTATATTGTTGAATTATAGCCAGCCAATTATTCAAATCATTTCAATCATGATATATCGTTATATTATTGAATTTAAACTTGCCGGGCAAATTTCATGCTCACCCTTGCTATATAATGATAAAACATTGCAGATTAAGACCAATGCGTCGGATACAAGGAAAGGTTAAAGACAAGTTTCAGCTTTAGTTTACGTATGCGATTAGATTTGTAATAGTGTAGTTTGATAATAAAGTTATGTGTTAAATAAGTTATGAGTGTGTATTAAGTTAAGGTTACTCGACCTTGGGGATTAGTGTGTAAATGTATTGTATAAATAATTTATGTTTATATCTTCCACAAATAGTAATAGTTGTATAGAATGATCGAACCGAATTTGTGGTGATTCGGGACCTCAGATTCGGGGCCCTCACAGTTGGTATCAAAGCTGTTGGTTATGAACCTTAGTTAGGAATACCTGAGACTAATAACAACAGTGATTAGGATATAATCTAACTCACCTAGAGTTAGTTGGTCGGTAAGATTCAAAGACGAATTTCGGCGAGTTATAAGATACGGAGTTCCTTAACTCTGATAATAAAGTTGAACAATAGTAGTGAATAGATAGAGTCTAAAAGACTAAAAGTACAGTGATAGAAGATCGTAAAACAAAATGATCATATTATAGAAATGAATCGTAATATATACGATGAGATCATCCCGTGATCGGATATGATTATAGTATGGGATAAGAATTAATCTGATGATTGGAAAATTTACATCAATATTGTTGTGTGATATCTTACAGATTCATGAAAGGATTATGAATACGAGTTGAATGAAATTCGTATTCAGAAGGGAGTTAGTGTTGGGTGTGGATTCAATTGAGGATTCATGTCGGCAGCTGAGTTGTATGATTCCTTGTATGGGCGGGGAATTATACTTGGTATTACAACTACTTAGTTCTGACAATGATAATCATTGAAATGTTGTGTCGCGCTATTTGCTATATGCATGTTAAGAGGGTGATTCCTTTCTCATGTGTATAAAAGATAGATAGGTTATAGGTAGAGAATATAAGGTTAAGTACGAGTTCTTAAAACTCATACTTATGTGACATTCTTGATTCATAGTTATATGAAACGTTTATGAACCCCTCAACGAATGGACGCCAACGGTCAGTCTAGTAAAGTTCTTAAACTCATATGATTGTGACAATTTATGGACTCATAAGTGTGGTTTGACGAACTGGGTATAGTTTTGTGTAAATGGAGTATTAAAGACTATAGGAACAGATAGATTTTTAAGCAAATGATTATTACTGGAGACATAAGTTTTCCAAAACTCCTAGCTATGCTAGATTTCGAAATGATTAACATCAAGCTAAATACGCACTATGTGCTTTAAAAAAATATAATATGTAGACTCGTAATCATTTTTGAAACGGTTTAAAGTATAGTCTATGCTACTTATTCCAGCGAGACGCAAATGATTTGAAATATCAAAATATATTTTATTTATCACTCATGTATCATGTAACCTGGTGCAGAGATGATAAAACTTTTATGGAGTTGTACATACAGGAATACTTAGTGTGAATTTGATCTAAAATCGTTATTCCACTATTGTATGATGTGTTATGACAAAGTCATACAATGTCGGCATCCTCAAACGGATTGTTAATACAGTACGACATCATGGCTTCATTCTAGAAAATATTTTAAAAAAAATTTAATTTGCCAACGGGGTTTGGCTACACCTAAATAATTCGATTGAATTGAATTATTGATATGAGTCTATGCTATTCGATTCAGCTAGACTAATGTTATGAAAACTCTAAGTGTTCATTGAAAGAAATTTCCCAAACCAAATTATTTTGGTACGGAATCCTATGATAAGATTGAGGTGAACTATGTTGTTTGGATTAATAATCCAATAAAGTAGCGTAAATATTCGCTATACATAATTAATACGTTACGCATGTCGTAAGAGTACGATAGGCTGATCACCTAAAGTACTAACAACGGTAGTTTACCTTCTTTGTGATTGTAAACATGCCAAGTAATGTATTGTTTTGCGGTATGATCAATACCGTTGCAACTATGTGTTCATGGTTTATATGACCCCTCAGCACAATTTCAAAATTTTTATTCTTGTGAAGAATGTATTGGGTAGTAGGTGATGATATGTGTGAATGGTGTAAGCAGTTTGGTGTAAGGTGTAAGGTAAATTTTGGGGACGAAAATTTTAGAAGAAGGGGTGAATGTGACAACCTGAGAATTTTGAATATTTTTCAAATTTTATTAATTTATTTATAGTTAAATATTAGAACCTAGACTCAAAATAAGTGTATGGAATTGACAGTTCTGTAATGAAATGGTTATGTATATGTGTACAGTATGTGGTTAAGGGTCAAGGGTTGACCAGATAAACGATATCTGTAACAAACCCTAAGTATATATTAAGAATGCCAACATTCAGTTAGAAAACCCTAGCGAATTATAAGAAACCCTATAAAACCGGTTCTGAAAATCCTAATACCTGTTCCGGGAATCCAAAACCCTAATTCGGGAGTTGAAACCCTAAATCGAGAACTTAATGGCGTAAGTGTAAATAATTATAGGATTAATTAGGGTTAATGTTAACAAATTGGTTACAAAACCCTAATTCCAAATTTGAAACCCTAATTATGGATTTGGAACCCTAATTTATAAATAGGGAAAAACCTAAGTGCTAATTTAATACTTTTAATGTTAATTAAGATATATTAATTCTAATTTTCAAGTTCAGTAATTAGAAAACCCTAAACTAATTATGAAATATAATTTTAAATTAGATAATTATTTTTTTCTATTAGAAACCCTAATTCGTGGGTTATGAACCCTAATGACCAACTTGACCCTAATTGCTTAATTAACAATTTTAATTAGGAATTATTAATCCTAATTAGCAGGATTTAAATTGTGATTAAGAAATTTTAATATAATTAGAAAATCCTAATTATAATTTAGAAATATTAATTTTCCATTTTGAAAATAAAAATTTGAAAATCTTGGAAATTAAATTCAAACCCTAAACTCTAAATTTTCAAAACCCTAAACCCTAATCAAACCCTAAACCATAAGGGTATGGCTAATGACCAAAATGCCATTAAATTTATTTTATTAAAGACCAAAATGCCCTTTTGTGCATTATTTAGTGTAACTTGTAATATGGCCAAGACCTTTAGTTGGTGAACAACTATTTTGAATTTGTGGCATGTATATCTCCAGCAATCAGTAGCCACACCAGCCATTCATTAAATCAAGTATTAAAAAGAGAAAAGTAAGAAAGTTATTCACATTACTTGTCAAAATAACCATGAATTTCTCTCACTAGAAAATTCGAGATTTAGAGAGAGAGAGAGAATCAAGGCTAGGATCAGTTCTTAGTCTTCCAATAACAGATCCAAAAGTCAGAAATCATGAATCAAAGCTCAAAGTGGTAAGAACCCTAAAATTTCAAATTCCTTTGATCTTATGTTGTTTAATGTTAGTTGTTGGTTAAATATGTGTTATAAGGTGTCAATTAGAGATCTGGGTTGTTGGATCATGGATCCATAACATCTAGATGCTCGAATCTAATGTTTTGAAAAATCTGGAAATCTGGAAAAATGATGTCTGAGAGTCCAATGTCAGGGTCTGTAGATTCGTGTGTGTTTGATGTTTTTTGTGTTTTATGTTATAGATTTTTAGTATGCCATGTTATCTTTAATCTGCAACTTGAATCATGGTCAGATCAGATCTATATTTTATGTTTTGATCAGTCAAATAGCGTTGACCGATCACGGAAGTAAGCATCTGGGCAACCCAGGAATTTTCCACGTGGTCTGACAAGTTTTTAAAGCCCCTGATCTTGCTTCTGTTAGGTTCTTTTAGTCATTTTGTTGTTTGAAAGTTATAGCTTGACATTATGACTACATTATTAAGTCTTTATTTCACTCATAGAATTAACAGAATCGTAAATAAGTAGGGTCAAACGAGCGTTGACCGACTGTTCTTGACAAAAACTGGAAAACCCAGAAATCGTCAAGAACAGTTCCTCACATCCGTTTGACCAACCTAGATCGTACTCTGTTTGATGTTGATAAGTTGATATGGTGATTGTTTGATGTACCTTGACATACCTACTATAGATTGGAACCTTAACATCACAGGAACCATGAATGGAAAATGTATAAAATTGAGCCACAAAGAGGTCACTCGAAACTGACTGGTAATCAGGGAAAACCAGAAATCCCAGCAGGCCTCTGACAACAACTTTTCATCTTTAGATCTTGCAACTGTGATGCTTAATGACTTAGATGATGGTATAGAATTGTAGTATTACATGAATACTACAAGTTTAATGACTTAGCCAACCCAGAAATCAAAAGGAACGCTGAAATAAACCCGGTCAAACCACCCAACCGGTAAACTGACATGAAGGTCTCAAGAACACCAAGAACATCAAGAACACCTATACCGACGGTTCTGTCGTTATAGGGCCTCCTTTTTAATTAATTATTTTCTGGAAATTATTACAAAATAGAAAAAAATGATTTTTAATTATTATAAATACATAATAAATTCTGAAAAATTATTTTAAATTCTGAAAAATAGTTTTTAATTATTTAGAGTATATTTCATAAATATTTAATATTTTTGGAATATAAATGATATTTAATTTATTTAATTATAATATTAAATAAATGATTTAAAAATGATTTTAATACATGAAAAATCATGAAAAGTAATATTATGGTATAATAAAATATTTTAAGTTATTTTCAGTGACTTTTAATATTTTAGGATGAATTTCATTAATTAATCAATATTAATGGTAATTAGTTTATTTAATAAATATATTAAATAAATTATGGAAAAATAGAATAAATGATTTCTAAATTATATTAAAATGATTTAAGTGTTATAAAAATATTTTAAGTTATAAATTATAACTTTTGATATTTTGTCATGAAAATATTAATATTTTAATATTAAAAGCAATAATCGAATAATGGATTTAAGTGTTTAAAAATCATATAAATATGATTTTAAGGTAGTAAAAATAATTTGATATATTATAAATATATTATAATATTATGATATGTATTTCATTAATATTTGATAATAAATAAATATTAATGATAAAGGAATTATGTGGTATTTAATTCATTTAAATAAGTTATTAATGATTAAAAATTCATGATAAATAGTAATAATTATTTAAAAATTATTACGAGACTTCGATAAATGTTTTTACTGTTAATAAAATTATTTAAGTTAATTGATAAGTCAGAGTTTAATTGAACTTAGACTCGATAAAAGTTCGACTAGACCGACGGGATGTAAGAATTTTGCCGAACTCGACTCAGACTGTAAAAGTTTGACTTGAGGTCAAGGTTTATGTGTGTTATAGACTGATACGGTTATGTGTTATGTGTTTAGGTTATTCTATGTCTATATATATAATAGTATTATATTTTGATGATATTATTCTAATATTGGAGGTCTATATTACTAATATTAGGTCATCGAATAAAGCGTTATAAATTGTGTTGCGATAATCAACGGTTCAGGCAAGTTTGTTTTACTTAATTCTACTAAGAGTTGTTTCATTCGGATAAGCTTATGGTTAATCATTGCTGGTTGCCATGAATTGTACTCTGTACATATTGCATGTATAAGTCAGGTATGAAAGGCTGATCACCTTCATTACCAGTTGGTTCAGATATATTTGTTCATGTATAATACTTGTTCAGTCATAAATTAGTTCCTGCTAGTTCACAATTATATTGTTGAATTATAGCCAACAAATTATTCAAATCATTTCAATCATGATATATCGTTATGTTATTGAATTTAAACTTGCTGAGAAACTTTCATATTTACCTTTGCTATATCATGATAAAACATTGCATATTAAGGCGAATGCGTCAGATACAAGTAAAGGTTAAAGACAAGTTCCAGCTTTAGTTTACGTATGCGATTAGATTTGTAATAGTGTAGTTTGATAATAAAGTTATGTGTTAAATAAGTTATGAATGTGTATTAAGTTAAGGTTACTCGACCTTGGGGATTAATGTGTAAATGTATTGTATAAACAATTTATGTTTATATTTTCTGCAAATAATAATAGTTGTATAGAATGATTGAACCGAATCCGTGGTGATTTGGGACCTCGGATTCGGGGCCCTCACAGTCGTGGGCGAAAGAATCGTCGCATTTCGACTTTTAACAAAGAAAACGAGTATTGAACGGACGAAAACGTTAAACGAACACTTAAAAATGAACTCAAAGGTGAATTCCGAGTTAACAGATTCAAAAATGTAAAATTCTTATATAAACACGTAAAAGATGTGATTACTGACTTGTAGGCTTTTGAATGGGTCAATTCGGATGTAAAGCGAAACAAATTAGGAAGCCGAGAGTTTCGTTATAAAAAATGGACTATTTTGGCTAACTGGTGCACAGACTCGACGCCGCAGCGCCAAAACTAGTTCAAAGTGGTGGCACCGCAGTGCCAGACTCGGCCGAGTACCCTGGTAACTCTCGCCACAGGGCCACTAGAATACTAGGGATGTCGCGCCGCAGCGCCGACAGTAAAAAAAGGTTGACTAAGTTAGGTTTTGTTCCATTTTGAATGTAGACCTAAAGTAAGATATTGAAGGTACTTAATGTACATGACAAGACTTACCTTAAATCACTTATAAGGTTTTAATGTAAGAAGATCTAGTAAGGTTTAATAGAAATTAAATGAAGAATGCGAAGACGTAATAAGTAAACCGTGAATGACGTTCAACGTTGGTATTTAACCAATAATGATCGAATGTCGGATAATGACGTAAGAACGTTAATGAGATGTAACAAAGTATAGGAAGTCGAATCGACTTTAATAACGAAGTTAATTCAAATAAAACATAGAAGAGAAAGATGTTGGTTGGAATCCCAATGTTAGTTTGTTTGATAACTGACTACAGTGTGCTATGTGAATATATCATTTAGATACGGTAAAGACTGAGAATAGTTGAATTGTATATTCGAAGACGCTTGAAGGCAAGTCTTTCTTAAACGCTTGTCTAACTTTCGTGTTAGCCAAGTTTTACGTGATGCATGTTATACAATGCATGAATGATTTTAAAGAAAGAGACGATGCCTGTTTTAACTAGGCTAGACTAATACTAAAGAGTTGATTGATTTGTTTACAAGTCTTTCGATATAGAACTGTTAATGCTATCCTATGCCAAGTATTTAGTATGGATGTAAAGGTAAGTTTGTCTACGTACAAATAAAAGTATTTTTCATCGATTATTCGATGGGCACGCGAGGTTGCCAAATGTTGAATGTAAATATGTTTAACGTAAGAATGTTGATCAACATAGAGTACAATAGGCTAATCACCTAGAAGTGCTTGTAAGTAAAGACGGATGGATGGCCTTAGTGCCGGATATCCTTTTCAAGTATGAAAATGAAAAGAGTATGTTCATGGTCTATTGACCGGTTCATAATTCCTAAGCTATTGTATATACTTTGGAATTGGTGTTATGACATGAGAAGTACTAGTCAAATGTTTCATAGTGCTTCATAGATAATTGTTCAGATATGGAAATAAAGCATGAAATTACTTAATGTGATATTCATATGATTCTTTGTTAAGACTTGCTGAGCTAGTTATGCTGATTCTTTCTTGAACCATATGTTTGCAGCTAAAGCCGAAAGAACTGAGAGTTCTCAGAGAGATAAAGGCAAGACTAAGATGGACAATTAATCGTCCTGTAATAGACTAGTGTATTGTATGTAATATACTAATGAAGAACAACGAAGGTATTCGATTAATGAACTTGGGAAAGGATTTATTACAAATGTAATATAAAGATAGTAATTAGACTCATTTTGTTGTTATCTTAATGGAATGATTGTATGGATCGTAGTATCGTGGAGAACCATCTGTCGGGTTAAAAGATACCCGGCTTTGGGGCGTTTGTTGGGTAAAATCTAATTACGCACAACACGCAAGTATACGTGGTCAACAAGTAATAAAGTGAAAGTAGAGTATCGTTCTCACGAGGAATTGTTTAATAAAAATCACCAAGTATTAACCCGTAACCATCTTAATCTTATTTAAACGAATGAATTTCAAATTATATAAATTAAATTATTTAATTACACTAATTCTAATTACCACTAATTAAAAATCAGTTTACGGAGATTTAAGATCACAACTTCGCTTATTGTTTCATTCAAGTTAACACACTTCTCAACAATTATTTTCTATCATTAATTGTTAATCAAGAACACTAAAACAGATAAAACCATCTCTCGATGCATAATACCCATACTCACTTAAATCCACAGATGATAGAATTAAGCAAGACACCCTAATTAACTAATCCACTATATCTCTATGTGAATTACAATTAAAAAGGATTTAAAGCACAAGTTCTCTATAAGATTACATATGGCGTAAAGGCATGTCTCTATCCTAAGCACGAATCATGAATTCCATCTATGTAGAAATCACAAACACATGCTATCATGATAAGATCTAAATCTATACTTCATCTCTCGAGTTCATATAGATTATCATGGTAATTAATGGCCAATCAATTAAACAATTAAGTCCAAATCACAATACACAATCCTCACAATAGAACATAATAATTGATAGCGAAGCATATTAAAATAAACTACATAATAAGATCCATTGTAATCTCAAACAAAGAATTATTTCATTATTATTGAATTAAAACTAAGAATCCACAATTGAATAATCATTAAAAGATAAAAATAAGAGTAGGGTAAAGAATAAATCTGTTGTCAGCAAATCTCCATCTTCCTCAAGTTCCTGCTCTTGATCTTCAATGGTCTCCAAGTTGCTTCAATCTCCCATTACAATCTAATCTAGGTTCCTCATCTAAGAAAGAAAGTAAAGAATAAGTTTATAGAAATCTATCCCAAGAAGGATTTAATGGAGTCTTAGAACTAGCCTCCCAATCCAAGTTAAACTCAAGTATTTAGAGTTCTAATGCACATCCTAGCAAGTTAGGCAACTAAGAATCCTATTCTAGCTCAAATTGAACACCAAATAACCCGAAACTACACTTTTCTCGCTGCCTAACGCGCCCCGCGCCGTCCCCAAGCCATCCTGGGCGTGGTCCGCGCTCCAGTGGGAGCGTTTCTGGTGGCCTAGCACGGTCCTAGTGCGGTCCACGCTACCCTATTTTCTGCTGCGACATCCTTTGGTAAAACACGTATAACGTTTGGCCCTCTTGGAGTTACGGTACCTACCACCTATCAAATCGAAGATATCGACGAGATCTATAACTTTCATGCTTTGAGAATTGACAAATTCAGATTAGATGATGGAAGAAATCGGGCTCGAAGTAGATGCTATGTAAATTGCAAGCATGATAACTCTTAACTTTGATCTTCGTTGATAAAAAGGCCATAACTCTCACATCAGAACTCCGATTGGGTTGATTCAAGATGTTTCGAAAAGCTAAGAAGTAGAGCTACCATAAACTCCAAGTTTCAAGCCAAGAACATGCATCCAACTTGATTTTAAAAGTCTTTCAATATTCCCTTCTTGCATTTGCTTGCGTATTTTAGTCCAAAAGATGTACGAATTCTTTCCCTTGCTTCTTCATGCCAATGCCGTGTCATCGCCTACAAAATAACATAAAATATATAAAAAGTAACTACGAAACATGAGATTAAGCAAATAATTCAAGTAATAGATACCGGACAAGTAGGTATAAAACCTAATTATCAGCGTCACAGGTTGGTATCAAAGCAATATGTTATAAAACTTAAGGGGGGAAGAACCCTAGGCTATTAACCTCGTTAGGAAAGGAAGAGTTCAAAGAAAGTTAACTCGAGTCTAAGAGTTAATAAGGTATTGAGGAAACTTAGTACCGAAAGATTTAAAAGATCGAAAGTAACCCTAAGTGGATTAAATGTGATTTATGCTTATATTATTGTGTATTATGTACTAATCAATTTGTTATGTGTTATTGTAGATGTCGGTCGATAACTTGTTGTATAAGGATATACATGTGATCAGTGAGGAGTCCGTGAACCGAGTCGAGATAGTACCAGTGCTTATAGCAGACATACCTGTAGTGATTCTAGAAGAGGTCGAGCCTGAGGAATATTACTCGGAGGAGGACTATTCTGAGGAGACCATGGGGATAGCATCATATTTGAATATGATGATTGATGTGGAGGATGATATGGAGGTGACATCGATTAATACGGTGATGCCTGCCCTAGATTCAACACCTACAGAGACTATGAGGGCAATGTACCTCTCAGTGCTTGACTGTAACATGCAACTACACAATATGGTGCAGCACCAGAAGGAAGAGATCACTAATCTCTATGGGGCGAAGGAGTCTGCAGAGTCAGACTGTGAGATAGATTATGATGAGAAAGTGCTAATGACTGACAAGGCAAGAGACTATAAGAACGAGGTCGTAGAACTTAGTAAGAAACTGGTTGAAAAAGATCAGAAGATAGCACGAATGTTATATATAGATGACAGTGCGCACGTGGATTTCAAGCTTAAGATAACTTGTTATTCTATTGAGTCGGGACATACTCGACATACTATAAGTCGAGATATTGTGTCGATTCTGGCAAACCAGAAGCATGAGAATGTTGTTAGGCAGTACTAAGAGTAGTATGGTAAATACTTTTGTGTAGTAACGTAAAACCCTCTTTTATATAATTAAAGGGTACACTTTTCGTAAATCCCAATTTTTGTAAAAGTCAATCGTGGGATAAATATGTAATAGCTTTTGGGCTATGGAAAGCAACTTGTAAATAGTTTTGATCTATAAAGAAGCATTTTTAATATAAGGAAGTTTTTATTTTAAATTGCTTTGCTGTGTATGAGTTATTGTTTAGTTGTTTGATGACTAATAAATAAGTAAACAAATAAGTAATAATGGAACTTTATTTATTTAATCAGAAATGCTGCCAAGAAGAAGGCAACGTAACCAAGAGGCGGAATCGCATAATGATAACGAGGGGGTCCTAATAACCCAATGCAAGAGTTCGTTAATTTATTAATGGCTACATTTAACCAAGCTGGGGGTAGAGCACCCGCAAGACCTAGGGTAGCTCGAATGACTACCTTTAAGGAATTTAAGAGTGTAGGTCCACCCAAATTTAAGGGAACAACGGACCCAATGGAGGCCTAGATATGGGTCAAGGAACTAGAGAAGGCGTTTGTTAATACAAACGTAGCTAAGGCGCAAAAGACTTCTTTTGCGACCTATATGGTGAAGGGGGAAGCCAACTACTGGTGGGAGGCTCACCAAGGTGGGGCTAAAGTGGATGCTGTTACATGGGAACAGTTTAAGAAGGTATTCTTCGAAAACTATTTCCCTACTAGCATGCAAGTGAGAATGGAGATTAAGTTCCTAGAACTTAAGCAGGGGGACATGACTGTTCCCCAATATGCGGCCAAATTCAATGAATTGGCAAGTTCTGCTCCACACCAAGTTAACACGGAGGAGAGGAAGGCTCGTAGGTTTGAGCATGGCCTAAAACCCTGGCTCTATAGTAGGATATCAGTTTTTCAGAGTGCTTCCTATGGGACTATTCTGGAAAAGAAACTAATAGCGGAGGGTGGTAGAGAGGCATTGACTCAATACCACCAGGATAGAAAGAATAAGAGTAAGGGAGAAGGAGGAAATAAGTCGGAGGTTGCCAGTAGTAGTGGCAATATGCCTAAGAAGAAGAATTTTAACCCTGGGAATACTGGGGCAAAATAAGGGGATCCTAAACGAAGGATGGAGGCATGCAAGACATGCGGTAAGACTCATCTGGGAGCTTGCCTAAAAGGGAAAACGGGTTGTTATAACTGTGGATAGGAGGGTCACATATCTCCCAACTGTCCTAATCCTAAGAAAAACCGGGGATGTTTTATTTGTGGGTCGGTGGACCACATGGTAAGAAATTGCCCAAAGAAAGGGGTAGAGGGTAGTAAAGGTTCTGGTAGTGGCAATTTGGTCATTACTGGACCAACACCATCATTGGGTAGACCCTCAGCCCGAATGTTTAATATGATCGTCCAAGATGCGGTTGCATCAACAAATGTAGTAGTATGTATCATTCCAGTCAATGAAATAAATGCTTACGTGTTATTTGACTCGGGTGCTACTTGTTCTTTTATAGCATGTGGATTTGCTAAGCAATTGGGATTAAATCCTGAAAAGTTAGAAATACCTTTAGATGTTAAGGTAGCAAATGAGGAGATAATTCCCATTGAACATATTCATAGGAATTGTTTCGTAGATATCAGAGGTAATAGATTATCGGTAGAACTTTTATCGATAAGGGTAAGGGAATTCGATGTGATTCTCGGTATGGATCGGTTAATTAACCATAGAGCGATAATAGACTGTTATAGAAAGAGTGTAAACCTAAGGCTTTATAAGAAACCTGAGGTGGTGTTTTATGGAAATAAATCACCGGGACGTTCTTGTTGTCTAACCATGACACAAGCTAGGAAGATGCTGATAAAGGGGTATAAGGGTTATCCGTGTCATGTGGTGGATACCCAAAGAGTGGGAACATCATCGGAACAAATAGCGATAATTCAAGAATTCGCATATGTGTTTTCGGAGGAGTTACCCGGTATTCCGCCAGATAGGGATGTAGAATTTGTGATTGATTTGTTACCAGGTACGACACTAGTTTTAAAGGCACCATATAGGATGGCGCCAGTTGAGATGAAGGAGTTAATGGTTTAGTTACAGGAACTATTAGATAGAAAGTACATTCAACCGAGTGTGTCTCTGTGGGGAGCACCAATATTGTTTGTAAAGAAAAAGGACGGATCGTTACGACTTTGTATCGACTATCGAGAGTTGAACAAGTTAACAATTAAGAATAAATACCCGTTGCCCAGGATCGATGATCTATTTGATCAGTTAAAAAGGGCAAAGTATTTTTCTAAAATAGATTTGCGCACGGGGTATCATTAACTGAAAGTGAGGAAGGAAGATATACCAAAGACGACATTCAGAACTCGTTATGGGCATTACGAGTTTTTGGTTATTTCGTTTGGGTTGACGAATGCGCCAGCCGCATTCATGGATATGATGAACAGAGTGTTCAAACAGTATTTGGACAAGTTTGTCAGTAGTGTTCATTGATTATATTCTAGTCTATTCTAAGATGCCATAAGATCATGCTGAACATTTAAGAATAGTGTTGGAAACACTACGGAGGGAGAAATTGTATGCGAAATTCACTAAGTGTGAATTTTAGCTCGAACAAGTGCAGTTTCTAGGACATGTTATAAACAAAGATGGAATATCCGTAGATCCAGTGAAGGTGGAAGCGGTGAATGAGTGGGATCAACCGAAAACACTAATCGAAGTTAGGAGTTTTCTAGGGTTAACGAGATACTATAGAAGGTTCATTCGAGACTTTTCTAAATTAGCTACTCTGTTGACAAATCTAACAAGGAAGTCAGTGAAGTATGTATGGACAGAAAAGTGTGAGCATAGTTTTTAAGAACTAAACAGAAGGTTGAGTGAGGCACCTGTATTATCTTTACCAGATGATACGGTGAATTTTGTAGTTTATAGCGATGCTTCGCATAGAGGACTAGGTTGCGTGCTTATGCAACATGTCAAGGTCATTGCGTATGCGTCACGTCAGTTAAAGGATTATGAAAAGGTCTATCCTACTCATGACCTAGAATTGGCAGCTGTAGTGTTTGCTTTAAAAATATGGAGACATTATTTATACGGGGAGAAGTGTGAGATATACACGGACCATAAAAGTCTGAAATATATCTTCACACAGAAGGAGTTGAATATGAGGCAGAGAAGGTGGTTAGAGTTGATAAAAGATTATGATTGTGATATCTTATATTATCTGGGGAAGGTAAATATAGTAGCCGACGCGTTAAGTCGGAAGGGTAGGGAAAAGATGTCAATGTTAACGACTCAAAATGAGTTAATAACAGAGATGGCCAGGATGGAATTAGAAGTTAAGTTGCCAAGTGAAATAGCAGTGATGTTATTCTTAATAGAGACTCAACCAACGATAGTGGAACGGGTTAAGGAAGTATAGATAAGTATTGAAGAATGTGAGCATGTGAAAAAGATAATGAAGGATGACGTGAAGACTAAGTATAACCTTGATAAAGAAGGTTTACTTTGTTTTGAAGAAAGAATTTGGGTTCCAAATGATTTCGAGCTAAAAGAAGAGATTATGTGTGAGGCTCATAGTTTGAGGTACTCGATATATCCCGGTAGTACTAAGATGTATCAAGACTTTCGTCAAAACTTTTGGTGGCCGAACATGAAGAGAGAGATCACAGAATACGTTAGTAAGTGATTAACTTGTCAGAAAGTTAAGGCTGAACACAAAAGACCGAGTGGTTGATACAACCACTGGAGATTCCGGAGTGGAAATGGGAGCATATCACCATGGACTTTGTGGTGGGGCTTCCAATGATGAGAAAATGATACGATGCTATATGGTTAATAGTGGATCGGTTAACTAAATCGGCACATTTTCTACCAATAGGAGTTAGGTATAACCTAGAGCAGTTAGCTAAGCTTTATGTCAAGGAAATCATTTCCAGACATGGAGTACCTATTTCGATTATGTCCGATCGTGATCCACGATTCACGTCGAACTTTTGGAGGAGTTTGCAAGAGCAAATGGGAACACATTTGATATTGAGTACGACGTATCATCCACAGACGAAAGGACAAAGTGAACGAATGATTCAAACACTAGAAGATATGTTAAGATCATGCATTATGGATTTCATGGGGAATTGGGACGAACATTTGCCTTTGGTAGAATTCACTTACAACAATAATTTTCACGCTAGTATAGGCATGCCGCCTTACGAAGCATTGTATGGGAGGAAGTGCAGGACACCACTTTATTGGGATGGAGTAGGTGAACGTCGAATGTTGGGACCTGAGATGGTACAACAAACGGCATACATGGTGAAGCTGATAAGAGCTCGATTAGTAGCAGCCCAAGATAGACAACAGAAGTATACAGATCCTCATCGAGAGAAGAGGGAGTTTGAAGTATGTTCATATGCTTTTCTAAAAGTATCGCCTTGGAAAGGGAAGATACATTTTGGAAAGAAAGGGAAGTTGAGTCCAAGGTTTGTAGGACCTTTTGAGATTTTAAGAAGGGTAGGAGAGGTAGCTTATGAAGTAGCCTTACCTCCAGAAATGGAAAGAATACACAATATGTTTCACGCGTCTGTGTTGCGTCCTTATAAACCAAACTATAAACACGTAATAGAATATGAATCTATTCAAGTATAAAAAGACTTAACATATGAAGAACTTTTGATTCAGATTATTGATAGGAAGGAACAAGTCTTGAGAAATAAAGTAATACCTTCGGTAAAGGTAATTTGGAGTAACCACGATGCTGAAGAAGCAACGTGGGAGCTCAAAAGTTAAATGAAGGAAAAGTTTTCTCATTTGTTTATGTAAGAATAACGAGATTCTGGGGACAGAATCCTTATAAGGAGGGAAGAATGTAACGCCCAAGAATTTCAAATTTTGAATGAATTAAATTTTTATTTGATTATGTGAATTAAATGAATTTAATTGAGCTATTATGTGAGTAAGATGTTCGAAGGTTGTTTTATGACCTAGAATATACGGATGTGGTTAGTATTCTGGCTTTGTGCTAGTATTGATGGCTGTGAATTAGCAAGACGAAAATGAAGGTTTTCCGAGAATGTTTACGTAAAAACACTATTCATCTAATTTCGTTCGGAGCTAGTGTTTGAAATTTCGAGAAACACATAATGATAGAATTCGAAGATAGTATGGAATATCCAATAATAATTCTGTTATGGAAAACGAAGTTTTCGCTTGCGGACGTAAAACCTAAGGGTCTGTGAAAGAGGTTTTCGAAAGGGAAATGCAATGCGTATAGTCGTTTCAGATATTATACGTATGAAATACGAGTATTTTACTAGTATAAATACGGGTATGGTATGAAGAATAGTACGACATATAATAAGATTATTATATGAGTATTAGACGAAGAGAATACATCAGTAATACGTGTAGAATACAAGTCGCATTAATGGAGTATGAGTTAAGGGTTGGTATAATCTAATTGAACTTAAACCAAAAGCAAGCCCAATAAATTATATGAGAAAGCCCAAGTTATGGCCCAACGTTAAATTAATGTCAAGCCCAATCCAAAAAGTAAACCGCGGGTCGAACCGGTGGGTCATGGGACGGGTAAAACCCATGGGGCAACCCATGGGATTATCCATCAAGGAGTGGGCCGACTACTTGGTGGACAAGTAAAGGCAATACTTGATCACCAAGTACTTTACTTGGTGATCATGAAGTGAATAGTAAGGAGGTGGGGAGTTGGACAATTTTACCCTCATGTTGGTTGCCTATATATACAAAACTAGAGTTGGCCATTTTTTTTGTTTTACAAAGCTTGTCCAAATATATATAGAGAGAGAAAGAGCTAGAATCATATAATCCTTCTACTTCCAAGAAAACCAATAGGCATTTATCAAGAACGATAATTGCTTCGAAGGTAAATTCTCATAAACTGTAATCTTCATCTTTTTTGATTTCTTTCTCGTAGAAGAATCGTTGATTGGTGGAGCATGTTTATTGAGGAGATATAAGGATGCCTATTAATGACTAAATCATTGATAGGTCATGACCAAATAGAAATCGTAAGTGTTTATGTAAGTTAAAAACCATAGAAAGTCTTGAATGAGTACTTAGTTTTGAATGAACGTTTGAAAGGCCATTATAGCTAAGGAATGTTCCTATTGTTTGGTTAGGATGACTATGATGAATCAATTGAGTTTTCCATTTGATTTGGCTTATAGAACACGAGTAACGAAGTTATGGAGAATTTTGCGAAAATAGACGTTAAACGTCAAAAATGTAAAAAGCCCGGATTAAAGGTCAAAAGTTGTCGTGTGACTTAAAAACATTTGTTTCCAATGTCAACACGTGAGATAAGGTAATTAAGAGTCGTGGGTGAAAGAATCATCGCATTCCGACGTATAACGAAGAAAACGAGTATTGAACGGACGAAAACGTTAAACAAACACTTAAAAATGAACTCAAAGGTGAATTTCGAGTTAACGGATTCAAAAATGTAAAATTCTTATACGAACACGTAAAAGATGTGATTACTGACTTGTAGGCTTTTGAATGGGTTAATTCGGATGTAAAACGAACAAATTAGGAAGCCAGGAGTTTCGTTATAAAAATTGGACTATTTTGTCTAACTGGTGCATAGACTCGGCGCTGCATCGCCAAAACCAGTACAAAGTGGTGGCGCCACAATGCCAGACTCGACCGAGTACCCTACTAACTCGTGCCACAACGCCACTAGAATACTATGGATGTCACGACGCAGCGTCGGCAGTAAAAAGAGGTTGACCAAGTTCGGTTTTGTTCCATTTTGAATGTAGACCTAAAGTAAGACATTGAAGGTACTTAATGTACATGATAAAACTTACCTTAAATCACTTATAAGGTGTTAATGTAAGAAGATCTAGTAAGGTTTAATAAAAATTAAATGAAGAACACAAAGACGTAATAAGTTAACTGTGAATGACGTTCAACGTTGGTATTTAACCAATAATGATCGAATGTCGGATAATGACCTAAGAACGTTAATGAGATGTAACAAAGTATAGGAAGTCGAATCGACTTTAATAACGAAGTTAATTCAAATAAAACATAGAGGAGAAAGAAGTTGGTTAGAACCGCAAAGTTAGTTTGTTTGATAACTAACTATAGTGTGCTATGTGAATATATCATGTAGATCCTGTAAAGACTGAGAATAGTTGAATTGTATATTCGAAGACGCTTGAAGGAAATTCTTTCTTAAACGCTTGTCTAACCTTCATGTTAGCCAAGTTTTACGTGATGCATGTTATACAATGCATGAATGATTTTAAAGAAAGAGTCGATGCCTATTTTAACTAGGCTAGACTAATACTAAAGAGTTGATTGATATGTTTACAAGTCTTTTGATATAAACCTGTTAATGCTCTCCTATGCCAAATATTTGGTATGGATGTAAAGGTAAGTTTGTCTATGTACAAATAAAAGTATTTTTCATTGATTATTCGATGGGCACGCGAGGTTGCCAAATATTAAACGTAAATACGTTTAACGTAAGAGTGTTGATCAACATAGAGTACAATAGGCTGATCACCTAGAAGTTCTCGTAAGTAAAGACGGATGGATGGCTTTAGTGCCAGATATCATTTTCAAGTGTGAAAACGAAAAGAGTATGTTCATGGTCTATTGACCGGTTCATAATTCCTAAGCTATTGTATATACTTTTGAATTGTTGTTATGACATGAGAAGTACTAGTCAAATATTTCATAGTGGTTCAGAGATAATTGTTCAGATATGGAAATATAGCATGAAATTAGTTAATGTGATATTCATTTGATTCTTTATTAAGACTTGCTGAGCTAGTTATGCTTATTCATGCTTGAACCATATGTTTGCAGCTAAAGCCAAAAGAATTGAGAGTTCTCATAGAGATAAAGGCAAGGATAAGATGGACAATTAATCGTCCTGTAATAGAATAGTGTATTTGTATGTAATATACTCATGAAGAATAACGAAGGTATTCGGTTAATGAACCTAGGAAAGGATTTATTACAAATTTAATATAAAGATAGTAATTACACTCATTTTGTTGTTATCTCAATGGAATGATTGTATGGATCATAGTATCGTGGAGAACCATCTGTCGGGTTGGAAGATACCCAGATTTGGGGGCGTCACAAAACCTGTCTCTCTGGTATCCAATGCTCCAGCATACCCTCTACAAAGCCTGCGGGAACCTGAAACATCAAGTGTGACGCCCCCAAAATTAGGTATACATCACCCATCTTAAGTAACCAGATATATGGTACAGAATTCAAATATAACTTAATAATACAACTTTCGTGTACAATACGACAAAACATAAACTGTGAGTTTGAATACAAATATTGTCTACCAGAGAGTATACAAACTCAAAAGCAGTCCTCATTACAATTATTATCACACTATTTCACGGAATAGTGAGGACTACTAATACAAACATGTAAGACCATCACTCCATTCCTCGACTAGTCCCAGCTACGTTCTAATTTCCTGAAGAGAACATTGAAAGAAAGGGTTAGCTCAACTAGCCCAGTAGGAAATATTATGACTAAGATAATGCAGAATAAATTATCATTAGCCTTAAACAATGTTAAACTGATACATTATAATAAACATCAGGTTTAACTGTAGTGGAACAAGCAATCCATTAAAAGAGTCAAGTAGGGAATATAATTTACTATTTTTTATGATTTAAAAGGTTTTTCATCACTTTTATCGCTGGGACTCAACTTAATAAATAATCCATATCATCGAATCACCCCTGCACTACGACCAAGGATAGTCTTTAGTATCACGACCACAATTATCCATGCACTACGGGCTAAGAATATTTGTGTATTCATTAATGGTCATGATCATGCTAACAACTGTCCATCAATGCACTACGGATAAATGAGGACTTTTACCACATCATTTGTAACATTATGATCATGATTACACCGAATAATCCCTGGTCATAAACATACCAAGTCCATCTATGCACTACAGGCTACAGATGACTTTCAAAAAATATAAATATGAGGATGATGACAATGATATAAGGATTCAATAAAACAAGTTCAAGAATTAATTTGTCCAAGAACCAATAACGTCCAAATTGTCAACATGATACTGCTTTGTAGAGTAAAATTTATGAATGCTCAGAAGAATATTTCCATCAAAAGATACTGGATGAAGCACAAATATCAAGGATATTCCACTAATTTCACGGAGTATAGAAGTCAAAGTTTTAACCAACTAAGTATAATAAAGAATGGAATAACAAAAGAAATAACCATACATGGGGTACTTTGCATAGACAGGTTATTCCAATAGAATACTAAATAACGGAACCAGGTCAGGTAAAATTCGCTCCAACAGGATGTTCCAACAGAATAATAAAGAATGGAATAACAACAGAAATCGCCATGTATGCGGTACTTTGCATAGACATGTTATTCCAACAGAATACTCTTAAGGACGGAATCAGGTCCGACGTAAAATGCACAGACATGATATTCCAACAGAATAATAATAAAGACGGAATCAGGTCCGACGTAAAACACACAGACAGGATATTCCAACAGAATAATAAAGACGGAATCAGGTCTGGCGTAAAATGCACAGACAGGATATTCCAAAAGAATAATAAAGACGGAATAATAGAAGAATGTCACCAAGTATAGGGTAGCCCGCGTATATAGGTTATTCCAATAGAATAATAAAGAATGGAATAACATAAGTTATCTTCATGAATACAAAAGAATAACACCCTTTACGATTACAACAAATAATATTCCCTACCTTAAGAAGAAGAGTACTGGATATATAAGTGATGAAGTAGTAGAATACTTTCTTCTTTCTCTCTATAGTTTATCTCTCTAGAGTTTCAATGAATTCGTAAGAAAATAATGAAGGAATGAGCTTCTATTTATAGAAAAATGGATTGCATAGTAACTAACTAATGAACGGTCTAGATTGATTTACTTTAATCTGACGGCCAATCTTTAAAGAAAAATCTTTTAAATAAAATATAATGTATCTTATTTATAATCTAATAAAACGAATAACTTTATAAAAAATATTACTATGCAAACACTATGCATGCACTATGCAAATACTATGCATAATAAAATATAATATATTCTAATTATTTTCTAATAAAACAGATAACTTTATAAAATTATTCTATTTTATATAAAAAGATTTTACTATGCAAAACACTATGCAAACACTATGCAAACACTATGCAATACTATGCATAATAAAATAGAATATAATATATTCTATTTATTGAATAACTTTATAAAAGTATTCTATTTTATATAAAAAGATTTTTTGTATTATTACATTAATAATAACAACAAAACTGAGTGACTTATTACGTAAACATCAATAATTAATACCGTGTGCTACTGTAGTAGCCCCGAATCCGGGCCCCGAATCGCCGCGGACTCAGTACACTAATTCTTTAACTATTTGCGGAAGATATAAACATAAATTGTTTATACATTACATTACACACTATTTTCCCCAAAATCGGTTAACCTTAACTGATTACACAAATCAAAAGTTATTTAACACCAAATATTATTATCAACTATTCTATTACAAGATAGCCGCATATATTGCCCCAAGCTGTACTTGGCATTATCTTTTCTATTGATGATTCATTTGTTTAAGAATCATATCTATTCTCATTTAAAAATAAACCTTCTTTGTCTATTCAATAGTTCAAACTGTACATAGCTGACAATTACATTTGAAAAATTATCAATCATAGATCTATATCATTTCTAAATCAAGAAAATGTATTCAATTTGTGCATCGCACAATCTTCATCATCCGTATAGCAAGTAATATTGCCTAAAATCATTAACCTGCAAAAAGTTTGTGTTTGCAAGATTGAGCTCGACAGCCCAGCAAATTTAACAGTCTATCATGTTTCACATAGCACACAATTCCATATGCACTACATTTACTTTAATATGCATATCTTCATGCAATATATATTCTTTACTATGCATATCCTATATGCATCAATAGTTCCTTACAAAGCATACATTCATGCATGATACATTTTTAATTTATCGAGTTACATCATACAACATGTAATCACATATTAATTGAGTTCCATAACCCAATTAACTTAGTCATATTTTGACTTTTAACAATTCATAGAGCATAAAATGTAATAGAACTGAAAAACTTGCCTGCACCGTTGATTACCGCAACGTAATTTATAACGCTTTACCCGAAGACCTAATATTAATAATATAGATCTCCAATATTAGAATAATATCATCACAGTATATTACTGTTATATTTATATCCACAGAATAACCTAAACACATTACCACATAACCCTATCAGTCTTTACAACACATAAGACTAGGTATCAAGTCAAGCTATTGTAGTCTGACTTGAAACCGACACAATTCTATCTTCCCGACGGTCTAGTCAGACAAATATCGAGTTTAAGTTCAATTAAACTCTGACTTAACACTTAACCATATCACAGATAATTTTCATATCAGTCAAAACATTTTTCCTAGGCTCGTAATAATTTCCGGATAATTATTACCATTTATCAATATTTTTCAATCATTAGTACCGTATTTAAATGAATTAAATACCACCTAATACCTTAATCATTAATATTTATTTAATATAAAATATTAATGAAAATCATTACATAATATTATAACATAATTATAATATGACAAAGTATTTTTAATACCTTAAAATCATAATTATATGATTTTTAAACACTTAAATCCATTATTCGATAATTGATATTAATATTAAAATATTAATATTTCCATGCCAAAATATCAAAAGTTATATTTTATAACTTAAAATATTTTATAACACTTAAATCATTTTTATATGATTTTTAAATCATTAATACTATTTTTCCATAATTTATTTAATATATTCATTAAATAAATTAATTACCATTAATAATAAATTATTAATGAAATTCATCACAAAATATCAAAAGTTATCAAAAATAACTTAAAATATTTTCTTATACCATAATATTATTTTTCATGATTTTTCATGAATTAAAAACTATTTTTAAATAATTTATTTAATATTGTAATTAAATAAATAAATACCATTTATATTTCAAAAATATTAATTATTTTTGAAATATACTCGAAATAGTCAAAAACTGTTTTTCAGACTTTAAAATAATTTTTCATAATTTATTATGTATTTTTAATAATTAAAAACCATTTTTTTCTAATTTTTAATCATTTTCCGAAAAATAATAATTAAAATTGTCGCTAAAGGCCTATAGCGACGCTTTCTGTCGCTATAGGTGTTCTTGAGCCAAACCCAGAATTTTGGCAGTGAGCGAGGGACTAGGTTTGACCGAGTTTAATCCAGGTTCCTTATGCTTTCTGGGTTGATTAAAACTTTTATGTTGTAGTACTAATGTAGTACTACAAGTATACACCAATTTCATGACCAAACACCAACAATTAAGAGAGATCTGGGCTCCCGAAATGTCTGACAGACGTGTTCTTCATTTTCTGGGTTACCCAGAAAATGAAGAACAGTCAAGGTACCTCCTTTGACGCTTTATAACTTGACGATCGAGCAACGTTTATGAGATCTATCAATTACAGTTTGTAGACAATATGTAGTACTACAACATTAAGGTTTTATAACATTAAAACATCACAAAATGAGCAATATATGGCAGGTCAAAGTAGGACACGGACAACTGCTATAGAATTTCTGGGTTCGTGACTTTAGGCAGATTGGTCAACGGGTTTTGACCGTTTATAACGTGCGATCTATAATAGATCTGGATCTGATTCTTTTTGCAACTTAAAGAACACATAACAGGCTACACTTGACAAGTTTTAAACATCAAAAAAATCATAACACAGACGGATATATCGGATCTGACATTTGTCTGAAAAAAATAATTTTCCAGATTTCCAGATTTACTAAAAATACAAAATCGTGCACTTTGATGTTATGGGTCATGAATTTAACAACCCAGAACATCAATTGACATCCTATTACACATCTTTGCACAATCAATTGCAACATTTAACCAAGAATCGAAGGATTTCAAAATTTAGAGATTTTATACCTTTTGAGCTTTGATTTTCATTTTTGATCCTTAATTCTGTTTTTGGTTTGCTGAATCTTGATCATGGCTTTGATTCTTACTCTCTCTTACACTAAATCCCGAATTTCTAGAGAGAGAATGGGCTTGGAAGAAAAATGAGAGTAAAGTAAGATTTTTCTTACTTTTTCTTTCTTTTAATCCCTAAAATCTACTAATTCAATGTATGTGGCTAAGTTGCTGAGATTGCTGGAGATTTTTAGCACATGGCTAGGCTAGGTTAGCTCTAGGGTTGTTCACCAACTCAATGCGTTGGCCAAAAATGCAAGTAACCTTTAATAATGCACAAAAGGGCATTTATGCCATTTCCTTAATTTTCTAGAATTTGCCAAATGATAAAACCCTTAGGGTTTAGGGTTTGAACATACTAAGATTTAAGGTTTGGACAAATTTATGGTTTAGGCTTTAACCCTCACATATTTAGCAACTTAGATTATCAAAAAAAAATTTCTAATTAAATTTAAAATAGAAAATTTTTGATTTCTAAATTATAATTAGGGCTTCCTAATTATATCATAATCTCCTAGTTATAAATCATTCTTTGCTAATTAGGACCAATTTATCCTAATTAAAATTGTTAATTTAGCACTTAGGCCCACAATTGCACATTAGGTTTCAAAACCACATTTTAGGGTTTTAAATAGAAACATAATAATATTTAAATTTTAGAAATTAGATTTCTTAATCCGATTAGGGCTTCTAATAACTTGACAATTAAAATTTATATCTCCTAATTAACATTGTTAATCAAGCAATTAAATCCATCACTGCACAATTAGGGTTCAAAATCGCGAGTTAGGGTTTAATATCGCGAATTAGGGTTTCTACTAGAAAAATTAATTTTCTAATTTTAGAAATTAAATCTCGTAATTAGATTAGAGTTTTCTAATTACTCATAAATTAAAATAATTAGGAACATTGCTAATTTTAGCCATTAAATCCACCACTGAACAATTAGGGTTTCTGATGGAACAATTAGGGTTCCAAAAATTGAAAATTAGGGTTTGCTAATTAATCAACCTTTTACCCTAATTAATACTTAATTAATACCTCATAAGCATTATAATTCTCCGTTATATTCCCAGATTAGGGTTTCATTTTATCAGAATCTGAAATCAGGGTTTTCAAATCTGGTATTAGGGTTTTTAAATAATCAATTAAGATTTTAAATAATTCATTAGGGTTTTCTCTAATTAATTACGTTTAACCTTGTACATACATTGTCTTCCTAATCTAGGATTTTCAATATCCGAATTAGGATTTCGTATTTCCCAGAACTGAAACTAGGGTTTCTAGAACCGATTTCTAGGGTTTCTTATTAGACGTTAGGATTTTCTAACCGAACGCTGTCGTTCTTAATATATACTTAGGGTTTGTTACAGATATAAATTATCTGATCAACCCATGACCCTTAACCACATTCTGAACACATCATTTAACCATATACACAAAACATGTTCACATAAATCCTTAATCCTGAATAATTCACCTATATCCTTCACAGAATTTTGAAACCCTCAAAATTCCTTCTCAATAACATTAAACACATACACTTATTTTCTGTCTAGGTCTATTATTTGACCCTAAATCAATCATTTAAGATTTTTATAAATTGTCTAATTTTTCGGGTTGTCACATCTTTGCACAATCAATTTCAACATTTAACCAAGAATCGAAGAATTTCAAAATTTAGAGATTTTATACCTTTTGAGCTTTGATTTTCATTTTTGATCCTTGATTCTGTTCTTGGTTTGCTGAATCTTGATCATGGCTTTGATTCTTACTCTCTCTCACACTAAATCCCGAATTTCTTGAGAGAGAATGGGCTTGGAAGAAAAATGAGAGTAAAGTAAGATTTTTCTTACTTTTTCTTTCTTTTAATCCCTAAAATCTACTAATTCAATGTATGTGGCTAAGTTGCTGAGATTGCTGGAGATTTTTAGCACATGGCTAGGCTAGGTTAGCTCTAGGGTTGTTCACCAACTCAATGTGTTGGCCAAAAATGCAAGTAACCTTTAATAATGCACAAAAGGGCATTTATGCCATTTCCTTAATTTTCTAGAATTTGCCAAATGATAAAACCCTTAGGGTTTAGGGTTTGAACATACTAAGATTTAAGGTTTGGACAAATTTAGGGTTTCGGCTTTAACCCTCACATATTTAGCAACTTGGATTATCAAAAAAAAATTTCTAATTAAATTTAAAATAGAAAATTTTTGATTTCTAAATTATAATTAGGGCTTCCTAATTATATCATAATCTCCTAGTTATAAATCATTCTTTGCTAATTAGGACCAATTTATCCTAATTAAAATCGCTAATTTAGCACTTAGGCCCACAATTGCACATTAGGTTTCAAAACCACATTTTAGGGTTTTAAATAGAAACATAATAATATTTCAATTTTAGAAATTAGATTTCTTAATCCGATTAGGGCTTCTAATAACTTGACAATTAGGATTTATATCTCCTAATTAACATTGTTAATCAAGCAATTAAATCCATCACTGCACAATTAGGGTTCAAAATCGCGAATTAGGGTTTAAAATCGCGAATTAGGGTTTCTACTAGAAAAATTAATTTTCTAATTTTAGAGATTAAATCTCGTAATTAGATTAGAGTTTTCTAATTACTCATAAATTAAAATAATTAGGAACATTGCTAATTTTAGCCATTAAATCCACCACTGAACAATTAGGGTTTCTGATGGAACAATTAAGGTTCCAAAAATTAAAAATTAGGGTTTGCTAATTAATCAACCTTTTACCCTAATTAATACTTAATTAATACCTCATAAGCATTATAATTCTCCGTTATATTCCCAGATTAGGGTTTCATTTTATCAGAATCTAAAATCAGGGTTTTCAGATCTGGTATTAGGGTTTTCAAATAATCAATTAAGATTTTAAATAATTCATTAGGGTTTTCTCTAATTAATTACGTTTAACCTTGTACATACATTGTTTTCCCAATCTAGGGTTTTCAATATCCGAATTAGGATTTCGTATTTACCGGAACTGAAACTAGGGTTTCTAGAACCGATTTCTAGGGTTTCTTATTATACGTTAGGATTTTCTAACCGAACGCTGTCGTTCTTAATATATACTTAGGGTTTGTTACAGATATAAATTATCTGATCAACCCATGACCCTTAACCACATTCTGAACACATCATTTAACCATATACACAAAACATGTTCACATAAATCCTTAATCATGAATAATTCACCTATAACCTTCACAGAATTTTGAAACCCTCAAAATTCCTTCTCAATAACATTAAACACATACACTTATTTTCTGTCAAGGTCTATTATTTGACCCTAAATCAATCATTTAAGATTTTTATAAATTGTCTAATTTTTCGGGTTGTCACATCTTTGCACAATCAATTTCAACATTTAACCAAGAATCGAAGGATTTCAAAATTTAGATATTTTATACCTTTTGAGCTTTGATTTTCATTTTTGATCCTTGATTCTATTTTTGGTTTGCTGAATCTTGATCATGGCTTTGATTCTTACTCTCTCTCACACTAAATCCCGAATTTCTTTAGAGAGAATGGGCTTGGAAGAAAAATGAGAGTAAAGTAAGATTTTTCTTACTTTTTCTTTCTTTTAATCCCTAAAATCTACTAATTCAATGTATGTGGCTAAGTTGCTGAGATTGCTGGAGATTTTTAGCACATGGCTAGGCTAGGTTAGCTCTAGGGTTGTTCACCAACTCAATGTGATGGCCAAAAATGCAAGTAACCTTTAATAATGCACAAAAGGGCATTTATGCAATTTCCTTAATTTTCTAGAATTTGCCAAATGATAAAACCCTTAGGGTTTAGGGTTTGAATATACTAAGATTTAAGGTTTGGACAAATTTAGGGTTTAGGCTTTAACCCTCACATATTTAGCAACTTGGATTATCAAAAAAAAAATTCTAATTAAATTTAAAATAGAAAATTTTTGATTTCTAAATTATAATTAGGGCTTCCTAATTATATCATAATCTCCTAGTTATAAATCATTCTTTGCTAATTAGGCACCAATTTATCCTAATTAAAATCGCTAATTTAGCACTTAGGCCCACAATTGCACATTAGGTTTCAAAACCACATTTTAGGGTTTTAAATAGAAACATAATAATATTTTAATTTTAGAAATTAGATTTCTTAATCCGATTAGGGCTTCTAATAACTTGGCAATTAGGATTTATATCTCCTAATTAACATTGCTAATCAAGCAATTAAATCCATCACTGCACAATTAGGGTTCAAAATCGCGAATTAGGGTTTAAAATCGCGAATTAGGGTTTCTACTAGAAAAATTAATTTTCTAATTTTAAAATTAAATCTCGTAATTAGATTAGAGTTTTCTAATTACTCATAAATTAAAATAATTAGGAACATTGCTAATTTTAGCCATTAAATCCACCACTGAACAATTAGGGTTTCTGATGGAACAATTAGGGTTCCAAAAATTAAAAATTAGGGTTTGCTAATTAATCAACCTTTTACCCTAATTAATACTTAATTAATACCTCATAAGCATTATAATTCTCCGTTATATTCCCAGATTAGGGTTTCATTTTATCAGAATCTAAAATCAGGGTTTTCAGATCTGGTATTAGGGTTTTCAAATAATCAATTAAGATTTTAAATAATTCATTAGGGTTTTCCCTAATTAATTACGTTTAACCTTGTACATACATTGTCTTCCTAATCTAGGGTTTTCAATATCCGAATTAGGATTTCGTATTTCCCCGGAACTGAAACTAGGGTTTCCAGAACCGATTTCTAGGGTTTCTTATTAGACGTTAGGATTTTCTAACCGAACGCTGTCGTTCTTAATATATACTTAGGGTTTGTTACAAATATAAATTATCTGATCAACCCATGACCCTTAACCACATTCTGAACACATCATTTAACCATATACACAAAACATGTTCACATAAATCCTTAATCCTGAATAATTCACCTATATCCTTCACAGAATTTTGAAACCCTCAAAATTCCTTCTCAATAACATTAAACGCATACACTTATTTTATGTCTAGGTCTATTATTTGACCCTAAATCAATCAATTAAGATTTTCATAAATTGTCTAATTTCTCGGGTTGTCACAGCTACTATGCAACCATGCGTATTACTGTACTTTTAACACCGGGTGTTTGAACAGTTAACGGTAAAACTTCCACCGTTATTTTCATTAAGTATTTTTGTCATTTTCTCAATCTGACAATAATTCCGTTGTGGGGTCCACCAATGATTGTGCCGTTGTACGAATATTCCCTGTTAAAATGAATATTCCCCGACCAATCGAATATTATATAAAAACTTGTGTTCTTTGCAAAATTTATAAATATTACCCACAACTATAACATTATATCAAATCCACACCATAAGATTCAAAAAAATTATTTCGAGAAAATTAAATATTTATTCATAAAATCTGGGGTCTCACAATCTCCGCTCTTTATGTCCCCTCCTTATGGAATTTCGCCCTCGAAATTTACGTACGTACTTGGTATGCTGAACAGGTGAGGATACCTCGACTTCATTTCAAATTCCAACTCTTGAGGTATAACCTTTGAGTGTTGAATACGATTCTTCTTATCCAAGATTTTAACATGTATCTTCTCATACGTTAAATCTTCTACTATCTCATCCAGTTCTAAATTAATAATGTGGTTTGGCCGTCAACATATTTACGTAACATCGATATGTTAAAAAAAACGTTCTGAACATGCAACATAATTGGCGGTAAAACGAGTTTATAGGCCACAGTTCCTACTTCATCGAGAATTTCAGATGGGACGTAAATCGAGGGTTGAGATTTCCTCTCTTCGTCGATTCCTGCTTCCAGAATAACGCCCTCTTGAACCTTCTTCTTCACATTCATCAGCTCTGAGTATGTAGCTTGAGCGGCTTTAACTTTATCGATTAAAGTCGATTCTACTCGTATATTCGTTATCTTCACTTGTGTTCCTAGAGTCTTTAACTCTATCTTCATCATTTGTAAGTCGTATGAAATGGGCCTTTGTGCTAACAACATCGCACTCGTAAACGCATATGATCTTCTACTCAACGCGTCAGCTACCACGTTCGCTTTTCCACGATAGTATTGAATAAATATGATCGTAATCTTTAACTGCTCGAGCCAACGTCTTTGGCGCATGTTACGTTCGCTTTAGTTGAATAAATGTTTAAGGGTTTTTAGAAATGGGTTTTGTACTGGGGTCAATATAAAATTCGATTTCACGCTCTAGGGGTAGGCTAAGAAGTATTCAAGAATACGTCAGAAAATTTATTAACAACAGAAATATCATTCAAAATTGTGACTTTCGTCCAAGACTTGGATAACACGTCACATTGATACCTATTAACTTGTCACCGTTATTCACAACATCCCCTACGGAAAGTTCGGTTTCGGTGCATTCCACACAAGGAAGTCAACAACGAAAGGATCGGGGCTCTTTACTTATGGCTTGATATGACAATGATTGACTTTAGTGGTTTGGTTGCTTGAATTCGCATAACAGGTTGGTTAGGAGTATGAAAGCTAACAACCTTACGAAAAGCATGATGAGTAGTTAACCAATCGATTCCTAAAATTGCATCAAAGGCAAGTATTTTCAAAGAGATAAGATTGACAGGTAACGTGAAAGTGTTGATTTGAACATGATTTAGAAATAGTGGAGGTAACGAAGGTTTCTCCCAACTGAGTTTAAACAGATATATCAAAGTTTAACTTCTTCTGAGTTAACTTCAAATATTGAACACAACTAGGTTGAATAAAAGAGTGAATAGAACCGGTATCTAATACGGTATAGACTTCGCAAGAGTTTATGACTAACATACCCGTGATAATTTTATTCAGGTTTCTCGTCACGAAAAAAAATGCTCTAGCTGAACTTATCTTCGGTGAACGACAAAATCGGGCTTTGGCTGAACTAACATACGCAACTACTGGCTTTGGCTTGTCTGGGACATCCTTTGGTGCTTCCATCCTAGCAGAACTTATCTTCGGTGAACGACAAAATCGGGCTAAGTGACCTTCTCTTCCACAATTAAAACATGTTTTGGATTGTTGCGTACAGTTTGGATGGATGTGTCCCTCCTGTCCGCATTTGAAACATACGACCGGTGGTCGTTCTTCTTCCTTTGAAACGGGTGCTGGTGCCAACGTCTTTACGTTATTTTTGAACCTTCTCTTCTTGAAATGTCCATTCTTATTGTTTTGGCCATGATTACTACCGAAGTGGTTACCATTTCTGACATGTTGATTCCCTCCATGCTTATTGTCACCGCTTTGATGACTGTTATCACTGATATTATCATTTTGTCGGCTGCTCTCTTTGGTTTTGTTGACTCATTATCGCGCTCCAATAACTAAGCCCTATTAACAACATCTGAATACAAACACAGTTTATGAAAGATAAGATATTGACGTATCTTAGGTTTCAAACCTCTTAGAAACATTTGCGTCATTCTCTCCTCATTATCAACTAAATGGGACGTAAATCGGGACAACTCGACAAACTTGGCTTCGTACTGCGACACGGTCATGCTGTTTTGCTCCAACTTGATAAATTCCACTTCCTTCATGTGACGAATGTTTTTGGGAAAGTACTTGTCGTTGAACAACTCTTGAAACTTCTCCCAAGACATCTTGAGTGCGTCAGGCTGGGTATGTTTTACAGATTCCCACCAGTGATCTACCTTTTCACGCAACATAAAGGTGGCAAAGGGAACCTTTTGCTCCATAGAGCATCCCAAGACATCAAATATCTTGGTGATCTGCTTTAACCACATCTTCGCCTTAAGTGGTTCTGGCTTTCCCTGTGACACCCTCAAATCCAGGTACTTTATTCCCACAGGATTTTGTGTTCACTTAAGCAAAACATTCATTTCTAACTACCCAATTATAATAAAATTGAATAATTAAAACCTCCCCATACATGACTAAACTTAAATAAAAATCTCCCAGGTTATCTAACCTTTAATTACAAACATTCAAATGCGGAAAATTAAATAAACTTCATTACAATCTTTAAACCAAAGTCTGAAAATAAACTATCACAACTATTACAAGTCTTCCGTATTTATTCATCTTTCCTTTTCTCTTACTGGTGCTAGGTACGTCACCCATTTCAACTTTAGTTGTAAGAAATTTTACAGGCAAGAGTGATTAAACAAGGCCCGCTTGAAATAACAATAAGTAAATCTTTAAACTTTTACATCTATTGCCAATATTAGGCTCAATAGAACTGAACACTATATTCTATTAACTTTCTGAAATATATTACTGAGGGTTTAATGACCACGAATCATGTCTACAGTTATAAGTAATCTTTCAACTTTAACATTAACAGTCATAAGACTATAAGGACTCCACGTACTTAGGGGGATCAACCCTTCGTACAATGTATTGTACACAACCATTTCAACGCTAAGCGTAAACCTCTATTAAAAGAGTTGTTCATCTCAGTATTTAGAGTACAAGTCCGCATCAAAGGAAGTTTGGTTTGAATAGGCTTTCAAGATAATTTGGAATTCAACGAACATCAACTAAGGAGTAGTTGAATAATACCAATAACACTATACAATAGAATAATTGCAATTGAATCAATCATAGTAAACTAAATTCATGCATTAGGAATAATCTAATAGCATACAATTTGAATAACTACAGCATACCTTGCTTGAATAACACTAAGCCAAGGTTAATTAGAATTGAATAATAAGCATGCATATCATATATAGTTGTGCATGCTAAACCACAAGTTAAATACACGAATAACTTACTCCAAATAACTTACTTCATTATACTGTAATCGAATTAAAAATAGTAATTGAATTAACAAGATAATAGATTAGAAACTTGCTCCAGATTAAACTATAAGATTTCGGATACTTGTATCGTCATGAGCAACTAGATACAATGACTTACTTAATAATAGGCAATCTAGCTCTATGAAAGTTTAGAGGTAGCAACTTACAACAATTGTAATTGAATTTGAAAACAAAAATGTACCAAATGAAATTAAACTCGCACAATGAAGTTTTGAGTTCGAGAACTTGCCTTTAGCACAAGCTAAACCTTACAACTTGAATCAATACCCTATACATATGTCATCATGACATAATTAGTAATTACTAACATTTCATATCTATATAAAAAAAATATATACATCATGTAGGTTAAATTACCAATTCACATAATTAAACTACGTTAATACTAATTAACTCTTGATAACATGCTCATTCATAGTTCAATACTACTGAAATCATTATTTAACATTCATATTATTAACACATAACATTTATTTTAAAAATTTGTATTCTTAAACAAACCTATCAGAACATTCTGCTAACTCGCACTGCGGCACCACAATTTACACTGTTGTTGGCGCTGCGGCGCTGAGTTAGCGCTGCGGCGCGAGTCACAAGCCAAAGATTAGCGCTGCGGCGTGGCGCCGGCGCTGCGATGCGGCGCCGGCGGGTCGATGCGGCACCGACGCTGCGATGCAAAACTGGTACTGCTGGGTCGCGCTGCGGTGCCAGAGTCCAGAACTCGGTGACCAAGCTCAGCGACAGCATGAATAAAAGCCAAATTGACCTACAAGCTGCAATCTAATAGACTAATTAACAAGTAATTTACACATAGACTTCATGTAAACATATTGTGCAGACTTATAACATGTTCCTACCCACATAATAGTATAAACATCAAATTTACAACACCCAATTTCAATATTTTTGGCAAAAACTCCATTTTTGATGTTTTCAATGAAAATTAACAATGTGATTTTGTTTTTCAATCAAAACAGATATTTCAAAACATCATAGTTAAGATTATACATACTTTATCAAATTCAATAATCAATTTATCAATTTAACAACTAATCAAACCTTAATTTTTATTTTGAATTAAGCCATATTCATACATATTTTAATGTAAACACTATAATATGGTTTCCTTCACAAAACACATGTATACATGAACTAGTTTCTCTATAATCATATATAAACTCATGAAATCATCTTATAATCAATAATTTATCATATAACTATAAACACCATCAATTATCTTTTATAAAATTTCACAAAGAATTTTTTGGGAGAAGAAGAAAACTAACTTTTAAAGAAAAGATTAAGCTCCTACCTTTGATTAAGAAGATGATGGCTACTTTTGATTATCAAAATTCTTTTCTTTCTCAAAACCTTCAAGGATTTCTCTCAAGTTCTCTATAGTTTTCTTCTTTTCTCCCTTTTCTTCTTCTGAGTTTTCTTTCTTCCTAACTCTAACATACGTAGAATAATATAACGTATATAGTAATAATAGATATATTAAGTATAGGATTTAACTGACATCAGTTATAGTATTTTGAAAATCAAAAGCCATAAGGCATGTTTGGCTAGGCTTAATAAAATAACTCTTTAATCCATATACCTTGTTTGGTAAACTTAATTAAAACAAATGGAGTAATCCTTATACATTGTTTGATAAAACATCATTAGATTAAAGACTTAATATGCAATAAGACATGTTTGGCAAAACAAAATTAAACACTTTTAATTTATTTTAATAACTCCTTTATAGCAAGGTTATTTGTCACACTTCTATTAAGTTAAATAATCAATTTAATCAATTCAAATACTAATCTATTAAATTACTTTCACACATAAATTATTATCACATAATTATAATTTCCTTTATAATTTTATTCAACCAACTAACACTTTATTTTAATCACAATTCTAATTAAAATATTATAATCCATTTAATCCTTATAAGCTCTCTAGCTTACTTATTAAATTAAATTAGTATATAACCTCATAACAATTCATTTTTCTTAGCTCCTTAATTATTTATTCAACAATTAATTAACTAAATCATATTAACTCAAGTTGCCATTAAATACTTATATAATTATTTATTCAACAAATAATTAACTAAATCACATCCACTCAAATTGAACAATTATTAATTCAACAATAAACATATCCATTAAATACTTATATAATTCAATAAATATTTAATATTACACTTTAAAATTCTGGAATTTACATCATTCCCTCCTTACAAGGATTCTGTCCTCAGAATCACAACTCAAACAAATCATTCGTTACATTCTTCCCTACTTACAAGGATTCTGTCCCCATAATCGAAGACACAAATTAAACAAATAACTCAGGGTACTCTTTCAACATTTTCTCTTCGAGTTCCCACGTAACTTCTTCAGTGTTGTGGTTCCTCCATATTACCTTCACAGAAGGTATTACTTTATTCCTGAGCACTTGTTCTTTCATGTCGACTATTTGGATAGGAATCTCTTCATAAGATAAATCTTTCTCGAACTGTAACGGTTCATACTCGATCACATGTTTGTAGTCGGGTTTATATGGTCGTAACACCGAAATGTGAAAAATATTATGAATGTTTTCCAACTCTGGAGGTAGAGCTACCTCGTAAGCCACTTCTCCCACTCTTCGCAGCACTTCAAAGGGTCCAATAAACCTCGGGCTTAGCTTTCCCTTTTTACCGAAACGAATTTCCCCTTCCAGGGAAAACTTTTAGGAATACAAGAGTTCCTACGGCGAATACACGATCTTGTCTGTGTTGATTAGTATACTTTTTCTGTCTATCTTGGGCTGCTATTAATCTTGTCCTGATGAGTTTGACAACGTCAGCAGTTTGTAGCACTAGTTCTGGTCCTAACAGTTAGCGTTCACCAACTTCATCCCAGCACAGTGGAGTTCTGCACTTTCTGCCGTATAATGCCTCGTAAGGTGGCATGCCGATGCTCGCGTGATAACTGTTATTGTTTAAATCCATGACGCATGCTCTTAGCATATCTTCCAATGTCTGAATTGTTCATTCGCTTTGGCCATCTGTTTGTGGATGATAAGCCATAGTCATAAGCAATTGAGTTCCCATGCATTCCTATAGTCTTTTCCAGAAATTTGACGTGAATCGCGGATCTCTATCGGACATAATTGATACTGGTACCCCGTGCCTCGAAACTATCTCTTTAATGTACAATTTTGCCAACTGATCAAGATTGAATCTAATCTTTATTGGTAAAAAGTGCGCTGACTTCGTCAGTCTGTTTACTATCACCTAAATCGCATCACATCCTCTCTGAGTAGTTGGAAGACCCACCACAAAATCCATCATGATGTGTTCCCACTTCCATTCTGGTATTTCCAACGGTTGAAGTAATCCGCTGGGTCTTTAATGTTCGGCTTTTACCCTTTGACATGTTAAGCATTTCGCTCCGCATTCTGCAACGTCCCTTTTTATATTCGGCCACCAAAAATATCGGCGCAAATCTTGATACATTTTTGTTCTTCCTGGATGAATTGAATATTTTGAGCTATGAGCTTCGGTCAAAATTTTTTCTTTCAGCTCTGGTGTTGCTAGAACCCAGATTCTTCCCTCAAACCGTAGTAGTCCTTCGGTATCGATCTTGTATTTTACATCACTACTCTCAATCAGATTCTCTTTGATTTTCCCACAGTCTTCATCTTGTAGTTGAGCATTCTTCACTTTGTCCACTAAAGTTGGACCTGCTTCTATCTGGAATAGTTGTTCATCAGATTCTTTTGGAAATTTAATTTCCAACTCCAGTTTTGTCATTACTTAAATGAGCTCCTCCTGAGTTCTTATCAGCATCAACTTCTCCCGACCTTTCTTGCTTAAAGCATCTGCCACCACATTCGCTTTGCCCGTATGATAAAAGATTTCACAATCATAATCTTTTATCAATTCCATCCACCTTCTTTGACGCATGTTCAAATTCTTTTGAGTGAAAATATACTTCAGACTTTTGTGGTCTGTGTAGATTTCACATTTCTCTCCATAAAGATAGTGTCTCCATATCTTCAGAACAAACACAACTGCAGCCAATTCTAAATCATGAGTCAGATACCCTTTCTCATAATCCTTCAATTGTCTTGATGCATACGCAATAACTTTTCCATTCTACATAAGAACACAACCTAACCCTTTGTGCGAGACATCACTATACACCACAAAATTTCCTGTATTATCTACTAATGTCAACACAGGTGCCACACTTAGCTTCTTCTTCAAATCTTGGAAACTCTCTTCACATTTCTCCGTCCAAATGAATTTTACAGCTTTTCTTGTCAAATTTGTTAGTGGAGTGGCTATCGTAGAAAAATCTTGAATGAATCTTCTATAATAACCGGCCAGTCCCAAGAAACTCCTCACCTCCGAAGGTGTCCTTGGTTGTTCCCAATTTATTACACCTTCCACTTTTGTTGGATCCACTGAAATCACATCTTTGTCAATCAAATGACCTAAAAATTGTATACGGTCGAGCCAAAATTCGCACTTAGAGAATTTCGCATACAACTTTTCCTTTCTTAGTTTTTCCAAGGTCAAACGTAAGTGTTCCACGTGTTCTTCTTGATTCTTGGAATACACTAGAATGTCGCCAATAAATACCACTACAAACTTGTCTAAGAATGGTTTAAACACCCTGTTCATCAGATCCATGAACGCAGCAGGGGCATTGGTTAAATAAAAAGACATCACCAGAAACTCGTAATGTTAATACCGAGTTCTTAATGTTGTTCTAGGTATATCCTCCTTCCTTACTTTCAATTAGTGATACCCACTTCTCAAATCAATTTACAAGAAATATTTAGCACCCTTCAACTGATAAAATAAGTCATCTATTCTAGGTAACGGATACCTATTCTTAATAGTGACTTTGTTTAACTCCATATAATCAATGCAAAGACGCATTGATCCGTCCTTCTTCTTCACGAATAAAACGGGCGCTCCCCACGGCGATATGCTTGGTTGAATATATTTCTTGTCCAGCAGCTCTTGTAACTGTACCATCAGTTCCTTCATTTCTACCGGAGCCATTCTGTACGAGGCCTTCGATATTGGTGTTGTTCCCGGCGCCAAGTCGATTACAAACTCAATTTCTCTGTCAGGCGAAATTCCTAGCAAATCCTCTAGAAACACGTCTTCAAATTCCCTCACCACTGGTATCTCATCTAGTTTCACATTCTTCTTCTGAGTATCGACTATGTAAGCTAAATAGCCCACACAGCCTTGACTCAACAATTTCTTAGCATGCATAGTCTTCAGACATTTCATTTGTCTAGGCGACTTGCTACCATAAAATACTACATTTGACGGAGTCATAAGTTTTACACACTTCTTGTGACAATCGATTACTGCTTCATATTTGAACAACCAATCCATCCCCAAAATTACATCAAATTCCCCGAGTCTAATCGAAATCAAATCTACCAACAAGATATTTTCCTTAATGTTCACCCTACAGTTATTGTATACGAATCTAACAGGGATTACTTCCTTATTCGCAATTTCTATGTTCAAAGAAAAATTCAGTTCTTCTCTAAACAATTCTAACTTCTTAAAAAATTCATCAGATATAAACGAACAAGTAACACCAGAATCGAATAATACATAAGCATTTATAACAATAATTGGGATAATACCTGACACTACATCTTTTGATTGCACAACATCCTGCACAGTCATGTTGAAGGTTCTGGCTGTGGGTTTGTTTGATGCTACAGGTCCTGTAATGGCCCATATACCTCCATTGCTTCTGGTTATCACTCCATCCTTCTTCTTAGGACATTCACGAGAAAATTGATCCTTGGATCCGCACTTGAAGCACGCATTCGTCTTTGGTTGAGTGCAACTTGGGTTGATGTGACCCTCCTGGCCACAATTGAAGCATACCCGCTTCCCCATCAAGCACGCACCCTTGTGAAATTTCTCGCATGTTTCATACTCTTCAAACTTTTTGTTTTGCTGGTTACCCTGCTGGTGTCCAGCACCCATGCTCTCATTCCACTTCCTCTTCAAGTTGTTGTTGCTGTTGTTGTTATTGTTGTTTCCACTGCTACCACCTCCATTCTAAATCTCATTCTCATTCTTCTTCTTCTTTTGTTCCTGGTTGAACTTTGTCATTACCTCGCCTCCACCTTCAGCGAGTACTGCTTTCTCCATCACCACTGCAAATGTCTTCAACTGGAACAGGGAAACCCTACTGTACAGCCAAAGCTTCAGTCCCTGTTCAAATCTCTTCGTCTTACACTCGTCTGTGTTGACCTGATATGGTTCAAACCTTGCCAATTCGTTGAATTTTGTGGCATACTCAGATACCATCATCGTTCCTTGCTTTAGTTCCAGAAACTGCAATTCTAACTGACTCTTCAAACTCTCTGAGAAATAGGTTTCGAAGAACAACACCTTAAACCTATCCCAGGTCATCACTCCTGGCCCTTCACGAGTTTTATTGGCCTGCCACCAATAACTAGCTTCTGCTTTCAATATAAATGTTGCGAAAGCATTCTTCTGATCATCCCCTACCCTAGCGACATCGAATACTTTTTCTATCTCCGTAATCCAGGTTTGTGCTTCGACTGGATTCATAGACCCACGAAATTCAGGTGGTCCAACCGCCTTGAAATCCTTAAACGTTGTACCATGGTTTTGTGGTTGATTCTGCAACGCTCCTATCAGTAGTGTCATTAGTTGTTGAATGGGGTTACTGTCAACATTGTCGTTATTGGTAGTTCTCTCATTGTTTCTCTGTCAGGGTGGTTCACGTCTGGGAGGCATTTTTATTAAAACAAAACATCTATTAGACTAACTCAGCTTCTTTAATTATTTTCTAATTAACTTGCCTCCATAAAAGAAATAACCACATAACACATAACACTTTGAATAAAGTAACAACTTTTATTTTTTCATAACCTTTTTGAAAACATAAAACAATAGCATCTCTGCTATCTACATTACTTTCCTGAACTAAAAAAGTTTCAGGGAAACATCAAAGTCATATCCCATAGGTTGCATAACACTTGGGATTTACAATTTATTTAACCTTTCACTCATCGTACAACAGCTACGATGTTCTATTAAGATACTTCTTAGCCTTATCACGTTCTTCCTCCGTGACTCAAATCATTTTACTACGATCTAACACGAATGATGGTGGCGTTTCGAACTGAATCAGATATCCCATGACTCGATCTTGAGCTCGATTAATTGCGGTGTTAAATACTTTATCCATCTCTTCCATCTTCATCCTCTTTGCTTGCGTGTCTCTTACTGCTAATCTGGTTCGTTGAAAAGCTTCTTCATAAGCATCTTCAGCTCTTGACCTCTTAGCAGCTTCTTCTCTCATCTTGTTCTTCAGTTCACCGACCACTTCGATCAGTTGTTCTTTCTCTCCTTCAGTCTGTACTAGTTTTTCCTCAACATTTGTCAATCGTTCTTCATGATCCTGGATCTCGCCGTCTTTGTGACATCCCAGATTTTTAGAAATTATAAATGAGAATTTTATAAATAAAAGTATTATTTATTAGATTTGTTGGGTGTGGGTATGTGTATGTCATATATTGTAGAATATGTGAATTGATGTGAAGAGAATGTTATATATTAATTTTAATATATATAAATATTTAATTGAATTATTTATTGAGTTAAATAAATAAATTTTTTTTTGATTATAGAGTAAAGTAATTAAGTGTAGCAGATTAATTAAATGAATATTTAGTATTTAATTTAATTAATATAATAATTTTATGTTATAGTTCTAATTTAATTGAGATATTTAAATTAGATGAGTTATGTGATGATTGTTTGTAACACCCCCTTCCCGAAAAGGAAAGGGAGGTCACGTGCAAAGCACAACAAACCTCAAAATAAATAAACAGAGCACTAACAACCTCAAAATATTAATAGTGGTGATCCATCAATAAAGTAATAAGTACAATTCTCTAAACTGAGTCAAAATAATCAAAACTTAAAATGTGAATCAACCTAACTGGTCAAAGGCAAAACTCTCATCACACTAGTCCTGAATCACCCCTGCAAACCTGCCGGAAGAAAAACACAGCATGAGCCAATTGCCCAGTACGGATACAGATATACAAAAGATATACAACTGATATACGAAAACAGTTGAGACAAATTACTGAACAAGTCTCAAGTGCAAGTACGAACGAAAATATAATATCCGAGGATCTGAATGGAATATATATGAATCAACATAATTGACGAAACCAATAAAAGAATAAAGAAATAGCGAACTGAAGTAACTAACTCAATGACTTGAACTGAACAAAAACCAACAAAACTAATCCAATAAAATAATAGGCTGAAACAAACGGCTGGAGTTATTTCATACCGAATGAGCTCAGAAATATACCTTGCCACACAAGCAAGTCAAACTAATGCCACACAGGCAAGTCAAATGATGCCACATAGGCAACCAAAATAATGCCACACAGGCACATCAAAATAATGCCACACAGACAATCACACATTGGACTGCGAATCCAAATGTATGCAAATCGGATAGGTGTGTTTGGCACAACATCACCAATCCGCAGAACAGAAAACTAGGGTTAACCCATACGCCTCCCACAACAAAACACCAAATGGCCCATTTACTCCGGATCCCAAAATGGAGACGCCATGGACTAATCACACCGCCACGGAAAGTGTCATGTCTCTCGTGCCAAGACGACATGCCTGTGGTACCCCCACAGGTGGTTATAGCTCAGGTATACCCCATGGTATATTCTAACAAAATATCATGTCACAACACATGCGACATAATACTAACAAAAGGGTTCTATATGTACATGTTGAACCAAATCAAATTATAGTCACAAGATTTCAAAAAGAAGGTAGCAACATGTACCGCTCTACAATTATCAAAAATAAATACTAAACATGATATCCTAATTCAAAGAGTACAAATACGAGTACAATGCGTCAACTCCAAAATGAAACAAATATATGAATTTCACAAGAAACAATTATGTGAAATAATAACAGAATTTGAAACGAGGAACAAAACGAATAAATCAAATTTAATAAAAGTATCGCTGAAAAAGTACGGAATCCGTACCTGATACTTCCAAACCATTTATAGCACACTCCACAAAATTTTATCCTCAAATGCCAACGATATCAAATACGAAACGTTATTCATCACCTAAACATATTCACCTTAAATTAAAAATAATCCAATTCAATAATTCCAAAATAATTCATAATCTATTTAATATGCCTTTAATCGTCGCCTTTTCGTTCAAACTAACTAAACAAAATAATAATAAATATAAGTACACTTATAAAAATATTCTTTCATCTTTAACCCATTGATAAATTCATTTTATTATTATTATTATTATTACACTCCATATATTTTCTTTTTAATACCATTGTACTAACTACATACTTATATCTATTCTACCTCTGTTTCACAAGAAATACTCATTAACTGATATCCTGAAGTAAATTCGAATTAATTACAAACTTAATCATAATTCCCAACTCCGTTCTAATATATATAAAAAAAATTCTAACATGATACCACAATATAATATATAGAACAATACTTTGAAATTTAACTACATGTTCCAAACAAGCTAATCTAATTTATACTTTATTTATTTGCTAGTTTTAATTGAGATTCCCTCCAGGCATGACTTATAACAATAAACAATCAAATTAATTAAGCTTGCAAGATCCGATCATAAAATAACTAAAAAAAATACCCAATAATAAAAATAATGGTATTACCTTGGTTGGGAGAATTTTTCTCTTTCTATTTTCTATACTCCTAGCCCCCTTTCTCTTCACTTCATAATAGATGGAATCCAATACAATTAGGTTTGAGTCATATATATAATTAATCATCCTTGTCCTAGTAGGATTTATAACATTGAACTTAATTAGTTTTAAAGCCCAAATTTACAAGATTAATATTTTCTGTCACTTATTGTTATAGCCCACAAACATTATTTTCAAATTCACCCAAATAAAAGACAAGCCCAATTATTCTATTTAAAACATAGATTTAAATGCTATTTACTTTATTTATTTATTATTATTATTATTATTATTATTATTATTATTATTATTATTATTATTATTATTATTATTATTATTATTATTATTATTATTATTATTACCGGGTATTACATCACCTACCCCTTAAAAAGGATTACGTCCCCGGAATCAAAAGAATGAACATACCTAATTATCAAAAGATGCGGATACTCCGCTTCAATAGTCTTCTCTATCTCCCAAGTAGCTTCTCGCTTCGAATGATTTTACCACAAGACTTTAACAAGAGGAATTATCTTTCTCCATTTTAATTTAATCAGTTATTTACTTGCCAACTAAAAGAATTTAATTTTCTGAATAAAACAAGAAAGAAAAGAGGGAAACAAAATCATTTACCTTTTCCAATTGAAACACAATTGTATAAAAAAAAAATCAATTAATATTTAATTTAAAAAAATGAGTTATTACATTTTTCACCCCTTAAAAATAATTTCGTCCTCGGAATTCAAATAAGCTACAAACAAAATTTAGTTACGACGTAGCGTTTCCATTTGTAACGATCAACGCGAATAAGTCATCGGTCCACGTAATTATTAGTGTACTTGTAAACGATTCGTCAGCTACCGTGTCAGCCTTGGTAAGGTTGTTCGTGTTGCATCAAATTAGATCCCATGATCCACCGTTGGTGCGGCTGTCGCTAATATCTTTGAATTTCATTCTTGCAAACGTACGTACTGTTCGGAATATAATTCGAAATCACAAAAATTTCTCTTCATCTAAATACGATTCGAATACTCGAAATATTTAAAATTATCTTTAATTCGTAAAACGTTTATGCTCCACACATGATAAGGATCTAACAAATTATTTTTGTTTTATTTTACATAAATTCATACAAAACTCTAGAGACATCAGATAAATAAAACAACTATGCAAACTATATTACCAACTCTCTCCAAGTTCTCTAGAGCTTCAAAATACTCCATCCTTAATTTGAACTAGTCCTCAAATATTATTACACCAAAGAATATACTATTAATATCTCTTTATCACCAACTCTTTCAAGTCCTTAAGAGTTTCAAAATATCATAACCTCAAATCAAATTAGTTCTCACATATTATTACACAAAAATATATACTACTACTAAGATCTCTCCATCACCATACCAAACTCCAAATCATATATTCTACTATCTGAATAAGCAAACTATAACTTCTAAAATCTCTTAAAATATATTGAATTCATCACTTATTACATCTAATCATTCAATAAATGAATCATTCTCGTAGTGCAAATCTTAACTCAACGAATTTCAAAATCTCATCTTACTATCACAAAGAAACTTGATAGGACATGACTCCAATATCTTTCTAAAAAAAAAGCCACAAAATTGATCATTAACTTCAAATGATTAAACTAATTACCTCGAATATCAACCACTCAAATTACAAGAAACCATCTATACTTAATAATTTTCACTTGATCATAGTAATCCATCAATACACATACCTCAAATTATCCACAAGCTTAACATAAACAAAATCATCATCAAAATCAAATCCTCAATTCTAAGATCATAATAATTTGTCACCAAAAACAACTCTAACAAATAATTTCCCAAAATCAAAAACTCGCTTATACAAATACTCACATCATAATCATATAATCCTTTCTTAACTGTACAAAATATCCAATCACAAACACAATCACATATTTATTCTCCTTAATGATATACAATCACAATTCTTAACTAATATTATTGCTCCAGCGCATAACAATAATAATCTTAACAATGTTTCTCACATTTCTCAAATCAACTACAAATCAAAAGAAATCGACAGTTAGTCAAAATAGAGACCAACCAAACAAAGAATAAAATCGAATCAAACTCTTACGTCTACCCAATGGTCTACCCACAACTCACAGGTCAAACCTAAATAGGTTTTCTACAAGAAAGAACCTAAGCTCTGATACCATCTCTGTAACACCCCCTTCCCGAAAAGGAAAGGGAGGTCACGTGCAAAGAACAACAAACCTCAAAATAAATAAACACAGCACTAACAACCTCAAAATATTAATAGTGGTGATCCATCAATAAAGTAATAAGTACAATTCTCTAAACTGAGTCAAAATAATCAAAACTTAAAATGTGAATCAACCTAACTGGTCAAAGGCAAAACTCTCATCACACTAGTCTTGAATCACCCCTGCAAACCTGCCGGAAGAAAAACACAGCATGAGCCAATTGCCCAGTACGGATACAGATATACAAAAGATATACAACTGATATACGAAAACAGTTGAGACAAATTACTGAACAAGTCTCAAGTGCAAGTACGAACGAAAATATAATATCCGAGGATCTGAATGGAATATATATGAATCAACATAATTGACGAAACCAATAAAAGAATAAAGAAATAGCGAACTGAAGTAACTAACTCAATGACTTGAACTGAACAAAAACCAACAAAACTAATCCAATAAAATAATAGGCTGAAACAAACGGCTGGAGTTATTTCATACTGAATGAGCTCAGAAATATACCTTGCCACACAAGCAAGTCAAACTAATGCCACACAAGCAAGTCAAATGATGCCACATAGGCAACCAAAATAATGCCACACAGGCACATCAAAATAATGCCACACAGGCAATCACACATTGGACCGCGAATCCAAATGTATGCAAATCGGATAGGTGTGTTTGGCACAACATCACCAATCCGCAGAACAGAAAACTAGGGTTAACCCATACGCCTCCCACAACAAAACACCAAATGGCCCATTTACTCCGGAGCCCAAAATGGAGACGCCATGGACTAATCACACCGCCACGGAAAGTGTCATGTCTCTCGTGCCAAGACGACATGCCTGTGGTACCCCCACAGGTGGTTATAGCTCAGGTATACCCCATGGTATATTCTAACAAAATATCATGTCACAACACATGCGACATAATACTAACAAAAGGGTTCTATATGTACATGTTGAACCAAATCAAATTATAGTCACAAGATTTCAAAAAGAAGGTAGCAACATGTACCGCTCTACAATTATCAAAAATAAATACTAAACATGATATCCTAATTCAAAGAGTACAAATACGAGTACAATGCGTCAACTCCAAAATGAAACAAATATATGAATTTCACAAGAAACAATTATGTGAAATAATAACAGAATTTGAAACGAGGAACAAAACGAATAAATCAAATTTAATAAAAGTATCGCTGAAAAAGTACGGAATCCGTACCTGATACTTCCAAACCATTTATAGCACACTCCACAAAATTTTATCCTCAAATGCCAACGATATCAAATACGAAACGTTATTCATCACCTAAACATATTCACCTTAAATTAAAAATAATCCAATTCAATAATTCCAAAATAATTCATAATCTATTTAATATGCCTTTAATCGTCGCCTTTTCGTTCAAACTAACTAAACAAAATAATAATAAATATAAGTACACTTATAAAAATATTCTTTCATCTTTAACCCATTGATAAATTCATTTTATTATTATTATTATTATTACACTCCATATATTTTCTTTTTAATACCATTGTACTAACTACATACTTATATCTATTCTACCTCTGTTTCACAAGAAATACTCATTAACTGATATCCTGAAGTAAATTCGAATTAATTACAAACTTAATCATAATTCCCAACTCCGTTCTAATATATATAAAAAAAATTCTAACATGATACCACAATATAATATATAGAACAATACTTTGAAATTTAACTACATGTTCCAAACAAGCTAATCTAATTTATACTTTATTTATTTGCTAGTTTTAATTGAGATTCCCTCCAGGCATGACTTATAACAATAAAAAATCAAATTAATTAAGCTTGCAAGATCCGATCATAAAATAACTAAAAAAAATACCCAATAATAAAAATAATGGTATTACCTTGGTTGGGAGAATTTTTATCTTTCTATTTTCTATACTCCTAGCCCCCTTTCTCTTCACTTCATAATAGATGGAATCCAATACAATTAGGTTTGAGTCATATATATAATTAATCATCCTTGTCCTAATAGGATTTATAACATTGAACTTAATTAGTTTTAAAGCCCAAATTTACAAGATTAATATTTTCTGTCACTTATTGTTATAGCCCACAAACATTATTTTCAAATTCACCCAAATAAAAGACAAGCCCAATTATTCTATTTAAAACATAGATTTAAATGCTATTTACTTTATTTATTATTATTATTATTATTATTACCGGGTATTACATTGTTATACAAAAAAATTATAATTTACAAGTAAATATAATTATGTGACAATTTGATGAGATTGATTGATGTTAAGCTATTGATTAATTAAAATAATGAGTATTTGCCAAACATGGTCTTAGGTTTTTCAAGTTCAAATTGATGTAACCTATGTATTAACTAGTAATTAGTATATCTAATAATTACTAGGAGTTACATATATTATATATTACTAGTATTGTATATTATATGTATATACTACGAGTTAGTATGTTAGTTTTAGAAAACAAACCAAAGAAAGAAGAAGAGAGTTAGAGAGAGTTGCAGGAGAAGAAGAAGAGGAAGAAAAAGAAGAAGGGAAAGCTTTGAAAAGACAAAACAAGCCCCATCATCATCATCTTCACCTCTCTCTTAAATTCATACTAATAAAGTTATAATCTAAATTCCTTATTTTAATTATATTTTTATGTTATTCATAATGTAGATAATTGTTATGTATAAGTTGTATTGAGAAATTGAGAGAGATAGAGAGAAATAGAGGAATTGAGATGAGCTAGAAGAAGAAGAAGAAGAAGAAGAAGAAGGTAACTTCTAAACTCTTATTTAATCCTTGATTTTTTGGGTAGATTTATGTTCTAGGGTAGTAGATCATGCTTAATCTGTTTGTATTGGTTTAATCTTGGATTATCAAGAATCAAACAAGAGGATTCAAGAAAGAAAATGAAGTGGAAAGAAAATTTGAAGAACAAAATTCGTAGGTTTTTAGTAAATGTTGACATATCTTGTGAAATTCATACCTCTTTGGGTATAATGAGTTAGAAAGTGAGCCTTATATCAAATCGAAGATATGGAAGTAAGCTATATTCTGAAAGTGGAATTATATGAAAATTCTTTGTAGATTTCTTGCAATGTCTATTTTAGTAAGGCTGGTCCGAAGGAAAAATAATCTGTCCAGAAAATCAAAACTGTTACGGTTTCTGAGTTTGAAATATTCATATAAATTCGTGTGTTTTGAATCTGAAGAAACTTAAAACTGGAAAGTTGTAGATATGGAAGTTTACTAGATAAACTCTCGAGATTGAGCCATTTTATGGACCGGAGCATGTCCGAAATAAATTGTTTAGTAAGGATGTCTAGAAAATGAAATTTTCTAGACTAGTTGATGAATTATAGAATCTGGTTTAGATGGATAAGGGTCTGACTTTAAGGCCTAGATGAGGTTGTAGTACACTGAGTAAGGGTTAATTCTATATAAGAAGGAACAAAAACGGACATGTAACGAACGAGTTACGTTAAAAACGAAAATAACGTTTTGTTAAAGAAATTGTGAAGATGAGTTTTATAATTCTGTTTGAATTAAAATTTTGGGTGATGATATATTTCGACGATTAAAAATATGTTTTGACATATGTAATGAGTATAGATATGTGTTATCATATTCTATGCATAATTAACCATTTAAGTTCAAGAGTTGAGATAAGTTAATGTGTGCACATAACGTGCTCGATAAAATGCCTAAGATTAATAGTGTTTGTTAAACTTTGGTATACAAAGTGTCTAACTAATGGCTAATATTGGATATCTAAGTATGAAAAGACGATAATACAAGAATAATAATGGAAAGAAATCGAAAAGGGTAATTTTTGATTTATGAAGGAAAATTAAACATGTAAACAATGTGTTGAATATGCATTTTTGAAACCAAAGTGGTATAATAAAATGGTGTGATATATGCACATTAAACTGCAAGTGTAATACTCTAGCATGTGTGGTAATGAAAATGAAAAATAAAATCGAGTTGAATATAAAATAGTTAGACGTCTATAAAGATATTATAAAGGATAATAAGATAAAGTAAGGTCTTAGAATAAATTTGACCATGAGATTGAGTATTGATTTTATTTATTATCAATCTCACATACAGTGTAGATTGTGCAAGGACGCGAAGTATTAGCATGTTGGTAAAACACCGGTAAAGGCAAGTCTTTCAGTTCCTTTTTGCTATGTGAACTTGATGATGATCTGCTTTAAAATTTTAGTGTATGATGTATTATATATGTCAAAAGTATGAAATGTGAAAGTCAATCTATGATTATGATGATTGAACTATGAATGTTGATTGAGTAAGAAACTAAATCTTTATAGTTGTTATGTGAACTATAACATGTATGCTATGTTTGTTTATGATTATTCTTGTATGTTGAGCATGTTATTATATGCTACGTGTTGCATGAAAACTGTTAAATTTTGCTGAGCTGTCGAGCTCATTCTTGAAAATAACCTTTTTTGCAGATTCAAGAATTGAAGGTAACGTTATGTGCTACTTGATTGTTATGGATCAAAAGTGATATATGAAGATTTAATATCCTATTTAAATTGTTATTCTTGTAAACCATGTCTAATGTTTCAAATAATGTATTAATGTTGAGTTGTAATATTGTTTTGCGAATGTAAACTATTGTAGTATTAAAATGATTATGAGATATTTAGATGTAAAGGTTGAAGGTTTTGGGAACGAGAATACTTTGTAATAGAAAATTTTAATTATTCCACAAATTTCAATGGTTTTATTATCGTTTAATGATATCAAATTAGAGGTTGAATACATTATTAACGACAGAAGTTGAGAATTAAATAGTCCCGATTTTGGGTGCGTTACAGTCTTTTTGTGTCATTGCAGTCTGTTGTTCAGCTAAAATCTCCTGTAACTCCTCAACTGTATCCTGAAGTTCCAGGTTACGGTCATGCACCTCATCGTATATACGGCCTACTATTGAGTTAAGTGAAATCCTTTCCTCCTCTTCCTCATCATCCTCATCCTCCTGTGATAACTCAATGGGATCCTCCTCATCAGTCTCCACATCATCATCCTCATCTTCAACTACTGTGACCAACAGGGCTGACTCCCGTGGTAGTAGTTATTCCCAAACTACCTGAATGTCGCGAGGCTCCTCCTCTATAGGCACTTGAGGTCCCTCCTCCCTAGCCTGACTGGATTCTCCGACATTAGTCATCCTGACAACAAAGTTTTAAAGTTTTAATTATTAATCATTACTGCTCGACACTCACGAGTACATAAACTATAAACACATAAACACATAAGTGTTTTATTACTTCTTCCTTAAAACTCGATAAGAGTTATCTCCAATATCTTTTCAAAGGTTATTTCCTAAGGCTTTTCCCCCCCACCTAAGGTTCATAACCTGAAGCTTTGATACAAACTTGTGACACCCCCAAATTCAGGTACTTTATTCCCATAAGATTTGGTGTTCACTTGAGCAAAACATTCATTTCTAACTACCCAATTATAATAAAATTGAATAATAAAAACCTGCCCATACATGATTAAACTTAAATAAAAATCTCCCAGGTTATCTAACCTTTAATTAAAAACATTCAAATGCGGAAAATTAAATAAACTTCATTACAATCTTAAACCAAAGTCTGAAAATAAACTATCACAACTATTACAAGTCTTCAGTATTTATTCATCTTTCCTTTTCCCTTACTGGTGCTAGATACGTCACCTGTTTCAACTTTAGCTGTACGAAATTTTACAGGCAAGAGTGAGCAAACAAGGTCCACTTGAAATAACAATAAGTAAATCTTTAAACTTTTACATCAATTGCCAATATTAGACTCAATAGAACTGAACAATATATTCTATTAACTTTTTGAAATATATTAATGAGGGTCTAATGACCACGAATCATGTCCACAGTTATAAGTAATCTTTCAACTTTAACTTTAACAGTCATAAGACTATAATGACTCCACGTACTTAGGGGGATCAACCCTTCGTACAATGTATTGTGCACAACCATTTAAATGCTAAGCGTAAACCTCTATTAAAAGAGTTGTTCATCTCAGTATTTAAAGTACAAGTCCGCACCAAAGGAAGTTTGGTTTGGATAAGCTTTCAAGATAATTTGGAATTCAACAAACATCAACTAAGGAGTAGTTGAATAAGACCAATAACACTATACTATAAAATAATCATGTTTGAATCAATCATAGTAAACTAAAGTCATACATTAGAAATAATCTAACAGCATACAATTTGAATAACTAAAGCATACCTTGCTTAAACAACACTAAGCCAAGGTTAATTAGAATTGAATAATAAGCATGCATAACATATATAATTGTGCATGCTAAACCACAAGTTAAATACAAGATTAACTTGCTCCAAATAACTTACATCATTATATTGTAATCGAATTGAAAACAGTCATTGAATTAACAAGATAATTGATTAGAAACTTGCTCAAGATTAAACTATAAGATTTGGGATACTTGTATCGTCATGAGCAACTAGATACAATGACTTATTCAATAATAGGCAATCTAGCTCTACGAAAGTGTAGAGGTAGCAACTTACAACAATTGTAATTGAATTTGAAAACAATAATGTACCAAATGAAATTAAACTCGTACAAAGAAGTTTTGAGTTAGAGAACATGCCTTTAGCACAAGCTAAACCGTACAACTTGAATCAATACCCTATACATATGTCATCATGACATAATTAGTCATTACTAACATTTTATATCTATATAAACAAAATATATACATCATGTAGGTTAAATTACCAATTCACATAATCAAACTACGTTAATACTAATTAACTCTTGATAACATGCTCATTCATAGTTTAATACTACTGAAATCATCATTTAACATTCATATTATTAACACATAAAATTTATTTTCAAAATTTGTATACTTAAACAAAACTGTCAGAACATTCTGCTAACTTGCGCTGTGGCGCTGAGTTGGCGCTGCGGGACAAAGATTGGCGCTGCGGCGTGGCACCGGCGCTGTGGTGCTAAACTTGTACTGCTGGTCCGCGCTGCGGTGCCAGAGTCCAGAACTCGGTGACCAAGCTCGGCAATAGCATGAACAAAAGCCAAATTGACCTACAAGCGCCAATCTAATAGATTAATTAACATGTAATTTACACATAGACTTCATGTAAACATATTGTGCAGACTTCTAACATGTTCCTACCCATATAATAGTATAAACATCAAATTTACAACACCCAATTTCAATGTTTTTGGAAAAAACTCCATTTTTGATGTTTTCAATAAAAATTAACACTGTGATTTTGTTTTTCAATCAAAACAGAAATTTCAAAACACCATAGTTAAGATTATATATACTTTATCAAATTCAATAATCAATTTATCAATTTAACAACTAATTAAACCTGAATTTCTATTTTAAATCAAGCCATATTCATACATATTTTCATGTAAACACTATAATATGGTTTCCTTCACAAAACACATGCATACATGAACTAGTTTCTCTATAATCATATATAAACTCATGAAATCATCTTATAATCAATAATTTATCATATAACTATAAACACCATCAATTATCTTTTATAAAATTTCACAGAGAACTTTTTGGAAGAAGAGGAAACCTAACTTTTAAAGAAAAGATTATGCTCCTACCTTTGATTAAGAAGATGATGACTACTTTTGATTATCAAACTTCTTTTCTTTCTCAAAACCTTCAAGGATTTCTCTCAAGTTCTCTATAGTTTTCTTCTTTTCTCCCTTTTCTTCTTCTGAGTTTTCTTTCTTCCTAACTCTAACATACGTAGAATAATATAACGTATATAGTAATAATAGATATATTAAGTATAGGATTTAACTGACATCAGTTATAGTATTTTGAAAATCAAAAGCCATAAGGCATGTTTGGCTAGGCTTAATAAAATAACTCTTTAATCCATATACCTTGTTTGGTAAACTTAATTAAAACAAATGGAGTAATCCTTATACCTTGTTTGATAAAACATCATTAGATTAAAGACTTAATATGCATTAAGACATGTTTGGCAAAACTAAATTAAACTCTTTTAATTTATTTTAATAACTCCTTTATACAAGTTTATTTGTCACACTTCTATTAAATTAAATAATAAATTGAATCAATTTAAATACTAATCTATTAAATTACTTTCACACATAAATCATTATCACATAATTATAATTTCCTTTATAATTTTATAACCAACTAACACTTTATTTTAATCACAATTCTAATTAAAATATTATATCCATTTAATTCTTATATGCTCTCTAGCTTACTTATTAAATTAAACTAGTATATAACCTCATAAAAATTTATTTTTATTTGCACCTTAATTATTTATTAAACAATTAATTAACTAAATCATATTAACTCAAATTGTCATTAAATACTTATATAATTATTTATTCAACAAATAATTAACTAAATCACATCAACTCAAATTGAAAAATTATTTATTCAACAATAAACATATCCATTAAATACTTATATAATTCAATAAATATTTAATATTACACTTTAAAATTCTGGAATGTTATATTCCCAAAAACTCCGGTGGTCCCAGCTCCTTGAATTGCTTAGCGGTGACCAACCGTGGGAGCTGCCTGCATTACACTACTAGAAAAATAAGATTGTGTGACGGAATTTTGTGATAATTTTTAAAAAACAATTACAAAAGATAGTAATTTGTGATGGACTTTTTAAGTAATCACAAAATAATAGTATATATGATGGCTCTTAGTGATGACTAATCTTGCCATCAATGTATTATAATTGTGATGGCTATGTCAATCACACCAATTTTTTCACACAAAATAATTTTTTTTTTGTGATGCACTAAGTCATCACTTATAGATATACCCTTTTCGTGATTGTATTTAAACTATCACTAATATTTTAATGTAAGAAATAATCAAAATAATATTTTATGACGGTCGTGACAATCATTAAAAAAAGATAGATTTTTGTGACGACTTTTATTTGCAATTACAAAAAGAAGGTATTTTGTGATGGACTTTTTAAACCATCACAAAACAATAAAATATATGATGGCTCTTAGTAATGACTAATTTTACCATCATTATAGAGTATTTGTGACTGCCATTGCAATCACCAAATTTTATGTAGAAGTAATTTTGTTTAGTAAGTCAACTCACATATGTTTCCTTTTATATTTTATTTTAAAATTATAATCATGATCTGGACTTTGGTGTAGTGGTAATACTCGTTATTTAGTTTGCAAATGGGAGAGGGTTCGAATCCTACAAGTATCATTTGATGCAATTAATATAGATACAATTAATACAGTGAAATAAATTATATGTAAATAGAGATTCACATTCTTACATTTGATTCCTAAAGTCTTATTTTTTTGTGATGACTTTGACAATCACAATAGATTACGTGTTAATGTGATTGTATTAATCATCACAAAAGCACAAAGCATTTGCGTGATTGCCAAAACCATCACGTAAAACCTTTCATGATGGGCGTTTACAAGATGGCCATTGTGATGCTTAAAGCCATCACGTAAATTTTTCGTGATGGTTTTCCTACTTTTTGTGATGGATTTTGGCCATCACAAATGACCATTTTTTTAGTAGTGTTATGAACAGGAGCCGTCTTCGCCTGATGTTGCATGAATTCTAAAAAGCTCTTAAACGTACCGTCGTTCGTCAATTGATCAGTGTTGTTGTTTACAGGAGGATTATCGCCATCATGTTGCACATTGTTCTGATTATTGATCTGTGGAGACTCAACAGTCTTCTGTGCTCCATTGCTTATCTCAACATTTTCAGATGCCATTTTAAAATACTGCCAAAAAATAAGGGTTAATTAACATATCACATATTATCTCTATACTCTGACCGACCAATTAAACACCAAATAAACTTAGGTAGGTCATACTAGCGAAGGAATTCCTCGTCACTCCCCTCCTAGTTCTATTCTCACATCCTAGCCAGGAATCATATCCCTAAGCTTTGATACCAACTGTGACACCCCCAAAATTAGGTATTGTGACAACCCAATATTTTCTATATAAATAAATCTTGAATTTTTCGTATAATTTTTTTTTTATTTTAAGAATGAGGATTTGTACAAGATTATGTGTATATGTATTTATGTGGTAAATAAAAATATATTTATTCCATGAATATTTACAAGTAAATTTATTGTAGAATTATTGATTATTATAAAGTGTATTTTTATAACAATTAATTTTAAGATAGAAATGTTTTTTATTAATGATTTTCCATAAATATATAATCATATATTATTTAAATAATATATGAAGTGATTTTTTTTAGAATAAATATAATAATTATTTTATTATATGAATTTTTGTACAGATTATTAATTTAATTATTTTACCTTAATTATTAAGGTTAAATAGAAAGGATAAATCAGATATGGAATCCAAACCCTAATTTTGGATTTTTGTCAAGGTATTAGAATAATAATATAATATTAATTATATTTTGATTTTTCAGTGCTATGAATATGTACGGTATGTCCGTATTGATAATGGTTGGTTAATTACGGTGTATTTTGACCAAACCCAAGAATAATGTTAAACCCTAATTCGAGATCCAAATTAGAGTGCAAGATTGTTTTAAGTGTGTTAGATAATTCATGGCATGTTTTAAATGTATTAATTAGGTAAACCCTAATTAACATTTTGAAATTAGTAACCCTAATTACTTCTAGAAACCCTAATTGCTATAATTAGTAACCCTAATTTGAAATTAGAGTTTGAGATTGTTGGTAGGTATTGATAATGTGATTAATTAGCAAGTATTATGATTACAATTATTAAATTTTGAAACCCTAAATTGTTAAACCCTAATTACTAAACTAGAACTCTAAGTTAGTAATTGAAAACCCTAATAGTAATTTGGTAACCCTAATTACCAAAAGAATAAATCCTAATTGCTAAATTAGCAAAGTCAACAATAATTATATGATCTAAACCCTAATGTCCATTTGTTAGATAATTACAAACTTACTTTAATTAACAAAGTTATTATTTTCAAAATTTAAGAAACTAAAATTTAATTAATTTTATTTAATTTTATTTTTGTGCAAACCCTAATTGCTAAATCCTAGATTAATTTTGTGCTAAATTTTAGGGTTAAACCCTAAGGGTTTGCCAAGTTCCATTTTTGCCATTAAATTAGAAAACAAATGACCATTATGTCCTTTTTAGCATTAAAGAAGCTAGTTAGTAGGTTTTGACAAATTGGTGAAGTTGGTCACCAAACCCTAACAACTCCACATGCCTATTTTTGCCAGCAAACCACTCTAATCCAGCTAATACATGCATCATGCTTGTCTATTTAAGGAATGAAGGAGAGAGAAATTACTTTTGTCCACTTATTTTGCGAAAAAAACCCTAATCAACTCTCTCAATCACCACAACTCCGAAAAATTAAGCTATTTCAGTCCCTAAAAACAGCCCCACGAAATCCAACCACAAATCAGAAGCCTAGAATCATCAATTGATCATAAAAGGTATAAAACCCTAATTCAAGTTCTGTCCAAAAATCTAATGTTAGATGTTAGTTTTTTTGTGTTATACATGTTAGATATAGTGTAAATAGATGATCTGGGTTGCTAGATGTTAGATCCATAACATCTAGAGGCTCGAATTTGATGTTTTCAAAAATCTGGAAATTATTTTTTTTGTTCTCTGACATCGAATGTCAGAGGCTGTAGATCGTTGTGTGTTTAGTATTTTTGTTGTTTTAAAGTGTTAATATATAGCCGGATAGGTTGTCTTTAAGCTGGAAGTGGTAGAATAGCTATTTGATATCTGGACTTAAAGTTATTTAAGGTCAAACATCATTGACCGACGTTGACTGCAAAGAAATCTGGGTAACCCAGAAAATTATTCCAGCGTCTGACAAGATTTCAAGCTCCTATATCTGACAGTACTTTGATGATATATTATTGATCTTGAATCTAAGTTGTAGTATGTATGGTATACTTCATTGTTGTGCCTTATTATCATCTAAAGAGTTATCAGGTGAAGCGTAGTCGACGGTCAAACCAAGCCAGACGAGCATGAAAGTCGTTTTCTCGGTAATCCAGAAAACGCTTGACCGTGTCGTCTGACATGGGTTGACCATCATAGATTTGCTAATTCAGTGGTTGTTAGGTTGTTTTTATGTAATAGATATTTACCCTTGCATGTTGTCTATACACTGCAGCTTATAGATCACAAAACAATTACAAGGATTGCGTGTAGTAAAGGTTCAAAGTATGACCTATGATCTGTTCTTCATTTCTGGGTTACCCAGAAAATGAAGAACAGTCTTGACAATATTTTTTGAGGCTTAGATCTCTCTTGTATTATGCGTTTTGATCATGTTTGTTGTTGGATCGTGTAGTCTTGTATTTGTACTACATGATCTGACGAACAACAGGCCCAGAAACACAACACACACGGAATTATTGATGGTCAAACTAGCCTACTCGGTGACTGCCTATAAATGTTCAAGAACATGAAGAACACCTATAACGACGGTTCTGTCGCTATAGGTGGTCTTTAGCGACAGATAGCATTATTATTTTCCAAAAATTATAAAAAATAGAAAAAAATAGTTTTTAATTATTAAATATACAAAATAAATTATTAAAAATTATTTTAAATTCTGAAAATTAGTTTTTAATTATTTTAAATATATTTCATAAATATTTAATATTTTTGGAATATTAAGTATTTAATTTATTTAATTATAATATTAAATAAATTATTTAAAAATGATTTTAATTCATGAAAAATCATTTAAAATTATATTATGATATAAGAAAATAATTTAAGTTATTTTTGATAACTTTTAATATTATGTGATAATTTTTATTAATAAATTAATATTATTGATAATTAAGTTATTTATTAAATGAATTAAATAAATGAATTAAAAATGATTTTATTATATTAAAAATCATTTTAAATAATAATAAGGTATTTAAAATATTTTAAGTTATAAAATATAACTTTTAATATTTAAAGGTAAATTTCATTAATTAATAATTATTAATGATATTAAGTTATTTAATAATTATATTAAATAATTTAGTTTAAAAATAATTTTAATATTATAATAATCATTTTAAATGAAAATAAAGTGCTTAAAGAAATTTTAAGTTATAAAATATAACTTTTAATATTTAAAGGATAATTTCATTAATAATTTAATATTAATGATTATTTAATGATATTAAATTTATTTAAATAATTATATTAAATAAATAGTTTAAAAATTATTTTGTTTATTTAAAAATCATTTAAAAAGGATGTTAATGATTTTAAAAATATTTTAAGTTATAATTAATGACTTTTAATATTTGGATAAATAGTTTATTAATATTTAAATATTAATGGTAATTATTTAATAATGATTTTAAATGTTTTAAAAATCATTTAAGGGTATTATAAATACTTTAAAAATATTTTGAGTTATTATACATAACTTTAATATTTTGGCAATGGATTCATTAATAGTTTAATATTAATTAAATATTAATGATAATAGAATTGTTTAATATTTAAATCATTTCATAATGATTCTGATATTTCAAAAATTATGATAAATGATAATAATTATTTAATAATTATTATAAGACCATGAAAAATAGTGCGACTGATGTTTAAATTATCCAAATAGAAAATGAACTACGGTTTAGAGTCTTAGACTCGATATTTACCCGATAAAGCTGTCGGTAGACCGACATGTTTCAGAAATTGATCTGGACTTAAATAATTTAATTGAATATGTGTTTATTTGTGATTCAATGGTTATTAAGGTTGTATGACAATGTGATTAGGAGGGTGTTGATGTTTGATTATGACTCAACGATTGTTGAACATGTGTGATATTGTGAATAGGGAATGTGTTGACTGCAATAGGCAGTGTTATATGTACGTTATGTTGTACTAATAAGTAAAATGATCTGATTAATGATAGGTCGAGATAGAAAAGATAAATTTAAGTTGCGTAAGTGTAAGCAGCGCATCAGGCAAGTATCCCAACTTTGCATTTTCTTTATGCAATAGACAGAAGTGAGAAGTTCAGAATTATTATTATGTACAGATTGTTAAACCTATATTATATACCCCTTTGATTATCAACATGTTAGTATATGATAATTCGAATATATATATTCTGTTCGTTAATTTATAGAAATGATTATATAAGTGTCCCCACTTGGATAATCATTGTATTCAATCGCATGTTGATACACCTTTGATATACATATATGTTGAATTATATATTATTGTTGAATAAGATAAGACCTTTGTTATGAAAACCCGACAGGTATGAACATCCCGATAATGGGAAAATTTTTATGCGCCCAAGGCGGACAGAGTGAACGATAACTTCGTTCTTATACATGTAGTATTGATCAATACAGGGTACAATAGGGTTGATCACCCTCCGTGCCCGTAAGTTATGACGGTTTATAGATGAATTTCTGTTCAAACCTTTTCGAAAATGAAAAACAATGTTCATAGTATGTCACAGAAACCTCATGTATAGTCAATACACAGTTTCAAACATTTGAAAGAGGGTTGTTATGTTAATATTATTAGTACAGATTACTTCACAACTACTGACTAGTTGTAGAAGAATATTATAAAGAAAACATTTAAATTCTTTCAGCCTATATATATATAATACTTGTTGGGCAATCAAATGCTCATCCTTGCTTAATTTAAATGTTTTCAGCTAAGTGTGAAGGACCAGAAGGATCTGTTAAGAACAAGGAAAAAGGGAAAGTTGCTGAATGACTTTTTATGCTACTGTTTGTAATAGTTTTAGATTATGAAGACTATGATATATATATATATTTATATATTACGACATGTAATGAATGATTAAAGGTTACGTACTTGGGAGAAAGACTCTGATGTATATGTAAATTTAAGTTTAAGTTTTATATTATTGTTATTATTATTAGTAGTATTCCGCTCATAGAAATGGTATCGTGAAGTACCGAGTTCGGGTTTCAAGTATCCGGGTTCGGGGACATTACAGGTATACATCACCCATCTTGAGTCGCCATATATGTACAGAATTCATATATAATTTAATAATACAACTGTCGTGTACAATACGACAAAACATAAACTGATGGTTTGAATACAAATATTGTCTACCAGAGAGTATACAAACTCAAAAGGAGTCCTCATTACAATTATTATCACATTATTTCACAGAATAGTGAGGACTACTAATGCAAACATCTAGGACCATCACTCCATTCCCCGACTAGTCCCAGCGACGTTCTCATTTCCTGAAGAGAACAATGAAAGAAAGGGTGAGTTCAACTAGCCCAGTAAGAAATACTATGACTAAGATAATGCAGAATAAATTATCATTTGCCATAAACAGTGTTAAACTGATACAATATAACAAACATCAAGTTTAACTGCAGCAGAACAAGTAATCCATTAAAAGAGTCAAGTAGAGAATAAAATCTACTATCTTTTATGATTTAAATGGGTTTTCATCACTTTTATCGTTGTGACTCAACTTAATAAATAATCCACATCATCGAATCACCCCTGCACTACGGCCAAGGATATTCTTTAGTATCACGACCACAATTATCCATGCACTACAGGCCAAGAATATTTATGTATTCATTAATGGTCATGATCATGCCAACAACTGTCCATCAATGCACTACGGACTAATGAGGACTTTTACCACATCATTTGTAACATTACGGTCATGATTACACCGAATAATCCCTGGTCATAAACATACCAAGTCCATCTATGCACTACAGGCTACAGATGACTTTCAAAAAAATATAAATATGAGGATGATGACAATGATATAAGGATTCAATAAAATAAGTTCAAGAATTAATTTGTCCAAGAACCAATAACGTCCAAATTGTCAACATGATACTGCTTTGTAGAGTAAAATTCAAGAATGCTCAGAAGAATATTTCCATGAAAAGATACTGGATGAAGCGCAAATATCAAGGATATTCGACTAATTTCATGGAGTATAAAAGTCAAAGTTTTAACCAAATAAGTATAATAAAGAATGGAATAACAAAAGAAATTACCATGTATACGGTACTTCGCATAGATATGTTATTCCAATAGAATACTAAATACCAGAACCAGGTCAGGTAAAATTCGCACCAACAGGATGTTCCAACAGAATAATAGAGAATGGAATAACAACAGAAATTACCATGCATGCGGTACTTTGCATAGACAGGTTATTCCAACAGAATACTAATAAGGACGGAATCAGGTCTGATGTAAAACACAAAGACATGATATTCCAATAGAATAATAATAAAGACGGAACCAGGTCCGGCGTAAAACACACAGACATGATATTCCAACAAAATAATAAAGACGGAATCAGGTCCGGTATAAAACGCACAGACATGATATTCCAATCGAATAGTAAAGACGGAATAATAGAAGAATGTCACCAAGTATAAGGTAGCCCGCTTATACAGGTTATTCTAACAGAATAATAAAGAATGGAATAACATAAGTTCTCTTCATCAATACAAAAGAATAACACCCTTTATGATTACAACAAATAATATTTCCTACCTTAAGAAGAAGAGTACTGGATATATAAGTAGTGAAGTAGCAGAATACTTTCTTCTTTCTCTCTATAGTTTATCTCTCTAGAGTTTCAGTGAATTCGTAAGAAAATAATGAAGGAATAAGCTTCTATTTATATGAAAATGGACTGTATAGTAACTAACTCATGAACGATCTAGATTGATTTACTTTAATCTGACGGTCCATATTTAAAGCAAAATCTTTTAAATAAAATATAATATATTCTATTTATAATCTAATAAAACGAATAACTTTATAAAAGATTTTACTATACAAACACTATGCAAGCATTATGCAAACACTATGCATAATAAAATATAATATATTCTAATTATTGTCTAATAAAACAGATAACTTTATAAAAGTATTCTGTTTTATATAAAAAAATGTACTATGCAAAACACTATACAGACACTATGCAACACAATACATAATAGAATATAATATATATTCTAATTATAGAATAACTTTATAAAAGTATTCTGTTTTATATAAAAAGATTTTATGTATTATTATATTAATAATACCAACAAAACTGAGTGACATATCACGTAAGCATCAATAATTAATACAGTGTGCTATTATGCAACCACGCGTATTACTGTACTTTTAACACCGGGTGTTTCAACAGTTAACGGTAAAACTTCCACAGTTATTTTTCGTAAAGTATTTTTGTCTTTTTCTCAATTCGAAAATAATTTCGTTGTGGGTTCCACCAAGATTGTGCCGTTGTACGAATATTTCCTATTAAAATGAATATTCCCCGACCAATCGAATATTATATAACAACTTGCGTACTTTGCAAAATTTATAAATATTACCCATAACTATAACATTATATCAAATCCACACCATAATATTCAAAAAAATTATTTCGAGAAAATTAAATATTTATTCATAAAATCTGGGGTCTCACATCAGGAGGGGTCATAGAATGCTGTAATAACTGATCTACAGTCACCCTATCTGTAGGTGACATACTATCATACCACGACCTCAAACGAGAAACTATCAAAACTGGTAGGGTGTGATCTATGCGGCTGACTGTCGAAGAAGACATTTGTGTAGGCCGTATCATAAAACCATCCAGGGGTCAATCCTGAATATCTTTGGACATACATACATATGCATAACATGATACATGCATTACAGATAATAAATGGCAATATGATGTAGGGAATGGAAAACAGTATATACATTCTAAGTACATCATCTACATACATCATCTCTGTACAACTAAAAATATAAGGAAATGGGGCACATACGCCCTACTACTAACAGAGGCCTATCAAAAGATAAAACGAGAATGGGGCATAACCACCTAATATCTAACAGAGGCATATCAAAAAAGATAACGAGAATACACATCAGAAGAAGGCAATGGTGTCAATATCTACATCATCAATCCTATTCACCTGATGTAACTCCTCCTGAGTCATTGGATCTCTATACAAGGGAGGATCTGCACCGGCAAAGCCATATGGGTCACTTAAGGAGCCAGCGCCTGAGCTGGAAGGATCAAAAGTATCTGCCTCTAAAAGATCTCTACCCATGTGCCGGATGAAGAAATGTGCCCGGTCCAATTACCGGGTCAAACGATCAATTTATGTCAAATGAGTAGAATTTCGAACACAGGTCAGCCAATCCGTCATCTTCACGGATCCAGGAACCATATTCCCCATAAACTGAGTGGCGCGGGTCTGGGCTCCAATGGTACGAGGGGACCACCATCGATGGAATGTATCCTGAGTATGTGAACCCTCTGACAAAGTATATCCATCTATAACATAAACAATTGAGGGTAATTCTTCTTCATCTTTTCTTCCAATTCCCATGTTGCTTCTTCAACATCATGGTTATTCTATAACACATTCACGGAAGGTATAACTTTCTTCCGTAGACCTTGCTCTTTTCTATCGATGATTTGAATCAGCATCTCCTCATATGTTAAGTCCTTCTTAATATGAATCACCTCATACTCTATTATGTGTTTGTAATTAGGCTTATAGGGACGTAATACAGATACGTAAAATATGTTATGTATTTATTCTAGGTCTGGAGGTAACGTTACCATGTAAACTACCCCTCCCATTTTTTCTAATATCTCAAAAGGTCCTATAAACCTGGGACTTAACTTTCCCTTCTTTCTAAAGCGTATCTTTTCTTTATAGGGAGATACCTTTAGAAATACATACGAGCCTATCTCGAACTCCCTATTTACTCGATGCAAATCTGTAAACTTCCTTTGTCTGTCTTAAGCTGCCACCAATCGCATTCGTATTAGCTTCACTATATCCGCTATTTGCTAAACGAATTCTGGTCCTAGCATACGACGTTCTCCAACTTCATCCCAATACAATGGTGTTCTGCATTTTCTTCCATACAAGGCTTCATAAGGCAACATACCTATGCTTGCATAATAACTGTTGTTATACGTAAACTCTACTAATTATAGATGATCATCCCAACTACCCTTGCAATCAATGACGCAAGATCTTAACATATCTTCTAACGTCTGAATCGTCCTCTCGCTCTGTCCATCAGTTTGTGGATGATAGGTCGTACTCAGCTTCAACTGCGTTCCCAACTGTTCTTGTAGACTCCTCCAAAAGTTCAACGTGAATCGTGGGTCACGATCTGACACAATTGAAACTGGTATTCTATGTCTGGAAATAATTTCCTTAACATAAAGTTTATATAATTGATCTAAGTTATACTTAACCTGAATTGGAGAAAAGTGAGCCGAATTCGTCAACTAGTCCACTATTACCCAAATCGCATCATACCCCGGAATCTCCAAAGTCCCACCACAAAGTCCATCATGATATGCTCCCACTTCCACTCCGGAATCTCCAATGACTTCAACAAGCCACTTGGTCGTTGATGTTCGGCTTTAACTTTCTGACAAGTCAAGCACGTACTAACATACTCTACTATTTCTCTCTTCATGTTCGGCCACCAAAAACTCTATCGAAGGTCTTGATACATCTTAGTGCTACCAGGATTAATCGAGTACCTTAAACTGCGAGCCTCTTATAAAACCTGCTCCTTTAATTCCATCTCATTTGGAACCCAAATTCTTCCTTCAAATCTTAATAATCCCTCAATATCAAGACTGTATTTTAAATTTTTTTCATTGGTTAACCGCTTCTTCATCTAGTCACACTCATCAGTTTTGAGTTGTACCTCCTTAACTCTCTCTACGATGGTAGATTAGATCTCCATCGCAAACAGCCTTTATCCCGATTCACTCGACAACTTCACCTTTAACTCTATTCTAGTCATCTCTGTTATTAACTCAGTTTAAGTCGTTAACATAGACAACTTTTCCCGACCCTTTCTACTTAAGGCATCGACAACTACATTGGCTTTTCCAGGGTGATACAAAATTTCACAGTGGTAATCTTTTATCAACTCCAACCATCTCTTCTGCCTCATATTCAACTCCTTCTATATAAAGATATATTTTAGACTCTTGTGGTCCGTGTATATCTCACATTTCCCCCCGTAAAGATAATGTCTCCATATCTTTAAGGCAAACACTACCGCGGCTAGTTCCAGATCATGAGTAGGGTAAACTTTCTCATAATCCTTCAACTGTCGTGATGCATACGCAATGACCTTGCCATGCTGCATGAGCATGCAACCAAGTCCTTTATGCAAAGCATCGCTATAAACTATGAAATTTCATGTGTCATCTGGTAATGACAAAATAGGCGCTTCACTTAACCTCTTCTTCAATTCTTGAAAATTGTCCTTGCATTTCTCAGTCCACGAGTATTTCACCATCTTCCTTGTCAAATTAGTCAACGGAGTAGCTATCTTTGAAAAATCTTGAATGAATCTCCGATAGTAACCCACTAACCCTAGGAAACTCCGCACCTCAGTCGGTGTTTTCAGTTTTTCCCAATTCATTATGGCTTACACCTTTGCTGGATCTACTGAAATCCCCACGTAGTCAATGACATGACCTAAAAACTATACGCTCTCCAAAAAAAATTCACACTTAGTGAACTTCACATATAACGTCTCCTTCCTTAGTGTCTCCAACACCATTCTTTGGTGTTCAACATGATCTTCTGGTGTCATGGAATAGACTAGAATATCATCGTTAAACACCACGATGAACTTATCCAAATATTATTTGAACACTCTGTTCATCATATCTATAAATGCAGCTGGTGCATTAGTAAACCCAAATGACATCACCAAAAACTCGTAATGACCATTACGAGTTTTGAATGATGTCTTTGGTATGTCTTCATTCCTAACCTTCAGCTGATGATACCTCGTCCTTAAATCTATTTTAGAAAAATACTTTACCCCTTTCAATTGATCAAAAAGATCATCGATCCTGGGCAATGGGTACTTATTCTTTATTGTTAACTTGTTTAACTCTCGATAGTCGATACAAAGTCTTAACGATCCATCTTTCTTCTTGACAAACAATACTGGTGCTCCCCACGGTGAAACACTCGATTAAATGTACTTCCAGTCCAACAATTCTTGTAACTGCACCATCAACTCCTTCATCTCCACTGGTGTCATACGATACGGTGCCCTGGAAACTGGTGCCGCTCCTGACACAATGTCTATCACGAACTCAGTCTCCCTATCCGGCGGAAGACCCGACAATTCACTTGGAAATACATCCATGAATTCACTCACTATAGGTATTTGTTCCATGGTCTCTCCCACTCTCTGGGTATCAACCACATGGCACAGATAACCTACACACCCCTTCCTCAATAGTTTCCTAGTTTGTGTCATGGTAAGACAACACGAACGTCCCATCGATTTATTACCATAAAATACTACTCTAGGTTGTCTTAACGTTCTAATATTTATGCAATTCATCTGACAATCTATAATTGCCCCATGGTTAATCAACCAATCCATTTCAAGAATTACGTCGAATTCTCCTAACTTTATCGATATCAAATCTACCGATAATCTGCAACCCCGTATGTCTACAAAACAACTCCTATATATATCTTTAATAGGAATTATCTATTCATTTGCTAGCATAATATTTAACGGTATAGGCAACTTTTTGGGAAGTAATCCTAATCGTCTAGCAAAATCACATGAGATAAATGAACAAGTAACACCCGAGTCAAATAGTACGTATATATTTAGGTCGTTGATTGGAATAATACATGTGACTACGTCCCCTGAGGCCATCGCATCTTGGACGGTCATGTTAAAGGTATGGGCCATCGGCCTACCTGGCTGCGCTGGACCCCCAATGGCTAACTTACCGCTATTGGTGCCCTTATTCCCGTCTGTCCCCTTCTTCGGGCAGTTCTTTGCCATGTGGTCAGTTGACCCACACATAAAGCATCCGTGGTTCTTCTTCGGACTTGGACAGTTAGGCCCAATGTGCCCCTCCTGTCCACAATTGTAGTTTATGACCTTTCCCTTGAGATAGACTCCTAAATGAGTCTTTCCACAGATCTTTTAGGCCTCCATCCTCCCCTTTGGATCCCCTTGCTTGACTCCGATAATCCTAGAGTTATATCCTTCCGTTTATACCCTTCACCACTCCCGCTGGCTCCTTCGATCTTCACTCCCTTATCCACTTTCCCCTTATTCTTCTTGTCTTTTTGGTACTGGCTCAACGTCTCGCTACCACCTTTGGTGATTATCGCCTTCTCTAAATGGTTCCAAAGGAAGTACATTGGAACACAGATATGCGGTTATAGAGCCAGGGTTTCAAGCCCTGCTCGAATCGTCATGCCTTCCTAACCTTGGTGTCCACTTGGTGTGGAGCAAACCTCGTCAGTTCATTAAACTTGGCGGAGTATTGGGGAACTATCATGTCCCCTTGTTTGAAATCAAGAAACCTTATCTCCATTCTCCCCTGCATATTCGTGGGAAAGTAGTTCTCGAAGAGTATCTCCTTGAATCTCACCCACGTTAAATTTTTAATCCCGACCCTAGCCTGATTGGCCTCCCACCAAAAGTTGGCCTCTCCCTTCATCATATAGGTTGCAAAGGCAACCTTCTGGGCCTCGTCAACATTTGCTATCACAAATGCCTTCTCAATTTCTTTCACCCACGTTTGGGCTTCGATAGGGTCCGTAGTTCCTTTGAACTTCGGTGGACCCATGCTTTTGAAATCCTTAAACATAGTAGCTCGTACTACACCAGGATTTACGTGGTTGTTAGCCCCAATTCTATTAAACGTTGCTGTTAAAAGATTTACAAACTCCTACATGGGATTAACCGGACCTCCCTCCAGTTGATTTACGTTCGCGCCTTGATTACGTTGTACTATTCTTGGCGGCATTTTTCTGTTACAATAAACCACACATTTCATTATTATTCATTTACTGTTAGTTAGTTATTGTTCAATTTTAAACAATAACTTAAACATTCATCTCTCAATATTTTCTGAAAAAAGACTTATATTAATTCATTGTAGTATAACACTACATCTGTTACATTACACAGTTTAAGCTGATTACATTACTTTCCCACAATTGCTTACCAAAAATTGGAATTTACAAAAGACTACCCTTTGTTATATAAAAGAGGGTTTTACGTCACTACTAGATACACAATATTTACATATCTAAGCTATTCTATCCACTAATAGATTACATATGCCTTAAGGCATTCTCAAAATCTACCTTGGCAAGACCGAAGATAATATCACGGCAGATAGTATGCCGCGTCTTTCCTATTTCTACGGGATAACTAGCTACATGGTACTGGAAATTTGTATGATAACTCCTATGAATATAGAACATTTTCCCTATATCCTGCTTTTTGGTCTTTAGCTCCCCCCCTGAGCTCAAAGACCTCATGTTTCAACTCATAGATCTTGTTCTTGGCAAAAACTCTCTCATCATACTCTTACTACCACATGGACTCCACGTCCGTCTTATCCTCTATGACAACCTGAAGCTCTGCTTTCAACTCCTTAACCTCATGACAGTAATGGGTGTTTCTATCCAACACTATCATAAAAAGTGACATCATTGACTCCCCCAGAGCCATCTTTGCTGCTATTTCTACTGGGTTGACGGATACTACCTCCACCTCTTCCTCTAGCATGCTGTCGAACACGGACATAAGATCTAAGCTCTCTGAGTCTCTAGACTCAACCACTACTACCTCGGGCTATGCTGCTATGGGATTCGGAATGATCTCTATCTGATTAATCGACCCTTCGCTGACTATCTGTACGTCTCTATTTTCTCCTGACAACTACAACAACACAAATAATTTTGATTAATACATGTCAGTAGAATAATAAAAACACATAACATATATATAATGCATTTTTATAAGATTAATTTCCATCTTTTATTTCTTTGACTTTTCCTAAGGTTATGACTTAAGGTTTTAAATTCCCCCCTTAAGTTTTATAACCAAATGCTTTGATACCAACCTGTGACGCCCCCAAATCCAGGTTTCTTCCAACCCGATAGATGGTGCTACACGGTGCTACAGTTCATACAAACATTCAACTGAAATGCCTCAAAAGAACGAATATGTCTTATATATATTCAAAATAATATTAACATTCCCCCAAGTTCTTTATAACCGTTACAATTGTTCTTGTCATAAGATAAAGTATTATCATTAAAAAACCTATACTATTACATAGGTAATCTACGCGTTCGCCTTAACCTTCCCTTTATCCTTGCCGGATCCGTCGGTCCGTTCGATCTTAGCTGTATTCATATAGTTCAAGCAAGAGTGAGCCTAACTAGCTCAGCAAGTACAATAATTTTATTAAAACTAGCATGCTTGAAACATAGGAATCATATATCTTCAATAACTGAACAATAGTTACGAAGTACTATCGATAATTCAAAATAACACTTCTTTTCATTCAAAACATTTAACAATAATAATATTCAGTAAAACATCAATTCCGGTCCAAGACCATGAGCATTTCAAAAGTACTTTGAAAATGACATCCCGACACAAATTCCGTAAGTCTGACATAGATTACGAGCATGTCTAGGTGATCAGCCTATAGTACTCAATGTTGATCAACACTACATTCATTAAACGTGTGTACGTTTAAGTTGTGGAAACCTCACGTGCCTGTCGTTTGATGATAAAACAATTTAGCATACTCAGTCTCCTTTTTGAAAACCACACCAATATTAGTTTGGTAAATCATTGTCAATACTTGGATGGATTATATGAATACAACATATCATAAGTCTAGCCGAAAGAATTGGTGTTGACTTCATCAGACATTAACTCATGCGTAAGAATACACGAATCACAAAGCTTGTCCATATTGAACTGAAATAAGAGTTAAAATACTTGCCTTTAGCGTCTGCTACAATTATAACACGTGCTCTTTAAGTCTTTAAGATCTCTACAGTAGATGATAACATCACATAACACATTAGGTCATGAATAACATACATGGTTCCTAAAGAATCTTACCCTTCTTCTCAATCTAATTATATATTAGATTTCTTATTATTGGTTCCGGCTTTCCGTTACGTCATTCTTATGTTCATATGCAATTGAGTTACTTCAACCCTAAGTGATCATTCTTAAGGTTTAATCATGGCTTAACAATGTTATAATTAAGCTTTAGTTCTTTGTTAATCAGACTAGCACTGCGGCGCCAACTTCCTTTATTTAAGCCGCGCTGCGGCGCCATACTCCAGTGGCTAAAGATCCGGACTCGGCGTTGCGACGCGAGTCCTCTTCTTTACGGCCGCACTATGGCGCCAAACTCCAGTAGATTACAGCTTCGCCCGACCATGCATAGCGCTGCGGCATGAACATTTTTACCTTAAGTCGGGCTGCGGCGTGGACTCTATGTGTCTTACCATTTTGACAGATTTTTCATTTTGTGAGATTCCCGGACTCGTAACTTCTTCGTTAGAAGTCTGAATTGGCTCGTTCAAGAGCCTACGGTTCACAAATCACATACTCTATGTGTTCATGTAAGAATTTTATCTATTTGACTTTGTTAACTAAAAATTCACCTATTGGTTCATTTTTAATGAAAATGATAAACGTTCGTGAACGTTCAACGCTCGTTTCTTTGTTCTAAGTCGGAATCCTATCATTTTTGAGTCCACAACTCTATAATGCCAAATAAGACTTGTCTCAATCAGAAACCAATGTTTCCGAGTTCCTACACAAAATTCGACTTCCAATCCGAGAATTTCACGAATTCGACGATTATCGTCCAATTATGTGAATTCCGGCAAAACTTCATTACTTAGGATTTGTTCATTGTTCCAAATTGATTCAATCCATTAATTAGACATCTCAACCTCCATATTATAACAATTTATCTTTAAGTTAGGTTATGACTTATTTTGCATAAGTTTACATTATAAACTTCAAGATTTTAAGATTTTAAGATTTCATTTCCTTATCAATCATACTAACTTCTTAAGGTCATCATGTGACAAGTCCATAAATGTTCTTCATGAGTTCATAACTTATTTAGGTTTACGTTACTTATTCATGACTTATTCGACTTAAGTCCTTTGATTATTCAATTCTTATATGTTCTTAGCTTACATGATCATCACTTCTCTATCAAGCTATCATGGTAGAGATAGAAGACTATAAGACAAGAGTTTTACCCTTGATGAACTAGTTCTTCTCCTTCTTGAAACAAATATGGAAGTTTATCTTATAAGTGCTTATTCTCCTTAACCAATAAGTTGTTTTACTTGGATGAAAAATTGAACAAGTAAATAATGAATCCAATGCTTTGTATTTATAGGCTTGCTAAGTTAGGGTATTCTAGTCATTAGGACATCCCACCTCCTTTAATAACCTCCTTACTATTCCTTCCTCAGTTCCCAAGTTACTTGCTCCCTACACCAAATACTTGACCACCACATAAAAGTATTTGTTACCAAGTTTACCCATGGGTTGCCAAATGGATTACACTTGTCCAAAAGATCAACATTTGGGCTTAGGTTTATTTTGATTAGCTTAATCTTTTGGGCTTGCTTTGAATTGCTATAGGCTTCACATTAACAATTACTTGGCTAAACATTGAAACAACTTGGGCTTGCCCCTTAATTCTCATTGGACTTATACTTCGTACAAGATCCACAATTCCATTTCATTTTGTCTTTAATCCCTAACGTTCTTAAATTTAAGTCTGCATGCGAAATATTGTGTTTTCCATACTTGAATTATTATTACATAATCCAACTCACCTTGATATTAAAACGTTATTTCTCGGAAGTTCAAAAATAATTCCTGAGCGGAAAACGATGAATAGTGTTTTTCAGAAATTTTTCTAGAAAGCTTTTATTTTCGTCTTGGAAATTCAAACACTTTAATTCCTTCACGTAGTTAAAATACTATGACTTTTTGACGTTTCTAGATTATAGAACAACATTCATCTTATTAACATATAATAATAACAAATAATATTATTTTATTCATTATAATTGTATTTACAAAAGGTTCGATTTTCTTGGACGTTACACTATCTATGCCATGTCCAATTTACTCTATACACACTATAAACTGAGTGCTTTCTCATTTTAAACACTTGCGAGCTTATATATTGCTATATTTTTACCGTCGGGAGCCGAGTGTTCATCCCTTTCAAGTCATTGAAGTCTTCTTTGGCAGTCCACTGTAAGCCTTCGTACACACTTTAAAGCCTTTTTCTTCATCTTTGCACACACCGTTCTTCACGTTGAGAGTCGTGTTGCATGTGTATGCTCGGACTTCGGTCCACGACTGTTATTTCTTATATATATTATACATATATTTATATATATGGACTAACATTATCGAGTTATGCGTATGATAGAGTTCTAGCTAAGGACAAGGTCCAAGAGTTGAAATGTGAAGTCTTTGAGCTCAAGTAGGAGCTAAAGACTAAACAGAGGAAGTTGGAGAGGATGACCTACATACATAGGAGTTCTCATGTAGATTTCCAGCAGCAGGTAGCTGGATATCAAATAAAAGTAGGACAGACCCGAAAAACTATCAGTAGAGATGTGATTGCCGGTCTGGCCAGCAAAGATTTCGAGAATACCCTACGTCAGATGTAATCTAGCAATAGCTAGAATAGATTAGATATGTAAATATTATGTATCTAGTAGTGACGTAAAACCCTCTTTTGTATAACAAAGGGTTGTCTTTTGTAAATTCCAATTTTTGGAAAGTAATTGCGGGATGGTAATGTAATCAGCTATGGCTGGGTAATGTAAACAATGTAGTGTTATACTACAAGTTATGAATCAATATAAGTCTTTTTATGGAAAATGTTTATTAATGGGTATGTGTTATTGTTTTATTACAAATAATAAGAAATCAACAAGAATAAAGTAATAATGATGTGTTGTTTTCCTAACAGCAAAATGCCTGTAACGACCGAGAAATTCGGATATTATTGTAAAATGATTTTACTAAATTAAATGATAATAAAATCGTATTCCTTGTGTTATCAAGACATTTGTCATTATATAACCTATTTATGTTAGAATGTCGTAGTATTTGAGCTACGTGGATGAATTAAAGTGTTTGAATTTCCAAGACGAAAATAAAAAAATTTCGAGAAATTTTCTAAAACACACTATTCATCGATATTTGCTCGGGATATAATTTTGAGTTTCCGAGAAAGACGTAATGATGAAATAACAAGGTAAGATGGATTATGTAATAAAAATCTAGTAATGGAAAAAGTAATAATTCACTTGTGGACTTAATTTATAAATGTTAAGTAAAGCAAAGTGTTAAGGAATAAATAATAATTGTATGATACTTGGTATTGTACAAAGTAATGAAAACGAGTATAATACGAAGTATTATACGAGTTTGTATGAAGGATGAAATATCATATATAAATTCTATATGAATTAGAATACGAAAATAATATATAAACTATATGTATATGTATTAAGAAATGTTAATGGACTTGGAAAAATTGATAAGAATTAATATAAGTCCAAGTGAATTAAAGGAAGAGGCCCAATAATTGATTAATGAACAAGCTAGTGTTTATTAATGCAAAGCCCAAGGATTTATTAATCCAAGCCCAAGCTAGAATCCATGAGTTAATAGACCCATGGGGCAAAACCATATTGATATGGTTATTGTAGTGACCAAGTATAGTGGTGACCAAGTAATGTGATGACTAAGTTAGTGTGGTGACCAAGACTTTAAAGTAATGACCAAGTGTATGATAAGTTTTGTGACTTGCAAGAAATGAATAGTAAGGAGGTGTATGAGGAGGTGGGATCGTTTAATGACTAAACTACTATAGCTTTACAATTTCTATAAATAGAGGAAGCTTACAAGCCATTTGTTGGTTGTTCAAGTAATCTAAGACATCACAAAGTGCTTAAGTGTTAGAGAGTTTAAGTCACAAAAAAGTTACTTCCATAAGTCAGAAGAAGAAGAAAGCTACCTTACCAAGACTTCAAAAGAATAAGATTTCTTCTCAATTATCTTTTATCTCTACCATGATAGGATGATAAGAAAAGTTGGATTAAGAAACATGAATGAGTAAGTAGTGAACATAAGCCAATTAAGTTGCTAATAAGTCATTTAAGCTAGCATAAGTTATAAACTTATTTGAAAATAATATGAACTTGTAAGGAGTTTATTAAGAGAAATGATATGAATATAAAAGAATTTATATGATCATATGTATCATGTATACCTAAGTTAAGTTATATGTTAAGAACTTATAAGAAATGATGTTTAAGAAACTTTAATTGTCATAAGTCATTAATAATGAAATCTTAAGTAGTTTATAATTTGACAAGTTATAAGCTCATGAAGAATAAGTCAAAATCCAACAATGAATATAAGTTGTTGTATTAAGTATGTTAGTGTGTTCACATGATAAATGAAGTTCATTTGTAATGTTGAATAAATCATAAGAAGGAAGAATTGCCGGAATTTGCACGATTGGACGATATCGTCGAATTCGTAAAATTCTTAGAATAGAAGTCAAATTTTGTGTTTGAACTCAGAACCATTGTTTTCCAATGGAGACAAGTCATATTAGGCATTTAATAGTTGCGGACTCGAAAATGACCGGATTCTGACTTAGAATGAAGAAACGAGCGTTGAACGTTTGCGAACGTTTATCGTTTTCATTAAAAATGAACCAAACGGTGAAATTTTAGCAAACAAAGTCAAATAGATAAAATTCTTGCATAAACGCATAGAGTACATAATTTGTGAACTGTAGGCTTTTGAACAAGCCAATTCGGACTTATAACGAAGACGTTATGCATCCGGGAAGTTCACAAAATTTCAAAATTAAAATTATTTTCTGGTGCACAGATTTGGCGCCGCGGCGCCAACCCTAGGCAAAATGAGCTGCGCCGCAGCGCGGATCAGTAACCAAGCACATTGCAAGAGTTTGCCGTAGCGCGAACTATAGTACATATGGTGGCGCCGCAACGCCATGAACAGTACCAAAAACCTCTGGAGAGTGGTGCCGCAGCGCGGTCCAATAAGTAAGGACTCGCGCTGCAACGCCAAGTCAGGGACAATGACATTAAGAGCTCGCGCCGTAGCGTAAGATGTAGGTATAAAGCTGGCACCGCAGCGCCAGTCTCAGAACAAAGATAGTATTGAAGGTTTCTAAGTACAAAGAAAAGAAAACCTAATTGATTCAAAAGTAAACACAACTTAAGGAAGGTAATGTAACATTGTTTAAACTTTGTTAAACCTTAAGGAATGCAATGTAAAGGTTGGGATAACCTAGTCGAATATAAATGGAAGGGTAATGATAAACCGAAACAAATAGTAACTGAATCTAATACATAGTTAGATTGAAATGAAGGATATGATATAGTCATATACATACTTGATTATATGTGACCTAATGTAAGGCATTATGTGATCATGTATTGTACAGACTGGAACGACTTGAACATAAAGTTAATTTACCGTAGCAGACGCTAAAGGCAAGTATTCTAACTCTTGTCTCAGTTTAATCTGAACAAGTTTTCGAGGTTCATGTATTCTTTCGCATGAATTGAGGTATGTTGAAGTTGAAGCCAATTCCTTTGGCTAAACTTGATGTATTGATAATCTATTCATGTATTATAAAATGTTGCTATCTTCTGTCAACTACTTGATATGATTTTCAAAAGAAGACTGAAATGTTAAACAAATGTTTTGTCTGTAAAATGACAGGCACGTGAGGTTGCCAAATGCTTAAACGTGTATACGTTTAATGGATGTAGTGTTGATAAATATAGAGTACAATAGGCTGATCACCTAGAAGTGCTTGTAAGTGATATCGGGCTTACGGACTTGTTTCTGGGTTGTCCGTTTTCCAATAAACAATGAATACTCGAGGTCTTTGACCGGAGTGAATGTTTTACTAAATACTTTTGTTATTGTAAAACATTTTGAAAGAAAAGATGAAGTGCTATTTTGAATTGTCAATAGTACTTCATAACTATTGTTCAGTTATTGAAGATATACGATTTGTATGTGTCAAGCATGTTGTTATTAAATTATTATACTTGCTGAGCTAGTTATGCTCACTCTTGCTTGAACCATATGAATACAGCTAAGACTGAATGTCCCAAAGAATCAAAAAAGGATAAGGGAAAAGCTAAGGTAAATTACTAAGGTGTCTTGTAATAGTATAGGTCTATTGTTGTAATGTAACCGATATTATGACAAAGAACCTTTGTAACGGGTATAGAACCTGAGAAATGTAAATATTAATTTAATTATATAGAAGTTATGTTCAGTTCTTTAAAACTTTTCAATTGAATGAATGTATGAATGTTGCACAATATAGCACCATTTGTCGGATTGGAAGATACCCGAATTTGGGGGTGCTACAAGTTGGTATCAAAGCCTAGGTTATAAAACTTAAGGGGGGAAAGTAGAACCTTAAGTCATAACCTTACGAAAGAATAAATATGTAAAAGATGGAAAGTAACCTTATAAAAATGCATTATATTATGTTATGTATTTGTATTATTTTACTGACGTGTACTACTCAAACTATATTGTTTTATTGTAGATGTCAGGAGAAAATGATATGTATAGAGATATACATGTAGTGAGCGAGGATTCAGTTAATTGGGTAGAGATACTACCAAATCCCGTAGCAGTAGAACCAGAGTTGGTGACCATCGAGTCGGGAGACTCAGACGATTTAGACTACATGTCTATATTTGATGGCATGCTAGAGGAGGAGGTGGACGTGATGTCCTTTAACCAGGTCCACCTACAGAGGACCAGGTTCCACCTACAGAGGAAATGTCTACGGGGGAATCAATGAAGGCAATGTTTATGTCGGTATTGGATAGAACTGTCCATTACTGCCAAGAGGTTAAGGAGTTGAAAGAGGAACTCCAAGCTGTCCGTGAGGACAAGGCTAGTATGGAAGGAATGAGGGAAGAGGAGCATGATGATAGAGTTTTAGCTAAGGACAAGGTCCGAGAGCTGAAATGTGAAGTCTTTGAGATCAAGCAGGAGCTACAAACTAAAAAGCGGAAGTTGGAGATGATGTCCTATATTGATAGGAGTTCTCACGTAGATTTCTAGAAGCAGGTAGCTGGATATCAGATAGAAGCAGGGCAGACCCGACACACTATCAGTAAAGATGTTATTACCGGTCTGGACAGCAAGGATTTCGAGAATGCCCTGCGACAGATGTAGTCTAGCAATAGCTAGA